>BMAU01017208.1:0-380000 GCA_019973935.1 Trichonephila clavipes | reverse complement strand
GTACGTGTAGAAATTTGATAGTGTTAGGATTGTAGCCTATTGCTACTTGCATTGGTCGGAATTCAATGATTATCTTATGAATATGGAATCGATGGGTTCAGGAGGGTCATATACCGAATACCGTGCAGAATCTCAATGGCTTCTCCGGACACTAAGGGTTGAGAAAATCCCCATGTTGTTAAGTAGTCTTTGAAAGATCGCGCAGCCATATCATGGATTTTGATTCAGGACTATTAACAACCCACATAACATGTGTGTTTGCTTGCCACACAGCATGTATCCGAACGGACGGTGCGACCACGTTTACAGCAGCCACAAATTGCTTGTACGGCAATCATTGTTTCTGGCTTTCCTTAACACTGCAGCATAGAGACATGAGGTGACAACGGTACTCCTATATTCCTAATGATAAAACTGGATATAAGAGTAGCATCGCATCTGTCGTCTTTTCAGAAGAGTACCGGTTATATGTGGGCGACATCATAGTGGACATATCCGTGTCTGGAGAAATTGAGTAGGAGAAAGCATGTTTGCATTCGATAGAGCATCATGCAATTAGTGTAATGGTATGGATAGCCATTGCGTACACACACACATGACACGTACACCTCTTGTTAGCGACGCCTGTAATCCGAAAAGACAACATTATATTTCTCAGATCTTAAGGCGGGGGAAGGGGGTAGTGTTGTATTTTCGAAGACTTGGATATGTCACCTTTCAATACAATAGCATAAGACCACAAATTACCGTAGCATCCTGATCAACCTTGTGATGACCCCCTTGGGTCACACCTTGAACACCAAGATTAATTTGAGGCAAAGAACCACCAAAAGCCATTTTGAATAATAATATTATTTATTTTTGTTATAATTTTCTCAAAATTCTTTGATAACAAATAATGTAAATATGTTACGTCATCTAAAGGGATTTACCTTTAAATTAAATTAAATTACTAAGAATACGATTGATTACTAATCTAGCTCAACTCAAGTAAGGTTTACCGAAATAGGAGATCCGAGAAACACACGTATTCGAATTCTTAACTGTCATTAACTTTAAATAAGTATCTCAACCTGACGCTTACTTTAAGCGTACGTGAATTGTATTTACCGCTGGCTTATATCAGCTTTCTGGTACGTCTAGCAGTACGACGTCTTCACGAATCTAATCTCTTTGAAACTTCTAGTTTAGCTTGTAACGTTGTTGGCTCAATAGCCTACCATCATCTCTCTTGCTATCTCGCAACCCTCGACTTAAATACCTTTTTATCTCATTTACATATCCCAAACTTCTTTTTGGAGTTGATTGGAAATAAACGCGAATATATATTCCCCAGAAAAACACCTCAGAAGATTAGTGGAAAGGTTCCGTACAGATTCGTCACAACCTCGACACAGATGGTGTTCGACTGTCCTGGTAAGCACGTTCTCCAGATCTTTCACCATTGAAAATATCTCATTATGGAATGCTGGGTGAGAGACTGGCCACCACCATTCTCCAGTCAGTACGATTGATGAACTGTGGCATGGACGTAAAGTTGCATGGAATGATTTGCCCGTATTTGACTTCCTAACTAAGCTCGACTCGATGCGTAAATGGGTTCCAGCCATTTAACTGCCAGCTGTGTCTATTGATATCGTACCAGCCATCCCATATTGCCTATAAATTATATATATAGAGAGAGATAGATAGATAGATATAGAGATAAATATCATGTACTGGAGTGTTAAGGCTTTCTTTACCGATGATTATATCTAAGTGCAGTGGCGTAACGGAGAACACTTGACCCCCCTGCAAAGTCAGGATTTCGGCCCCCAAGTTGGATTTTACAAAGAGTAGGTACTTGGCGATAGTCAGGCTGTGGGCCCTCTAGAGCTCTGCCCCCCGCGATGCGGGGGTTGCGCGGGTGTACGTTACGCCGCTGTCTAAGTGGTTGATGTGAATATTGTACATTTAAACACACACACGCATTTTACGTGACAAGGACAAAAAGTGGGTGAATTTTCTAGAGAATCTCGGCTTTTATATGAAACACAGACCGGAAAACTTACATGACTTCATATATATACTGGGAAATTGCTTAACTTAAAATAATAAAATTAAGCAGAAATTCAAGATTTTCAGCACCATACATTATTGTTATTATGAGTTACATAGGAAACAATTTTTTTTCATATATTTGTTACATGCACAAATACATATGCATATGAAAAGAATCCATAAGAGAATATAAGCATGGTTAAGGGAACTTGTTGGCTCTAGTGTGCTAATAAAACATCCGTAAACCAAAAATAAGGTTAAAATCTCTTCTCTATTAGGCTATATATATGTAATCCTTAATAATATGGCAAATTATTCCACGCGCGCACATGTGCGTCTGCGTGTAATTCTTGATTGCGTATAAGTTATAAGGCATCAATGGATTGATTAAAAACTGCCTAAATGTTGTAACAGTTTTACTTAATACCAATTATAAGGGAAGTGTATTATTATTTAGTAGTCACATCATAGTTTATCACTTTAAAATTATGCCTATGTCCATCATTGGTGAAACCGCATATTTAAGTAGGTAATAAGTACAGACGGAACTCTATATAACGAAGTCGCTAAATCCCAGAAAAAAGTTCGCTATATGGAAAATTCGTTATATATAGAGGTTCATCTCTTAATATACATTATAAACCACATCAACAAATTTTAAATTCATGAGCACTATATATTAAAAAAGTAACTTTTCACACTTTTTTAAAGTTAATATATGTTTTTTTTTATAAATTTTACCCATCAAAAAAGAAAGAAAGAAAAAACTGCAAGGAATACAAGAAAAAAGAATGTGGAAGTATTCACTGTATTTTCACTACTAAGAAAATAATTTTATACTCCAATTAATGAATTTTGAGGACATTTTATAATTTAAAGCATACAAGAAATATTAAACATATATTATTTTATAATTAGAACACGGAACAACTCCACTGAGGATAAAAGAGGATATCGAAGATGTTGCTAGTGAACTAGGCAATGGGCGTTAAAGGTTGCACTTGTTGGATGAAGTGTCCAGCACCCTATTGTTCTCGGCGAGTTAGGATCTGATAAAACCAGTTCAAGATTTATGACCACCGTAAAATGTGTTAAAAAGAGAATAACTTGAAATTTTTTTAGAAATACTTTAAAAAAAGGTAGAATAAAAATTGAAACACTAGAGAAAAAGTTCGCTATGTAGAAAATGCACTTCGCTATAGAGAGGTTATTTTACGAAGAAAATCGTGAAATTTTCAAGGTTCCAGGAAAAAGTTCGCTATATAGAAAAATTCGCAATATAGAGGTTCATTATATAGGTTCCCCTGTATTTTTATATTAAGAACAGAAATCCATGGGTCGCTCCAAAAAAATCTCGACATAACTATCAAATATTATCGTGGGTTTCTCATTTTGGGATGAAAAATATTAGAAATCTATCTATACCTCCTCTCATGATTTCTAATTTAATAACGTCAAATTTTGCGTCTCTATTGCACTTATGAAAAGGATCAGTCAAAGTGTAAATGTCGAACAGATTCCAGAACTTTTTATAAAGAAAAGGAAAGAAAAAGAGGGAGAAGAGGGTTGAAGGATATCTTCCGCCCTTGAAGCTTTCATTCGGCAGTTTTAAGCTCCGCCGCCTTTACAGAAAGAAGAGATAGAGGAGGGGAAGTATTGTGTTTATTTTACCAGAGATTTACTTTAACTCGCCGCCCTCTAGTAAGATGAGTGAGAAGGAGGGAGGACTTGATAAGCCCCAGCCATGGTTCTGGAAGTAGCAGAGGTTTTGTTTCCCAGGATAAGCGTAGATGGCTCATGACACCATGGCTCTTATTAAGTTTATTTAACGAAGAAAAATGCGTATAATCGATTGCCGTGTGATTTAAGATAAAGATGACGGTGGGGGGGCATCACTAGAACTGCGGTTTCCATTTTTAGAAAATGGTATTGAACTAAGGTTGTTTTTTTATTGTAGATGAATTAAAAATAAGAATTTTGAAATAAATTACAAATATCATTTTTTATACCAGTAAAAAAATGAAAACTGAAAAAAAAATGTTGAAATTGTAATCAACAAAAATTTTAAAACAAAGGACAACAATTTTTCACATACAATTTTATTATATTTCAATAAATGGAATATTTACAATAATTTTGGTTGAAAATGATGTAATTTCTATTATATATACATACAAACATATATATATATATATACAAACATACATATATATATATATATATATATATATATATATATATATATATATATTCAAGGGGACTACAAAACTATTTTTAAAAAATCTCTTTTTAATGCACCAATAAATAATATAATAAATGTAATGGGGTCTTTTATGAAATTAATACAATATTGCAACAGTATATTATTTAAAATACAATTTATATTCGACCTTCTATTAATTAAATATTAGGTTGTTGCATATCAGGGGCACACAACAGGAATTTTTCGGGGGAGGAGGAGGATCCAGGGTGGAAAATCCACCATTCTTGTATTATGCTCCAATACGCCACCCAACATATTCTTTTGATTTTGTCTATTTTCTAAAGCAAAAAAACAGTAAAAAATTAATCATTGAATAAATAATTAGCATTAATTATTAAAATTAATTATAAAAATAAATACTTAATTAAATTTTACGTACTGTATATATATATATGGGATTATTATCAATTATAAAAAAATTAAGGATCATGGGGGAGTCCGGACCCGGGGACCTCTTCCTGGTGTGCGCCACTGCTGCATATGGAATGGCAGATTTTCTTTACATGCAATACATTGTCTTCCTGTTTTCGTAATGCTTTTGTTTTTAGCATAACCCCGTTTACCCATTTACAGTCTATTGCCAGAATCACATTTCAATAAAGAAGATTTTTCTCAATAGTGGTACATTTTGTTATTTGTTTTAAATTTCTTAAGGATACAAATCCAACCGATATTCGTGTAGTTTTTTTTTTTTTTTATAAGAGCTTAAACTAGATAACAATGTTGCAAAAGCTGCATGCAATGTAAACGAAGCATTTGGGGAGAATACTGTTGACGATTGAAACGTGCAGTGTTACGTTGAAATATTTCGGTCTGGTAATTAATTCTGCTCTACAAAAAGGACCGCGTGGAAGAAGCAAAACATCTGAATTGGAAGAAAGGAATCCAATTGTATCTGTGGTACTGGCAGTAAAGTTATCAAACGCATGAAAAACTGAAAATTATTCGCCATCACTTCTTAATTGGCATGGCCAGTGGCGCACACAGGAATTTTTCAAGAGCTGGGGAGGAGTCCAGGATGGAAAGTCCATCATTCTCGTATCATGCTCCAATACGCTGCCCCGCGTATTTTTTGGATTTTGTCGATTTTCGGGAAGAAAAAACAGTAAAAAAATAATTATTGAATAAATAATTAGCATTAATTAATAAAATTAATTATTAATAAAATTATGTTGTTAAATTTTACGTACTATGTACATGGAATTATAGTTAATCGAAAAAAAATTAAGGGCTTTGGAGGTTTCATACCCGGGGATCTCCACCCCCCTTGTGTGCACCACTGAACATGGCCTAATATTTCTTCTCGACAACACTCTCGGTTGAATTCATCGTACAAAACAATTGTAAAATTAAATGTATTAAAATATAAAAGGTGTATTGAAGCAAATACAGCATATTTCTATTAAATAAACAGTTTTTGAAAAAAAAAGATGATCAGGTTTATGCATTCACTTAAAAAAATTCGAAATATATACACTGCTGGACAATTGCTAAGGACGGATCACAAATTGCTATGTAGCATAACATTAAGCGAGACATGAGGCCTAGTAGGATAAAATATAGTTGCCACACTGTTCAGACATTAGAATAAAGAATATTTATTGTTCTGGAAAGTACAAAAGCTGTGAAACATCTGAAAGAAAAAAAAATGTTCATTTGATCTGCGTACGGAGAAATGAAACAATGCATCTAAAAGTCAGCAGGCACCTTAAAGAAAGGTATCAGTACGGGATATGTCCACCGTGGAGTGTGATGCAACATTCCACACGTCGTACCATACTTTGCACAACATTATCCAGCAGCTGTTGAGGCAATTTATCCCATTCCTCTGTGAGTGCACGGATGAGGGTGTTCTTGTTTGTCGGATGATAGTTTCGACCAGCAACTTGCCTCCCCAAAGCATCCCACACATTTTCAATGGGGTTTAGATCTGGAGAACGCGCTGGCCATACGAGATGTTGAATACCCTCGCTGTCTAGACAATCCTGAACAGCGAGTGTTCAATGACATGTTGCGTTGTCGTCCATAAAAACAAATTTATCACCGACAGCACCACGGAAAAGACGAACATGAGGAAGTAGAACTTCATCAATGTATCGTTGGCCCGTCATAGTCCCATTCGCAACCACATGTAGGCGCGTGCGGCCATTGATCATGATGCCGGCCCACACCATGATACTGCATGTCGGATATCGGTCCTTTACCTGGGTATTTTCTGGACGATAAGCAGTACCACTCTCGCGCCAGATCAGTTGGCGTCTACAATCCGATGACAGAATGAACCTACTCTCATCTGAGAATAGTACGCATGCCCAGTCCTGTTCAGTCCAATTGTGATGCTCACGACACCATTGCAAACGGGCAGTACGGTGCTGTCTGGTCAATGGGACACACACAACAGGTCTGCGTGCGTATAGTCCTCCTCCCATCAAACGTCTGGCAACAGTTTTTCGGGAGATCTGCTTTCCTGAGGCAGCAAGAAACTGATTTGCTACCTGCTGAGCTGTGGTGCGCCTGTTCCTTTTTGCTGATAGGACGATATATCTGTCTTCTGCAGGCGTCGTACTTCTAACACGACCTCCCCCGTGCCGTCTACTACACATTCCAGTAGTTTTAAATGACTTCCACAGCCGTGAAACAACGCTGTGAGCGATGTCGAACTCCCTGGCAACATCTGTTATTTTTCGCCCTTCTTCGATCTTTCCAATAATTCGGCCACGCATAAAATCATCTATGTGATGTCGGGAAGACATGCCAAAAATTTTAAGTTCGTCTATTAAATCTTTCCTGTAAAACTTTGACTTTAAACAACAACTGTCCACACGCGCCAAAACCTTTAAAGCTCTTATGAACGCTATCATGTGATGAATAGACGTGGAAAAAAAATTTGCATACTCATACTTCTTACTAATATCCCGCACTTATTCTAATTTTCCACATTTTGTGGTTGCTATGGATGATAGTGTTATCCGTCCTTAGCAATTGTCCAGCAGTGTATAATCTATCAAATAAATAAAATATAAAAATCTGCATAATATATAAATATGTATTTTTTTCTAATGATATATTCCATGGATTCCTTAAATACAATTATATCTTGTATTCCGGACTATGTTCTATATGAAACGAAGATGGAGGAGATGTAGATAATTAATCGCACTATATAATAAGACACCATTTTAAATGTGTACATTAAAATACTGCTCGAAACAATTAAGCGACAACATAGTTTTGAAAAGATTTAGATTTACTGACTGAGATACACTACATAGATATGTTGTTGTTGTCATGTGTTTATTACTGGGATACATACGAAAGACGTGAGATAGATGAACAGAAACATATAACACAACTACAGAAGAATACAAATTTTTTATTACAAACGATGATCCCTGCATATAACAAGAAGAGGTGCGCTGCTTTTCCTTTCGAGACGGGGATCCATTTCAGGCGAAAGACCCACTTCTTTCCCGAAGAAGATACAACCAGGTCTTACACCGGATTCGAACCCGAACCCACTCGGTTACAAACCGAGGGTCATAGCCACTATATTGGCTGGGCGACACTACATAGGTATAAAAAATGAGAGTGAAGATAAAAGAAATACACACGAAACAAGGAATAATCGCATTTTATTTAAAATAAACAATTTGTAAATGTATTAACAATGATTTATTTTTTTCTCGGCTAAAAATGAGTTTAATGAGAAATATGATAACCCCTGAACACTATACACCCTAAAGACACAGAGTTAATATGTTTGTTACTTAGGATATGTGATCTGCCGACCTTATCAGTTCGCCTCTCCTAAAAAGGAGTCTACCGCGTAGAGCAGGGGTGTCAAACTCGCGGCCCTGGCATACAATAATATATAAGAAAATAAGAAAATTACTCCCGAAATAGGAAGGATATTAGCAGAGAAATGATGTCAAGTGTCAGGACATTAAATATTAAATTTTTCTTTTTTATATATACATGTTTTTTCAATTCCTACTATTATAGCTCACACTCTCTATTTATTTATTTATTTATCTTCGTGGAATTTTCAATCGTTAACAAAATACATTCTAAAACGCTCAATTGAGCTGAAATTTTATATACATGATTATTTTGGATGATAATACAGTAATTTAATTATAACTAATAAAAATAAATTAATTAAAACTAATTATTTAAAGAATTACAAATACAGCCACGTTGGCATCATTTTTGGCGACTTAGCGACCCTTTTGGCGACTTGTGTCAAAATTTGAAAAGGTTTTTTCTCACATTTTAAAGCGCTAATTTGAGCTGAAATTTTCTATACACTATTGTTTTGGGTAAAAGTACGGTAATTTAATTAAAAGTAATTGGCAAACTGATTATCTAAAGAATTACGAACCACAATTTAGCGACTTGTGTCAAAACTTAAAAAGGTTTTTTGTTCTCACGTTTTAAAGCATTTAGTTGAACTGAAATTTTATATACTCGATTGTTTTGGATGACAATACGATACTTTAATGAATATTTATTAAAATGAGTTACCACTTAATGTTGTGATTCTGTCATATGTATATACATATTTATATTAATTGTAACTATTTCATAAAAAGTAGCTAAAATACAAATTTTCTTTGTTGATCTAAGTAGGAATTGAATTAACTTTTTTTTATATTACTTGTTATATTGTATTCTACAAAATATAATCCTACTTTTCTATGGCTATTGATTGTTTTGTAGACCGCCTAAAGGAAAACCTTTTTCATGGGGTGGGGGGCAAATTAGCTTTTGAGTTTGGCACCCCTGATGCACGTTAAATCTGTCAATGCATAAAGTCATCACGTTGACGCTGCACGAAAGCAAAATGTAAGTTGGCTGACATTGACTTTCAGGCTGTTATGAGAATTCCAACGAATAATCTCATTCTTGATTTTAAAAAAAAATGTAGAAAAGTGTGATAGGGTATATTTGCTTCATTAAACTGATTAGCCCAATAAATAAATGGAATATAAAACTGCCATTATATTTACTGATTTTTATGGTACAATTGATACCTTTTCTGAGGTGCAAAGTTAACGAATGAATGCAATCCTTCTAAAAAGAAGCTTCCCTCCAAAATTCTCCTCTTCCACGACGTGGCCCCCGAGACAAAAAACAATTGCAAGCCCCTGCTACAGGCACGACTAAGGTGTGCATTGAAAATCACTTATCTGAATTCGAAAAATTCTTTTCGAAACTTCAACATCCTTTTTTTTACCTGTCATTTGTTTACTTGTTGCCTAATGAACCGAACGCAGACTTAAACAGGGACAGTTTATTTTCGAACGATAACAACTTGCTAAACCCTTTTGTGCTCAATAAATCTTTTCAGCAACAATGTGTCACATACCGATCAGGATGATTACGAGCCAGGTGAAGAAGTTCCCCCAGCATGGGTCCCTTGCCACACCTCTGGGCATTCCTATCCCCTGAAAAGTCACAGCCGATTCTCTAGAGTAGAGATATGAGTTAACGGAAGCCTAAATAGTCATAAAAATGGCTGGGGTTTTTATTCTAGAGGCGAGAGAGAGGAGGAATAAGTGAGGATTGTAGCACATGACGTTGAATGACGCGACCGAGTGACGACGCGTTCCTCTGTGGGTGGTCTTGTCCCGTGTCGAGACTTTTTTTTTCAAGCAATTGTTTTTGTTTTTTTTTTATTAGGATTTCGAGACTCATTGCCTAAATATTCCCACGAAAGCGAAAACAGCGATTGTGAGTTTGAGAAAACTTGTGGCAGGTTTGGTTTCATTTCGTAGCGAGAAAAAAAAGAGGAAATATTACGTTTTATAAGAATATCTTTGATTTAATACCGTATTTGCTCGAATCTAAGCCGCACCACCAATTCTCTACACGTTTTTGAGAAAAAGTAAAATTTAAAAAAAAATGTGCAAAAGGTTCATCAATATCCGATACTTAAGAAACTATATTTTTTTTAATGAGAAATAAAAAGAAGTTAGTAATTAATTTATTTTACCAGCAGATGGAGAATTAATTTATTTTAACGGAGAATGTTAGGGCGCCCCCTACAAAGTCAGGTTTTGGGGCCCAAGTCGTATTTGGCATCAGGTAAGCTTTCGGCCCCCTGTAATCCTGCCCCACACCCAGTAGCGCACACAGGAATTTTTCAAGGGGGTCCGGGGTTGAAAGTTCACCATTCTTGTATCATGTTCCTTTTGATTTTGTCGATTTTCGGGAACAAAATACAGTAAAAAAAGTAATTATTGAATAAATAATTAGCATTAATTAATAAAATTAATCATTAATATAAATACTTAATTAAATTTTTCGTATTATATACTTAGAATTATAATCAGTCGGGGAAAAAATCTAGGGCTTTGGGGAGAGGGGGGTCCGGACCCCCAGGACCCTTCCTTGTGTGCGCCACTGCCCCCACCCCATGCGAAGGCGTACGTTACGCCACTGCCCCCTCCCCATGCGAAGGCGTACGTTACGCCACTGTTTACCAGTATTAAAAACTTTCTAATGCATACATGAACCTATAATTACTGCAGCCGTCAGTCATTCTTTTTCATACTTTTGTCATAGTGAATATGTCTTGATGCTATTAGCGATAACTTTAATATTTAAATGATTAAAAAAGCGTATACAAAAAATAAATAAATAAATAAGATGAACAGACAACGATGTTTAGAATAGACTGAATACGGGAGATAAATTGCGGAATCAATGCAAGTGGCCAGAATGGACGGCATTTTTTTTAAGGGATAGGAACTCAATTTTTTCCCCATCCAACAAATGTTTTCCCTTCTATTCTAAGCCGCACACGATTTTTCAGTAGCATTAACTCTGGAAAAATAGCGCGACTTAGATTTGAGTAGGTACGGTAATCTCCACAAATTTTTGATGTATTTATGCTCAAAATACGACAAAAAGACAATCATTAAATTCTTTTAAAGAAAATTTAAAAATTCATAAAGTTATTTTAAAGTGCTACTCTTCCTACAATAATTGACAGTACACCAGCGCTTCTCAAACTGTGGGGCATGCCACCCTAGGGGGCGTGGTGACCCTAGAAGGGGGGCACGAGCGTATTGAAAAAACTAAAAAACAAAAGAATATTTTAAAAGAATCATTAATTTATTGAAAGTAAACAAAAATACATTCAGACATAATAAATAGAAAAAAAAAAAAACATTTACACTGATATAATATACATATATAATTGTATCAATACTGCTTAATGTAATTTTATCATTAGTTTAGCAATACTAGGTTAGCAACAAATTTAATAATTACCAGTGACCAAAGGGGCTTATTATATATAAAATTATATGCAAAAATTAACACTTATCATGATAATTTGTACGGTTTATAATTAATCTCTTAATTGCCGATTAAAAGTTACGTGATTCGTTTCTCAGTGCCACCATTTTGCATGTATTAGATGGGACGAGAAAGGGAATAAATAAACAAATCCTCTGAAATAAGTAAATCCTTTGCAAACACTGCCAAGATCCTTTTATTGCATTCCAAAACCTTCGGAATAATTTTATGGATAGGAGTGATCAGAAAAAGTCGTATTTTGGAAAGACGTATATGTACGTCATTGGCTGAGCGAGACGTTTATACACGCCTGTGACACTTAAGAATTAAGCCATATGGTAGCTTTAGCATCAAAGTATCGTATTTTTGAATTCAATACATTGTTATTGAATGGACGGGGGCGCGATGAAAAGTATGATTGAATATTGGGTCTCAAGTATTGCAAGTTTGAGTAACACTGCAGTACACACATGAAATGTGATTTACAAGTACGTCGGACTAGGAAGTTTGTACGGGTTTTGAGATAACATGACTGATATTTGAAAAATACCATTTTTTTATGAATGCTTATGAACTCCTTAAAAAATGTATAAATACAAAATTCAGCTATTTTTTTCGAGAAATAATGACTGCTTTGATTCAAAAGTGTACATCCACTTTTGGTGCATGTGTATTAATAGCAATAGTTTAAAAAAATTCTACAGCATTTTGTACTATAGAGGAAAAGAATTAGCATTTGAAATGAAGAAAAACTAGTACTTTTTTTTTCTCTTAAAATTATTTTCTTTAGGGATGTGAATAAAAATAAACATAAAAATTGTCAAAACTCTTTTTTTTTCTTTCTGAGAAACTTTATTGTTCTGAGAAGGCATTGAACAGAAGAGAAGAGGCCCAGCGTTCATCCCCATTGCAACAAAGGGGGCAGGTAGTACTTTTAACTATTTGCACTGGCGTAGCTAGTCCAAAATGGGCCCTCTATCAAAATTTCTTGGACGATTGCTTGGGACTTTTGCTTTCATATGTTAGCGCCTCTGTTGCTAGGGGCCCCGTATCATTGATTGATACAGCTGATACGGCGGTAGCTACGCCCCTGACTATTTGGTATCTGTGAAGGTGTGCATATAAACAGGCATGTATTGAAGCTAAGCAAAGGGCAGCTACAGTGCTGCTTTTGGGGCAGTCTCAGACAGAGGATCTTAAACTTTCGATCGCCACGTTCTTTCTTTATGTTTCAGAGTGACATCGCGGACTCCCAAGATTTTGAACATCCCTCCTCGATTTAATATTCTTGAACAAAATACAAGTTCTAATAGAGTTTCTTCATTGGGGGCTATTTAGAAATCTTATCTAACGTTTGAATCAAAAATAATGCAACCAATTTCAGAGCATCATACATTTTTATCAAATTGTTACTTACATGAAACTGTCAATCTGGCTTCATTTAGCATAGTATGCGTAAGGGTTTCGGCAAAGCCAAAACGGCTTCTTGGCTATTTTAGAGGGATATTTTTCCAACTTCTCCTCTTTGATTGCTTTTTGAAGCCCTAGCAGTGTTCTTACTTTACGTCTGTTTAATTCTTTTTTTAAGTATCCCCATAAAAATAATCGCAAGGAGCAGAGTGAGGGGATGGTGGTATTCATTTCTCAGGATGCAGATGATTTATTTAATAAATTTTCAGCCAATTTATGGTTGATTTTGCAGTATGAAATGGTTCAGAGCAGTTGCGCACTCAGGGGGTCCTGGGGGTCCGAACCTCCCCCCCGCAAAGCCCTAGATTTTCTTCTGATTGGTTATAATTCTAAGTATATAATACGTAAAATTTAATTAAGTATTTGTTATTAATTCATGCTAATTATTTATTCAATAATTAGTTTTTTACTGTGTTTTGTTCCCGAAAATCGACAAAATCAAAAGGAGCAGGATACAAGAATGGTGAACTTTCGACCCCTGGACCCCCCCTTGAAAAATTCCTGTGTGTGCTACTGGTTCAGAGTCTTGGTGAAAAAAAGTTTCCTTGAGGGTAAAGGCGTTTACTTTGTTCGATCAAGTGTTTCAAAACTTTATTCTGATAGTATTTAGTATCAATTTTAGCTTTGGGTTCCACAAAAAATGGTTTTGTTAAGCCTTGAGAGGACATTCCTATTCATACCATAACACCTGACGGCCAATTTGCTTTTTGCAAAACAGTTGCGTCTTTGTGACATTTTTTTTGCGTCAAATATAGGGCATGTTCATTTTACGAATTGTGAATGATAGATGAAAGAGTGCTTCATCCGACGTTATCCATGCTTTGTAGCCATGCTTACCTTTGCATAACATTAGATACAGAAACCAAGAACGTTTTCTTCGTTTTTCTACGGTCTAAACAGACATTTGAAGACAGACTGATTTATTCACTTTTTAATAGTCAATTTTCTTTATATTACGACAAATTGTCGATTGCGATAACTGTTGTTTGTTTTCTAAAGTTCAAAGAAGCGAAAGATTTTCTACAGCGATTAATTTTTTCAGCTTTTTTTTCTTTTTCCTCAAGGAATTCCTTCTATCCACATTTTTTTCCCTGGAGCTTCTGATTGTCAGTCAAATTTTATTTCTTTTTGAAATTTAGATAGTAAACCATTAGCAAAATGTCCTTTGTGATTTTTAAATGCTTTATTTATAACAGAATTAGTGCAAACATCCTACAAAGCAGTAAAATTTCGTTTCGAGTTTGAGGATCTAATTTCGGAGCCATAATTTACTCCCACTAATAAAAATGGTTAGATTGGTAATTTAAATGTTTCGTTTTTAAAATATAACTGGCAGCAAAGCGATAAAATTTACCTTTCATAGTTTGTGACGAATCTGTACGGAACCCTTCCACTAATATTCTTGAGCGTCTTTTTGCGGATTATAAATTCGCGTATATTTCCAATCAACTCCGAGAATGGGATATGCAAAGTAGATAGGGTATTTAAGTATAGCGTTGTAAGCTAGCAAGTATGAAGGCTATTGAGCCAGCAGCAGCGGAGACGATCTTTAGAGGATTACGATAGTGAAGAGTTACTGCTAGTATTCTACGAATGAAGCTTTTAAGTTAATGTACCTCTGAAGACATCGGAGTATCAACAGGTGATATATTATAATTCATTATCGCTTAAAACAAGAGTTAGTTTAATAAAATTAGTCTAAGTTAATGAAAGCTAATAATTCGAGTTACGTGTATTTCTCAGACCTCTTATTTCGGCAGACCTTATTGATCTTACGCGTAATTATTGATTAATTTCATAATTCGTAATTTAATTTAATATTAAAGGTAAATCCCTTTTCTTTGAAGTAACATAATAATATTATATGTTATTAGAGTTTCTCATATTGGAATCAAATTAATAAATATAAGTTATTATTATACAAATGGCTCTTAGTGATTCTTTGCCTCAAATTAATCTTGGTGTCCAAGGTAGAACTCAGGGGGGTTCTCATAAGTTATATGCTTTAAAATTGGTCACACTAATTTTGAATCAACCGGTAGTAAAGCACATCTTTCAATTTTTCCACGAGGCCTTTCAGAGTCTTTGAAAGAGGAAAATCTCAACGTTACAAGAGATACTCCAAGGGCAACATTTGCTGAACATGATACAGTTTAAGAACCGCTGGCCTAAGAGATCATCGATGTCACTCTCCCAGAGTTTTTGGTCAACATTATTTGTGAATCCATAGCAATCTTAAAGCTACACATGCTGTCTGGGTTTGTGCTAAATGAGCAACAGCTTTGCAGCCGACATCATCATATCATTTTAAATCTAACAAAAAAAATTCTCATTAAAGTAGTATTCAAATTTGTATTGAATTTTTATCAGCAAACTTTAAAAAAAAAATGCGATTTTTTGAATTTTCTTTAAAAAAGAAAAATGGGCATACACACATAAACATAAGAACATGCTATAACAAAAATCGCCATCCAAATCTATGAACAGAAGTACTACACCTGCGTTAATCCAATGAAATAATTCGAGTAGATATCATTATGTTACACGTTATCCCATGGATAGGTATGCGAGGCCTAGACCCACACCCAGTAACTCAATCCAACCCTCAATGGAGCTGAAGGGACAGTATGCTCGATAAAAAGAAGCAAGGATATGTTCTAATGCGTTCTGACAGTCGGAAGGTAATTTGTAGAAATCTGTCTGGTTCTATCGACACCCCTCATTCTAAAGAAGGGGGGAGTCATTGAAAGAACACTGAAAAAGATACATCATTCTGTTCCGTTCGTCAACCGAAGATGATAGGATTAGGATTAGAGTGGAAGGAGAATTTGAGCGTGGTATTGTGTGCAGAAGGGGGAATAGTTGGGTGCAGGCAAACGATTCAGTTTCCTTTTTTTTACACTCCTTGCCCCTTCCGCTTGTCCAGGTAACTTTAAGTCGTCAAAAAGTATCGATTGTGGAACAGAAAATATTTCGTTTCCTTCTGGTTTGATTTTTACTTTTTCTCTTTCATTCTACAAAAGATATTTTTTGTCGATATCGGCCCCAAGAACTGTGCAACACTTTTTGTTGTTGTGATGGACAATTTGAATAAATTTTTCAATGTCGTGGAAAAAAGGTTTCGTTTCCGACGTAATATTTCACGGAAATATTGTTCTTAAAAACCCCGTTAAAAAGCCCCAAAAAATCCGTAATGTCTCTTGTACCTTGGTAGAAGCTGGTAGAAGTTACATAAGTGTTCTCAAGTTCAATATTATAATAGATTTCCAATCAAATACAATTAATACTTTATGTTGTATACAATATTTATACGCTAAAACTGTGTTCCCTTAAAACTTAAACCATTCTTAAACAACCTTTCTTATTTTCTAAAATAAAGTTTTATCGTAGTTCTAAAAAATTATTTTTATACATATTATAGTTACCTATTCTTCTTTACAGTTACGTAGAGACAATTATGGATTTCAGTAAATGTTAACGCAAGAAATTTATAGTTATTTGGAGGGTGTACTTTCCGCGAAATGACAAACAGCATGTAATGATATGTAAGGTTGGCTGACAAGCCTTTTAGTAAATCCTTTGAAAGCCTTTTAGTAATTTTTGAAGCATTAAATATATACGAATAATTTAAACTTACAAATATGAAACTTGTAGACATTAATGTAGCAATTAACTGAAAAAAAGAGAAAATAATTATGAACAAATTGTAATTGTAGCTACTAAGCAACAAAAAACAAAATTGTTAAATTATATTGCTAGTTAAGTTATCCCCATTCAAGTCCACTTATGTTATCCCCACTCAAGATAACTTCTGCAACGAAATTATTATTCTAACTAAATAACTTTATGATAGAGTTTTAAATCCAAATGAAACTACTGTATATTAACCAGCGTGTATATTTTATGCGTACTTATACTTCAAAACTACATTTTTTTAAATATTAGGTATATTCTCTATATAACGTGCACCTTTTTTTCCACAAAGTGTACATGTACATGTGCAGTGCAAATAGTGGGTGAGTGGATAATTCAAGAATGGAATAAAAATGAGCTGGAATAGGTAGTGGCCAGCGTCGCACACAAGGGGGGAAAGGGTCCGGACCCCCCAAAGCCCTTGATTTTTTTTCTGATTGATTATAATTCTAAGTATATAGTACGTAAAATTTAATTAATTACTTGTTATTAATGATTAATTTTATTAATTAATGCTAATTATTTATTCAAAAATTAGTTTTTTACTGTGTTTTGTTCCCGAAAATCGACAAAATCAAAAGGAGCATGATACAAGAATGGAGCTTCCGACCCCGGACCCTCCCCCTTGAAAAATTCCTGTGTGCGCTATTGGTAGTGGCAATTGGTATCCACCTATAACGTGCCACATTAAGAAGTGATAACAGTACCTGGGAATGTACTAGGTTTGAAATGGTAATTACCTGTAACACACAGGAATTTTTCAAGGGGAGGGGGTCTAGGGTCGGAAGTCAACTAATCTCGTATCATGCTCCAATACGCCGCCCAACATGTTCTTTTGATTTTGTCAATTTTCGGAAAGGAAAAACAGTAAAAATGAATTATTGAATGAATAATTAGAATTAATTAATAAAATTAATTGTTAATAGCAAATACTTAATTAAATTTTACGTACTATATACATAGGATTATAATCAATCGAAAAAAAATTAAGGGCTTTGGGGGGTCCAGACCCTAGGACCCCCCCCCCTTGTGTACAACTGGTAATTACTGATCCACAGCCTGTATTTGAAAGTATGTCATTTAACATTATTATTTATTTGTTATTATTTTTTAATTTTTCTAATTTATAATTCTTACGTTATGTGTACTAAATTTTCGCATTACGTAATTTTCCTTATTGATCAATCATTATACGTTTTGAATTGCAATATATTTCTGATATTTGTTATCAAATATTGGTACTTAAATTATTTTTCAGCTTTTCGAATAGAATACTTGAAATCAGAATTTAAAGAGTTGTGAAAAAGCGAAGAGATCAGCTTTCAAACAACGCACTTTCTACGACATTAAGCTTAGAATTCTGTTTTTCTGCAATAAAACTTTTCAGAAATCTTTTGACGAATCAATGCAAAATTTCATATAAACACGTGTAATATATATATAAAACTATTCCTACTTGGATCAACAAAGAAAAATTTTATTTTAGCTACTTTTTATGAAATAGTTACAATTAATATAAATATGTATATACATAGGACAGAATCACAACATTAAGTGGTAATTAATTTGTATTAATTACCATTAAAGTATCGTATTGTCATCCAAAACAATTGTGTCGATAAAATTTCAATTCAACTGAATGCTTTTAAAAGTGAGAGAAAAAAAAACCTTTTCAAGTTTTGACACAAGTCGTCAAAAATGATGCCAACGTGGCTGTATTTGGAATTTTTAAATAATTAGTTTTAATCAACTAATTTTTATTAATTATAGTTAAATTTCTGTATTGTCATCCTAAATAATCATGTATATCAAATTTCAGCTCAATAGGGCGATTTAAAATGTATTTTATTAACGATTGAAAATTCCACGAAGATAAATATATAAAGATGTGAGCTAATAGTAGGAATAGAATTTCAAAAAATATCAAAAATTCTCCACTGCATTTGAGTAATTACAGTAGTGCACACAGGAATTTTTCAAGGGGTTAGGGTGGGGGTGGTCCGGGGTCGAAAGTTCACCATTCTTGTATCATGCTCCTTTTGATTTTGTCGAGTTTTGGGATCAAAACACAGTAAAAACTAATTATTGAAAAAATAATTAGCATTAATTAATAAAATTAATCTCATTCATAACAAATACTTAATTAAATTTTACGTACTATATACTTAGAATTATAATCAATCGGAAAAAAATCAAGGGACAAGGGTTAGAATTATAAAAAAACCAAGGGTTTTGGGGGGTCCGTACCCTCCGTACCCCATTCCCGTTGTGTGCACCACTGAGTAATTATTCTTTCCAGTCTATTTCAAAATTTGTGCGTGATATTGAATACACGAAAGATGGAATTTTTTCCATGTTAAACTTTTCTGCTCGAGTCCGATTTTTTTGCTTTCTTTTTCTTTCTTTCTTTCTTTTTTTTTTGTCACAGCCAGGCAGGGATTGGTGTTATCTAAGTTTCCGGACACCTAGACGCATGGTCGCTGAATCTTGTGTTACCTGTCACTATCCACTCATATCTACTTCTCGTTCTGTTTCTTTATCTGTTTTTTCCCCTCTTGCCCGTGGATCTACTCTCTATGTTTGGGTGGTTATTTTTGCTAAATTTAGACCTGTTCAAGTCACTACATGTCAAGCTGTAATCTAAATGGCTAGAAGCAGTTGGAAGATTGCAACTTAATTCCCAATTCGAGATGTAAACATTTTGAATACTTTTCTTCAAATCATTGCAAAATCAGTTGATATGGCTGTAGGTTTATCTTCAATTCAGTTATAAAGGAAGTTGTTGAAAGAAAGATATTGAAAGTTATGTATTTTAAGACAATTAATTGTACAATTAATTGACAAGATGTAAATTATTAAAATATTTCTTTTAGTGAATTTTAAAATTTATTGTAGTTTTAAGTGATTGACAGCTTTATGTCTTTAATCTGGGAATCAGTTATATAATTATTTACGGATTTTTTTTGAAGAAGTTTTTGCAATTTCCATGAAATAATTGATAATATTTATTTATAAAATCCTTGAATTGATGTATAATACTTCATTGTTTCAATTCCTACTTTAGCTCACTCTCTCTATATTTATTTATTTATCTTGGTGAAATTTTCAATCGTTAATAAAATACATTTTAAAACGCTTAATTGAGCTGAAATTTTATATACATGATTATTTTAGATGACAATACAGTAATTTTTAATTATAATTAATAAAAATTATTTGATTAAAACTAATTATTTAAATAATTACAAATACAGCCACGTTGGCATCATTTTTGGTGACTTAGCGACCCTTTTGGCGACTTGCGTCAAAACTTGAAAAGGTTTTTTTCTCACGTTTTAAAACATTTAGTTGAACTGAAATTTTATATACACGATCGTTTTGGATGACAATACGATGCTTTAATGATAATTAATAAAAATTAATTACCACTTAATGTTGTGATTCTGTACATATTTATATAATATGTATATAATATGTATGTACATATTTATAATAATTGTAACTAGTATTTAATAAAAAGTAGCTAAAATATAATTTTTCTTTGTTGATCTAAGTAGGAATTGACTTAAACTTTTTTTTATATTACTTGTGTGTGTGTGTTTTTCTTCAGTTTAACTATATATTACTGTTTACAGCTAGTAGTTAATTAAGGTACTTACGTATTATCGTAACCTATTGGTGATATTATGTGAAACAAAGCACATGATTGCTAATTCAGCGCATACGACACGCGTGAAATTGGGGTTTGCCAAATTGAAGAGTTATCTTGAACATTGACGATTCTTGCGATAATACGTAAGTACTTTAATAACTTAAGTAAATTTAAAATTATTATTATGTTGTAATTATTATATATATTTCCAAGTTCATTTCCAGTTATGTATAATGATGATACAATAATCCGGTTAAATCAAATGATTCCTAATAATAATATGAAATAAAAAATCGTAAATAAAACGTCATACCTGAATTCTATTTAAGTGAAGTTGTTTGGTTAGGATTTCTCATATTAAAAACAAAGGAAATCAATATATCTGACCTATGAAGGCTAATTTAATAAAATGGGGGAAAGTAACATTTTTAAAACTTTATTTTGTTGATTTACAAGTATTTTAATCAATAATTCGTACTTACGTATTATCACAACCTATTATCGGCATTGTATGAAACGAAACACATGATAGCTATTTCAGCGCCTACGAATCATACGAAATCGGGGTTGCAAACTTGGCTAGTTATCTTGAACGTTGGCGATTGTTGCGGTAATATGTAAGTACCCAATAATTTACCACATTTTTTAAAATTTGTGTTTTAAAATTAAATTAAACGATTCAAATAAAATTAACACGTAGCAAACGTTATTTTAAACATAAAGCGAGCGTTCAAGCATTTAATCTCGTCTTGAAAGAAATTTGAAAAAAGTATCAAATTTGTTTTACATTTTTAATAAATAACTTAAAAATTAATTTTTTAATATAATACATATTACATTTGTTGAAAATAATTTTTTAACTAAGTTATTACAATATCTTTACAATTAAAATACGATTATATCTTAAAGATAAATTTTCTTGCGCTTCTTTCAATGTAAGTTTAGCTATATTTACCCCAATTGAAATGGTGAATTCATGATTGAATTTATCAATTCAATTTAAACTGAATTCCTGATTTTATGATAAGTTGATAAATGATTGAGTAAATATTAAAGTTTTAGCTATTTTTATACATTTATATACCTACTACATAAAGATTTCAAAAGATATAATTATGTTTATAATTAGGATATTAAATTAAACAAATAAAATTATGTTAAGTATATTGAGATCTATTGCAAAATATAAACATAATTTTTGACTATATATCAACGCTTAAAAACCTTTTTTAAGAACTGGATTTTCTTAGGATGCAAAAAAATTTATAAAAAAATGTTCACACAAAAAAAATGCCAAATTTTAAAAAAATTTATCTTGATTATATAATATTGCTAATTATTTAATGCTGTGTAATTTTTTTTAAATAAATGCACGAAGAAATCATTCTTGCAGTTGTAATTTTAAAAAACCACCCGGTGAAGAAAACAAACTCATATACTTTCAATAGACAGTTTAAAGTTGCATCGTAATCGATATTTTAACGCATGTTTTAAATTCAAGTAGGAGTAAAACCTTTTTTTTCTACGTTTTTTATTCAAGTTTTCATAAAATATTCATTTATACTCATCCAGAACATTCCTTTCACATTTTTACTTATTTATTTAAGTAAAATGCACATTACAGAAGAAAAGAGTTCAAGTTGCAAAATGCGTGACATAAGACGAACTGAAAAAAGCATAAAAGTACTTCTTAATGAAATTGGAGTGTTGTAAACAACTAGTTAAAAAATATTTATATAGAAAATCTCATAGCCTAAAAACCACTAAAATAAAACACAAAAACAGCAAACGAAGTAACATGAAAAAAAGGTGAAGAATAATAAGTAATGCATGCAAAGAACTGAAAAATCATAAGCATTTATATTTAAAAACATTAAAAGATCAATTGAAAATATCAAATTCTTTAAAAAAAAACATGTTAAAAAATTTATATTAGGAAAAATTCTTTATAGTATTTAAATCTGATAATTTTATTCTCAAGTAAGCAATTGTTCCACAGACTCTTTACTGGTACTATAAAGTGAATAATCTTAAATATTGCATAGATAAGATGGTGATAAATCCTGTAAATAAAAATGATTTATTTCGGTATGACAAAACGCTCAGGATTCTAGTTTGATCCCTTTCAAGAATTTCGATTTTATATGTACTTATTCAAAATGACTAAATATGACGCACCCGATTTTTAAAAAATCATATATTATCGAAACTACTGCACCTATGAAAATAAGTGATACACATGAATGTAAAGAGAAATATATTAAGTTTTTTCTTCTGTTACAAACGTTCGATGTGTGACCTTCTTATCACACGGCGTACGTCCAATCTGCATTCAGTTGGTTCCATACATTTTGTAGCATCCCTCTATCAATGGTTCGTAATGCTGCACAAAAGTTTACTTATTTGTTATTTGTTGCGTCAATTGCAAATGACCTGGCTTGAAATTTAATTTTGTTCGTAACATTTTCCATGCTGTATTCGGGGCCATTCCAAGTTTATTGGCGGCAACACTCTCGTAGACTTCAAACAAAACTCTGCTTTACCCTCTCCATTGCTTCTTCTGTGACGCTTGGCCAGCCGCTGGTGATCTTTTTCCACAAGCAACCTGTTTCCTTAAATTGATGCTACCTTCGCAGAATGCTCTTGCTTGTTGGTGCTTCTTTCCCGCAGCGATTTCTAAGTGCACGCTGAACCGAAATAACTGGAAAAACCCGTGCATACTCTAATATGCAAAAAAACTTCTTTGTCATTGTCGCCATGTTTGGAATTCAATCACAGCGATCTTGAATTTGCTGTTGATCACTGGTGGTAAAAAATTGGTATATTTCTCTTTACATTCATGTATCACTTACTGTAATATATGCAGAGGTTTCGAAAATATGATTTTTTAAAATCATGTCCATCATTTGTACTCACCCTGTATATCTGTATCAAAATCAATTAACATATTTATTGCCTATCTGCACACTATTTTTCACAATTATTTTTATTAGTTTAAAATCTCTCTCTCTCTATATATATATTAGGTCTCCAGTTTAGTCCTATGACTTTTTGTATCTACTTTTGCTGAGTTTGCTGAATTCCAATTTCTTACTTTTTTAGTCCTGTGGGCTCTAGTTATTCTTCACTTTTATTTTATTATAATATATATATATATATATATATATATATATATATATATATATATATCGTTCAATTTTCAATCGTTAATACAATAATTTTTATTCATCCAGTCAAATACAAAAAAAAAATTTTAAACTTGTAATGAATGACACTTGATGTTACTACATTTTTCAAATATTAATTCATTAATTAAATTAAAAAATAAACGAACAGTAACAAACAAAAGTAATAGTCCAACAGCATATAAAGAAAGGAAAATCGTTCGTTTTGCCCTTTAGTACAATGGAAAGCGCGCGCGCGTTTGACTTCTAATCCAAAGGTCGTGAGCTCGAATCCCACCTGGGATGGCCTAATTTCTGAGAATGTGTTTTTTTTTTTTTACTATTCTATTTTACCGGAATAATTAAATTTAAGGAATGAATAAATAGTAACATAAAAAAACCCCACAAAAATAACAGTCCAACACCCTATATAAAAAGAAAAAGGGAAAACTGCGAGGAAAAATGCTTTCTATTTTGCCACTTAATGCTGTGATTCTGTCATATGTATATACATATTTACATAAACTGTAGTTATTTAATAAAATGTAACTAAATTATATATAAAAATTTTCTTTGTTGACCTAAGTAGGAATTGACTTTATTTTTTTTATATATTGCTTGTGTGTGCTTTAAAGTTAACACGCAATTTTTTTTTATTGTTCAGTAATGCACAGTATTTAAAATTACATCAGAAATTATAGTTCATTGAAAATAATGAAAGTACTTTGAAATTGATCAAAGCATATCGAGAAAAAAAAGAGAAATTTAAACTCAAACTTTTTTTTATCATCCTCAAACAGATCAACATTTGTTACAACTCAAGCATCGACTTCATTCAACCGCGTTTGTAAAGAAAGTTATTTTTTTGTCACTCCAATGCCTTTGTCGCTACCTCTCCCTCGGACCTCAGATTAGTCCAGTGAGGTATATTTAATCCTCTCTGTTATCGATCTGGACGATTTATTGTGTTCTGCTCACGTAGAGCAACACCGCCCTAGAAAAAAATCCTTTCCAAACGAAATACCCCGCTTTTGTGGAGCGTTCTTTCAAATCCCTCATGCTTTTTATCTCTTGAAGCGGGTAAGTAAAGCGTAATAATTCAAGGAGTAACTTGACCATGGTAGGGTTCTAAGGATTTGGGCATGTTTTCACACCATTTGGAGCTATCTAAACTTATTGTTCGGCATGTTATTGCTTTTTTTTCCTGTTTTGTTTGCTATGAGGGTCTGCCGGTTCTGAATAAACTTCCCAGTTCGGTTCTTTTTTTCTTTTAGGATTAATCAGTTTGTCTAGGTCAGGAGTCGGCAAATTTTTGAGAGAGAAAAGACAAGTTGTAAGTGAAACAGGATAACTAAGGTAGCAAAGAGCCATTATATGCCTATGTGATGGTTCGGGTGGTGGATCCGGTATCGGTTGTGATTAAGACCATCATGCTTCAATCGGTATTTCTTGTAATACTTAAATGAAGTTTTTCACACGAAGTTACATTTCCCATTCCTTTAAAAGCTAAATATAAGCGAAGAAGTTTGTCAGGAGGATCTACCGGTTCTGAATAAACTTCCGAATTCGGTTCTTTTTTCTCTTTTAGGATTAATCAGTTTGTCTAGGCCAGGAGTCGGAAAACTTTTGAGAGAGAAGAGACAAGTTGTAAGTGAAACAGGACAGCTGAAGAGCCATTATATGCCTATGCGATGGTCCGGGAGGTGGATCCGATATCGGTAGTGATCAACACCGTCATGCCCCAATCGCGCGCGGTATTTCTTGTTATACTTAAATGAAGTTTTTCACACGAAGTTACATTTCCCATTCCTTCAAAAGTTAAAAATAAGCGAAGAAGTTGTGAGGCTTTATCTAGCCTTTCACTAAATTCTCTTGGGAAATCTTTGGGACCAGAATGGCATTTCATTCCTACCAACTCAAGCAGAAAACGCGATATGTAGATTAGGAATTATTACATATATTGGAGCTTTAGCATTCGCGAGGAAGAGAAGTCGGCTGGAGGCCAGAGAGTATTATAGGAGCCATATAGAAGTCGGTTAGAAGCCAGAAAGTGGTATGGTAGCCGGATCAAGTCGGAGAATAAGATATATAGAAAATATAAAACTTGGTTGCTGTTCGCCATGTGATATCGGTAAGCGATAGATTATTAAACATTAATTATAGAGCAGATCCTAATTAGTTAAGGCTATAGATAAAGATTCGAAGGTTAATTTATTATAAAGATAATAAGTAGGATTTAATGCACTATTTGCTACGAATTTTTCATTGCGTCATATCAATCCTGATCGTTTTCCTCTTAGACTTTGCTGCATTGCTTAATATAAATTGAGATAATAATAAACTAGATTCACATTATGGAATGTTTGAGTGGTCCATCTTTTATCCCTACAAATCTAGGTCACGTGGAGATGAGGAGATGATACCCCCAGCCCGGGGGTTATCACAAAATTTTCTGTCGAAATATGTTTGAGGCTCAATTAGGGCCGCCTTTCCACTTAGGCACGTGCCTAGGGCGCAAAAGATTTGGGGGCGCAAAAAATTGGAGGGTAAACAAAGAAAAAAATTTAAATTACAGCGAACGTACTACCCCTCTAGCAAATCCTTAGAGAAGCATTTTTGCCCTCAAAGACAGTAAAGCGATAGGTGATGAAAAAGATGATAATTAACAAGTTGATAAACAGTTCGTACAATGAAGTATTCTCTATATTGTAATTGCAAACAATTTCATAAATTTACTGCACTAATTTACAAAAGGAGGGGTGGTCCGTGATGCTGTAAAGTAAGAAATGAACAAGAGTGGCCAAACCATACCACTATCGTTTCCTTACGACTGTCAGTCTAGGACCTGGTGGGTCCACTGATGGTGGATAATGGAAAGACCGTCCAAACAGCAAAAACAAAAATAAAAAATAGAAATGTGTAAGAGAGTTAAAGAAAAATCCCTATCGAAACAAAGCAGGAAAAATAACAACTGAAGGAGGAAAGGGTGCTCTGGAAATATGGAGGGGGTGCAAATATTGCAGTGCCTAGGACAGCGGGGAGGTTAAAGAACGGCCCTGGGCTCAACGCAAGAAAAACCAGTGTATAAGTACAATAATGTTGAGAATTAAATATACAAGCTTCGTCAAAAAATTTCCGTACTAATAACGAGTTTTATTCTGGAATTTCCTGTTTACATTAATAGTTAAAATGACTGTGGTAATTCTTACATATATAAGTCATCTCAACACTATTTTATTACTCCCCATGAGTATGCCATGAAATACCTAATAAGTTTGGACTGTTGCACTCCCCTATCCAAATTTCAACACCAAACCAAAGGGAGGACTTTGAGGCTCAACAGTTTTAACATGTATCAGCCCTTCTTCACAGCGGATCTTTAGTGGTACATAAAATTGAACGCACATTCGATGGAAAATTAATAATGGAATGAGGGAGTTTGTACACTATAAAGCAACATGAGGGCTAATGACGACGAACCTCATAATTTTGAGCCTCAGTAAATTTACGCGGACATAACCTGAGGTAGCATCCACCCTTCCAAACTATCTCCCACGCTAAAAGGAGGTCTTTGTGTTTCAACAGATTCAATGCTTATCAGCCCCTTTACATGGAGGATGTTTAATTAAACAAGGGCTCGAACTTTTGGCACGCCGATGTAGCGTCGTCTCTTAGACGGCAATTAGCTACCCTCACTTTTCATTTTTGACGCCTTGAGAGTAACAGAATCGTCAGATGGCTTCTTCTTCAAAGTGAACTATGGATGGGACATACCTGTTTCAATGGCTGTCCATTTTTTGGTTCCCTCTAGCATGTGACTGTGTTACACATGTATGGAAAGGAGAGTTGGCTATTGTAAGGAAGAAATGATAAGTAGTGTATTCACAGTGTCCGAGAGTGACAGGTTGATTTATAAACCTTTCTCATGGTTTACGATGTACGGTGACAAAAAGATCGCAGTCTCCACAGGCTTTAGTCCCGGAAGAACCAATGATGGTCGGAACCGAGACTGAGGATACCGGATGCAGGTCCTTGTACCTTCCAATCAGAAATTATTGGGGCGGGAAAAGGGAAGGGTTTAAAGAGACAGATCGGAATGTGACTGAGAGACTTGGAGATTCTAACGAAAAGACTGTGAGACAGCTGAACCAGCTCTAACTAAAGGGAAGATTGGAGGGCAAGACCTGCAAAAGGCTGCAAGGCAGCGGGAAGATCAGCGACAGGAGGAGCAATCTGAAGAACTTAGCGATTGGAGAAATAAGGTTGTGGGGCAGTCAGACCCTGCAAAGCGACCTACTAGAAATTTAACTTCACTATTTTGGTAGAGTGTGGACCAGTGATTCTCAACCACTGTGCCGCGGCACTTTTGTGTGCCGCCAAATTTCAAAAGTGTGCCGCCAAATTTTGCAAATATATAATAATGTTAATATTATTAAATTATATCATTTAAAAAGAAAAATATTTTTAACATGAATATATATTTAAATCCACAAAAAAATAAATTATTTTATTATTTTCTTTGCAACGTGTTTTTTTAGTGCCAAATTATGATGAAGCGGCGTGCATAGCAATAGGAATATGTCTCAAGTCGGCGCACACTTGCCACTTCTGCGTACAAAACGTGTTGTTTTAGTGATAGTTGGGGTTCACAAGGTGTTGCATAGTAGTTACTGCACCTTTTCTTTCGTTAAAATTGGCAAATGTATGTGATTCGGTTTAATATTAATTTATTTGCATGTAGTAATATTTTGCATTAATTTATTTGCATTAATTTATTTGCAGATCCTTCTGAAAATGGATAAATGGTTAAAAAGAAGAAAGTTTAATGATGATAATAGTGATAATGATAACGTTAGGGACCAAGTTAATGAGCCAACCCCCGGCACAAGTAAAAATACTTCTTGCTCAAAAAACTACGTTGTCCATCGGAAATATAATGACGATTTTTTGAAATTTGGATTTAACTCTACAATGGAAAATGACATAGTTGTTCCCGAGTGTGTGATATGTGGTTTTAAATTATCAAATAGTGCTATGGCTCCTAGCAAACTCCAACGTCACTTGGTGACTAATCATCCTTCGCTTTCAACAAAAGATAAAAGCTACTTTGAAAGGTCTTTATCATCAAAAATTAAGCAAGTAAAAGTTTTTGAAAAACAAGTATGTGTGTCTGAAAAGGCTCAAGTAGCTTCTTACGAAATAGCTGAATTGATTGCTGTTAGCTTAAAACCTCACAATTTGGCTGAAGAAATTATATTACCTGCTTGTCGCAAAATTGTAAAAATAATGATTGGTGGATCAGCTGATATTGATATTTGCAAAATACCACTTTCAAATGATACAATCCATCGTAGAATTAAAGATATGTCAGAAAATATTGAGCAAAATACTGCAAAAACTCTTGCAAATTCGAATTTTGCTCTACAAGTCGACGAAACAACAGATATTACAGGAAATGCTCAATTAATTGCATTCGTTAGATTTATTCACGAAAATGATATAATTAACCAATTTTTATGTTGTCGGGAGTTACCTGATTTTACAAATGGTAAACATATTTTTCAAGTAATTAGTTCATATTTAGAAGAAATTAAAGTTTCTTGGAAGTCATGTATTGGCATTTGCACAGATGGTGCTCCAGCTATGACTGGACATCTAAAAGGATTTGTAGCACATGTTAAAGAACTGAATGAGGATATATTAGTTACCCATTGTTTTTTGCATCGAGAAGCACTTGTTACAAAATTTTTGCCATCAGATTTGAAAATAGTTCTGGAACAATGTGTTAAAATGGTTAATTATATCAAATCAAGACCATTAAAAAGTAGATTATTTAGTAAATTATGCCAAGCTATGGAAGCCAAGTACGAATCCTTGTTACTCCATACAGAAGTAAGATGGTTGTCCAGAGGAAAAGTTATATCTCGTGTGCTGAAATTAAAAGACGAAATGAAAATATTTTTGAACAAAATAAAAATTATGAATTTGTTCATTTGTTGGAAGATAAAATATGGTGTACTAAACTGGCTTACTTATCAGACATTTTTGTTATTTTTAACAACATCAATTCAAGTATGCAAGGGCCTAACGAAAATATCTTAAACTCAACCGATAAGCTGGTGGGATTCAAAAAACAAATAACTTTATGGAAAAATAAAGCTCAGGAAGTCAATTTAGAAAAGTTTGAGTCAGTCCCTAAAGACAGTTATAAAACTATTAAATTAATTGTTGTTGATCATTTGACAACATTAGAGGAGAGAATTATTCATTATTTCCCAAAATTAGATATTAAGAAATTTGATTGGGTTCGTAATCCATTTCTCATAACGTATACTTCTGTATTTGACTTAACTTTGAATGAAGAGGAAGAACTCATTTTGCTTTCCAATAATCTAGATTTAATTTTAAAACATTCAGAAGAATCAATTAATTCATTTTGGATTAACATCAGATGCGATTATCCAATGATAGCCAAAAAAGCTTTAAACATATTATTACAATTTTCCACGTCTTATTTGTGTGAATTCGGATTTTCAGCATTAGCCAACATTAAAACTAAAAAAAGATCAAGATTGTTAAATGTAGAAGACGATATGAGAGTAGAATTGTCATTTTTACGACCAAATATAAATGAAATTATCAAAAAACATCAAGCTCAAATTTCGCATTAAAAATATTTTTATTATTAGCTTGTAATTAATCCCTTAATATAAACGTTTAGTTATTATTGTAGTATATATTAGTTTATTTTGTATATTTAAAATTTTTGTCATAAACTATTTATGCAGTGTGTTGTAGTAAGTAAATAATTTTTAACTTTTTCTTTGTGTGCCGCCAAATTTTGAAATCGTTAAATATGTGCCGCAACAAAAAAAAAAAAGGTTGAGAATCACTGGTATGGACATTAAGAGGACATGGTACGATTTACGCAAACATTTTTAATTTAAATATTTTCAAAAAATTTTCGGTTGCCTCCTATGTGTGTATATATACTATGTAAAACAGACTTTGGGCTCAAAATTTCATAAAAAGCTAGCTATTTAACTTTTTAAGAAAAAAAACTTACATTTTGTGAAGTGATTTTAAAATGCTACTCCTGCCCTACAAAAATTTACGTACACGCATGAAATTTTATTTACAAGTACGTCAAACTATGTGTAACAAAATTGGGGACGAGTTTTGCCATAACAAGCTTAGTATTCGTACAATACTTCTTTTTATGAATGCTTTTTGAAAATTCCTTAAAAAATGTATAAATTCTGAGCTCAATTATTTAAAAATAAGTATTGCTTTTATTCAAAAATGCATACTAACTTTTGTTACATGTACTATTAGCAATAGGCACACAAAAAATCAAAGCATTAGGCACAGTAGAAAAAAAAGCCTTAGTATTTTAAATAAAAACAAATTGGTTATTTTATCTTTCTGAGATAAGTAAGCTTAAGTTTTGATGTGCCGTAGGGATGTGAATAAAAATGAACTTTTAAAAGCTATCATAATTCTGCGTTTTTCTAATTTTCGAGCTTTCAAATTTTGAGAGGTTATAGAAAAGTATATAAAGAATAATTTAGGCAAAAAAAATTAGATTTGATTTTTTGACCAATTTTTGTCAATCGAATCGCGTACTGTGTTTCCTTAAGATAACCAGCTGCAGACCCTTGAGAACGAGCCCAACAGTCTATGATACCCAGTATATGACAACTGAACTTGCTAAGATATAGATACAATAGATCGCATGTAAATTTGGCGTTAACTATTTGTAAATAAAAAGTATTTTTATACTAAAGCTGTGTAATCCCTCTCACAGCCTAGGAATTAAACTTGGGTCACGATGTAACACTGGCCTTCAGTTTGTGACCACTAGACTACCGTATCCACTGGAAGATTTGCAAATAAAATAAATAATTAAATAGATAAATAAATTATTTATTTCAGAAAAATACACGCAGAAATTCATATCTCCTGGATGATTTCTATGTGAATTCGTCATAGTATTTGAGCTAGTTCGGGATTAACATTTCAAACTTTAGAATAAGAACAACATTCTATCCAATTTCTATATAATACGCAAAAAGTGATATTTAATACTAGCTGGTATACCCGTTCTTCGCACGGGTGAACTGAAAGGTTAAACAACACAGATTGAAGGATAAAGAAGTTTTTAATGAGTTAATTTTAAGTGAATTGCAAATTAAACAAAAAAAAAGCTTTTCACATATCTCAGCTGAAGAAAAAAAGAAAGAAAAAATACCTTTGTTAAATTTTAAGTCTGTAGATCTAATAGCTGATAAAAAGGATTTTTTTTATATTTATAACTCCCCGTAAAACTCTTGAGGGTTGATTTTTGAAAATACCTCCCTAAGCTGATCTCTGCTCAGCAAAAGTAACACATTGTTAAAAGTTTTCTGACGCTTAAAATATTGTAAATAATTTATAACTGAAAGTGTCATACATTAATATAAATTTCTGTTGAATTTATTTTATGTGAAAATTGTAATACTCGCAAGCAACACCGTTTCCTAAATAACAATGGCGATTCAATGGAAAAAATAGCGAAATGTTGACAATAGAGTCAAGTTGGCAAATGTCTAGCTACTTTCATAGCTCAAACTTTATTAGAGCTTTGTAAGACCCGCCGTGTAGGAGAGCGATGCACGTTAATGCTTTATCTACCGCATTATGATCTACAGAAATTTTTTTCATGCAATATATTTTTAGGTCACTACATTGAAAATTAAGGGACTTTCATAAACAAAATATTCCACTTAGGGAAATTTAATCGGTTAGAGCTAATAAATTAATTAAATATATTCCACTGTAAAATTAATTATATACACCATTCACTTAAAATAAATAGTCAAATCGTTTTCTAAGGTCTCCATAAGCATAAGACACTTAAATTTTGACATTAACTATTTTTGGGGCACAAAAATGATAATCTTTGCAATCTGCTGAAAACGCTCGCAGCTGAAAATGTAATATCTGCTACAAAACTATTTGCCTTCCCCGTTAAAATACTCATCATAGAACCCGTGCCATCATATATCTTGGAAGAGTGGATTTCAAAGAATATTCCAGCTAAGTATTGGTAGAATATTCCTGCTAAATTGGTGTGGCATGGTAGTTAGGAGAAGGGGGTGCCAGCTCAGGTGTTGTCCACGTCACTTGACCATGGTTCAAAATTATGTGGTCCGTCGCCAAAAGCCCTCATGTAGCTGAACAGTGCAACGTTAATATTCACTCACTGAAAAAATACAGTACAGTAGTTATAACTATTTTTATACATAAAAATGCAATATCTGCTTATTCAATTAAAATTATAGCATTATAATTAATTACTAACCACACAAACAAATTTTGAAAATTTATCCAAATGATGTAGTGTGAAAGAGAAAGTTTATTCAGACAGACAACAAATGCGTCTTATATGCATATAGATTTGTTTGAATTCTTGTGTATTATTACTTTTGTAAGCTTCATGACATACTTTATGGTGTACCAGTATTTTAAAGCTGACTGAGCAACAGCAACATTTAGCTGGGTATAGCTAGTTATAACATAAAATTAAATCTTAAAAAGGTATCAAAAATAAAAGACGACTCAATATTTTGAATAAATCAGTATAAACATTTTCATACAAACACAATATATATATATTGTAAAATATTTATTTTGCTATTTGCATTTCAGACAGACATCAAACAAAATTTTAAAAATTGTCAAAAACAGATAAAAAAATCATATTTAAGAAAAATACCACTGATTAATTTTGCCAAAGACATCACAATGTGCAAAAAAAATATTTGTAGTACATAATAACCAAAAAAAAAAAAAAAAAAAAAAAAATGTAAGTACTAAAATATTAAAAAAAACAAAACTTATATAATGAATTAATTAAGGATTACTCTGGAGGGAAAGATAAAACAGGCTAAGATAATACTCATAATATTAATTTCATATTGGTTGGCTACTCATTTTTGGCATGATTTTGAAATCACGCCAAATTGGTATGTTGCGGCCAGTCTAATGTTATAGTAATGCACAGAATTAAAGGTACTTACGTATTATTGCAACCTATTGGTGACATTATACAAAATGAAACACATGATTGTCAATTCAACGCATACACAGTTGGGATTGCCAAAGTGGCGAGTTTTTTTAACGTTGGCGACTGTGCAAAAATACCCAAGTACTAAAAAAAAAAAATTATCCAAAGTATATATATATATATCCCGAGCATAAAAATAAATTGAAAAATGAAGTACAATACTAACATTAACTGACATAAAAAAGAACTGAACTAACTTTATCAATGCAAAAGCATAATTTGAAAAAATAAGGTATTTATTATAACCCCAACCTTTTGGCAACATTATATGAAACAAAGCACATGACTCGCAATTCAGCATATATATGACGTGCGAAATCAGGGTTGCCAACTTGGTAAGTTATTTTTTGAATGTTGGCGATTGTTAGGATAGCACATAGTTGCCAAAATAATTTATCTTACCACTACCTGCTTCCTCAACATACTCATTTTTGGCATGATTCTGAAATCACGCCAAATTGGTATGTTGCGGCCAGTCTAATGTTATAGTAATGTACAGAATTAGAGGTACTTATGTATTATTGCAAACTATTGGTGACATTATACAAAATGAAGCACATGATTGCTAATTCAACTCACACAAAGTTGAATTGCCAAAGTGGCGAATTTTGAACATTGGCGACTGTGCAAAAATACCCAAGTACTAAAAAATTATCCAAAGTATATATATATATATCCCGAGCATAAAAATAAATTGAAAAATGAAGTACAATACTAACATTAACTGACATAAAAGAACTAAACTAACTTTATCAATGCAAAAGCATAATTTGAAAAATAAGGTATTTACTGATAACCCCAATCTTTTGGCGACATTATATGAAACAAAGCACATGACTCGCAATTCAGCATATATATGACGTGCGAAATCAGGGTTGCCAACTTGGTAAGTTATTTTTTGAATGTTGGCGATTGTTAGGATAGCACATAGGTGCCAAAATAATTTATCTTACCACTACCTGCTTCCTCAACATACTCATTTTTGGCATGATTCTGAAATCACGCCAAATTGGTATGTTGCGGCCAGTCTAATGTTATAGTAATGTACAGAATTAGAGGTACTTATGTACTATTGCAAACTATTGGTGACATTATACAAAATGAAGCACATGATTGCTAATTCAACTCACACAAAGTTGGAATTGCCAAAGTGGCGAGTTGTCTTGAACGTTGGCGATTGTGCAATAATACGCAAGTACTACAAAAATTATCCAAAGTATATATATATACCGAGCATAAAAATAAATTGAAAAAATGAAGTACAATACTAACATTAACCGACATAAAAGAACTGAGCTAACTTTATCAATGCAAAAGCATAATTTGAAAAATAAGGTACTTACATATAACCGCAACTTATTGGCGATACATGAAACGAAGCACGACTCAAAATTCAACATATATATATGACATGTAAAATCGGGGTTGCCAACTTGGCAAGTTATTTTGAATGTTGGCGATAGCCAGGATAGTACATAAGTTCCAAAAATAATTTATCTTATGACCACCTGCTTCCTCAACAGGTATTTAAGCCATTTGTCTGTTTTGCTCATTCTCTGATGCCTATTCCAGTTTGATATGTAATTACTACCAGCACTGCTTTTGCTTGGGCAGTATGATTTTCTGCATGGCAATTTTATGCACTGAAGCCAGTAGGCCCTTAAAGGTTAAAATAAAGACACATGAAATTGCAAAGAACCATATTATTGGATCAAGTGTAGTATAGGGGGCTACTTGGCGCAGTCCTTTATTTTGGTTACTAAAAGTGGTCCCCAAGGTACTTTTTTCGGTATTATTTATTTTAGAATGAATTCGATATCTCACCATGACATTTAGATAAAAATCCGAAGAAAAATCGCCAAATCCAAAGTGCCCCCCCTATACTACATTTGAACCGAACTGAAATATAACCCTTATCAATGAGAAGTTTTAGTTTGTCAAAATTATAATCTTCGCACATTCTAAAAAAATAAATAAATAAGTTATAATTTGCAAGCAAAATCACGCACATAAACATCCCGCGATAATACCTAAATGTTGCCAAAACAACAAAACAAAGTTTTAGTTGTTGAAAGAATTATCCTTAAAAAAATTATTTATTCGAAAAATAATCCTAATTAAATATCAAAGAATAGAAAAATTGAATAAATATTCCAACCGATAAACAAAGCTACAGTAAAAATATGTAATAATCTTGAAAAACTGCATGTAAAGTATAAATTGTCCACTTAGTGAGAAACGTGACTACATATGACGTCATAACACTGGAAAATCACTTAAAAATTAAAATTTAAAAAATTTGGAAGGAATTATGAACGCCAAACCTATTTAAGAACCTTTCTGGTGTAATTTTGTGTACGTGTACTAAGTTTCACGTTATTTGGGTGTCTGGATCTCGAGTTATGAGGGAACAGACAAACAGACAACAAATGCGTCTTATATATATATAGATTTAGTTAATAGAATGCAAGATATATTTATTCAAAAAGTTTCTCATGCTAAAGCAAGTGATAAGTTAAAATATTAAATTTATTTGTACATCTTCGGTATCATATCCCTTCTTTATCTAATAGATTTTTGTTGTGTGTCCATGAAGATAATCTTTTTATTATTCCGTAATTATGATGAAACAGTCAAAATGATCTTCATTAAAATTATTGTTCTTTTACTCAAAACCGAAAAGAAAATCAAGTGATAATAACAACATAATTGGACTGTAAGACATTTTTAGAAGGAAAAAAAATATTAAAAACAATAAAAATAAAATGAAATTATGTTTTTTTAAATAAAATTCGATTGAAAGTATTCATATTATTTACTCGGAATTGTTTACTCTTACCAGTGTTGAAAATATACTTGTAGAGTCGATTGTTGATAAGCAGGAGATGTGACGTATCTTCACTAGCTCTAGGGTTTTCAAGAATGCATAGAATAATTTTTTTTTTGCATGATTCTATAGATGTAGATCAAATGTACACTTGTTTCTGCTTATCTCTGGAATTTTCAATGATAACATTAAGAAGCATACAAGAAAAATCTGAAAAAAAAAAAATTAAACTGGTACTCGCTCTATTGTATGACTACAAAGTTAAGTATTGATAGAAACATACTATGACAGTTTTTTAAAGCAAATTGTGTCTTCAAATTATTATGATAATGAAAAGACTAGGAGATAATATTTTAATGAAAATGCACTCGCATGCACACGACATCTGAGTGAGTGTGTTTATTAACGTCGCAGTATAAAACAATGCGATGGTTGATGGTGACAGACCACGTAATTTTGAATCATGGTCAAGTGCTGAGAACGACATCTTAGCTGGCACCCCACTCTCCTAATTTCCACAAAACATTAACGTGAGAACTTAAAGCCGCGACAAATTTAACGTGCATCAGCCCTCCTACAGAACGGGTCTTTGGTAGAATTAGGACTCGAACTCATACCATGTCGGACACAAGCTCGCAGACAAACCCACTAGGCTGAAACAGCCACGTTTGAATTTGGTAGGTTGGGGGGGGTGTCATTCTTGTCACTTGACCTTGATTCAAAGTTACAGTGTCCGTCCCTTTCATTGGTTGTTTATTCTCATGACAATCTGAGGCAATACGAAAACTACTAGCGATGGACCTCGTAATTTTGAATCCTCGGTCAGGTGACGCCTAAGCTTGTATCTTACTTTCTGTAGGCTACAGCAGTACTTCTCCAACTTTCAATATTCGTGACCCAATATTCAATCATCATTTTCATCGTGCCCCCCTCCCTACAATAACAATGTATTGAATTCAATAATACTATACTTTGACGCTAAAGCTACAATACAACTAAACCCGGCGTAAATAAACGTCTCACTCAGCCAAAACATTAATTCTCTGGACGTATATATCCGTCTTTCCGACTTTTTCTGTGCACTGATATCCATAAAATTATTCCAATGTCTTCGGAATGCAGTAAAAGGACATTAACCATGTTTGTGAATCATTTACTTATTCCCCAGAGGATTTGCTCATATATATATATATTCCTTTTCCCCCTCCCCTCTCCAAAAAAAAAGCATCACATACGTGCATCTACACGGAAAGCGATGACATTGGGAAACGAATCGCATAACTTTTAATCGGCAGTTTAGGGATTAATTATAAACATTACAAATTATCAAGATAAGTGTTAAAACAAGGGGTCACTGATGATTACCAAATTTGTTTTTAAATTGTTAAATTAATTATAAAATCAATTATACAGTACTGAGACATTTATGTGTATAATATGAGTGTATATGTGTAATTTATTTTTGATCTAGTCAGAATGTGTTCTATGTGTGTTTACTTTCAGTAAATTAATAATTTCTTTAAATAATCATCTGTTTTCGATTTTTCAATAATCTCGCGACCCCCTCGTAGAGTTATCATGCCTTCCTAGGGGGATGCGCCACACAGTTTGAGAAACACTGGGCTCCCGTGACCACCGCAACTTCCGAGATTGAAATCGCGATTGAATTTAAATCTAATTTTCCCTTATTTCATGGCCCAGTGGCTGAGCGGTAGTGTCTGCGCTTCCATACCACAGGTTCGGGGCTCGGGACATCTGCTCATGCACTCCTGCGCCCAATGGTCGCGTATACTGAGAATGACAAGGTAGGCCATGGGTTGTTGCACCACTGAATTTAGTTTTCCCTAGTTTCAGAAACTCGGTCCAAATTTAAATTAAACCCTTAACTACCCCGATACTTACGAGCACAAATAAGCAAGTTTTTTTCTGAGATAAGTCAATCATTCGCAGACTGTCAAGGTCATTTCATTGCGTTCCAAAGCCTTCGGTATAGTTTTACTGATTGCAGCGCAAATAAAAAATCATATATCGGAAGGACGGATATATACGTCCGGGGCACATAACGCCTTAATTGAGCGAGACGGATATATACGCCGTTTGCACTTAAGGGGACACGGTACGATTCAATTGACGAAAATCGGTCAAAAAATCAAATTTTTTTTTTTTCCTAGATTGCTTGAGAAGCGTGATAACTTTACAAGGGGGGCGCGAGTATATTTAAAAGTTGAAAACTAAGGATTATTCAAAACATTGTTAATTTACTGAAAGTAAGCAAACAAAATATTTTCTGACATAATAAAGTAGAAAATACACGTTTACACTGATATAATACGCTTATAAAAGTATCTGTACTGCACAATGTATTTTATTATTAATTTAACATTACTAAGAACAAGTTTGATAATTACCAGTGACCCCATGGGCTTGTATTAACACTAATCTTGATGATTTGTACGAATTATAATTAATTCCTTAACTGCCGATTAAAAGTTACGCGATTTGGTCCTCAATACCGAGGTTTTCCACGTAGACGCGTGTATTTTGATGTTTTTTTTGGGAGAAAAAAGGAATAAATAAGCAAAATCCTCCGAAATAAGTAAATTCTTTGCAAAGACAGTGAAGGTTTTTTTTATAGTATTCCAAAGCCTTAGGAATAATTTTATGGATAGCAGTGCACAGAAAAGATCGTACATCGGAAAGACGCATATATACGTCCAGAAGATGAACACTTTGGCTGAGCAAGACGTTTATATACGTCGGTGGCACATAAGAGGTTAAAGTCGTACACACACACTGTAGCTTTAGTGTAAAATTATAATATTATTGAATTCAATACAATGTTATTGTATGATTGTATGGAGGGCGGCACGATGAAAATGATGATTGAATATTGGGTCGCGAGTATTGGAAGTTTGAGAAGCACTGACTTAAAGGGTTAATACTCGCTAAATTTTTCATTTCGTTTGTTCTCTTTTAACTCACAAAGCTCGAATACATATGAAATGGGATGCTGACAATGTTCTATAGTCAAATCCTTGTTCGTAAAATGCTTAAAATTCGTAAGTATTTAATACTAGACTACCTGAATATCTGTTTCTTTACTGCGATAGCAATCTCATACTTATTTCCTTTGAAACCATTTAACTTGCTTGATCAGACATATAAGATCCGATTGATGACTACATTCGGGCTTCAAGACAATCGGGCAATACATCCAAACAAAATGCACCTCCACAGTATAGAACATTCGAATAACGGCTTTTGATCCAAACACCCATCCAGCGATCCGATCCAGACATTGCTCTGGAAAGTCTCATAAACGAAAGGCAATATTCCAACTCATGAATTGTTTAGTGATTTAGATACGGCTATCCAGTGCCCGAGAACGCACATTTCATGCGGGCTTTGCCTGACTTCAAACACCGTCCCTCATCATCCTGTAGCGCGGCCACTTATTGCTAGATACCTGTAGACCGAGATTGAGGCACGAACCAAAACTACGTGGAAGACTAAAGTACTATTAAATTATGTAAGAAGTTAGGGGGTGGTGTACGCGCGTAGGACCCTAAAACATCTCCCCGCCTCAGATTTGATCATCAACTTTGGACAAACGGAGATTGTGATGCTGGTGGTTTCGAGTATCTTTTTATATGCCTGTTCTTTCTAACCTTTTTTTATCATTGGTTTCTTTCCGGATGAGTAAACGTGATACATCATTCAACCCTTTTTATTTTCAATCTCTGCTGTTCGGGATGTTTTTCTTTGAGCCACCTGAAGATTTTGCCCAAGATGTTGAAGCCACTTTTATTTGTTACTTCTGTAATTTGTTAGAAATATGACGTCACATGTTATTTGTTGTTTTGTCACACATCTTTAAAAAAAGGCTTACATGATGTAATAATTTTAAAGGGATCAAATAATTTCTTTAAATAAGTATTTTAATAATGTGTTGTTATAATTATAGTCCTTTTTATCAATACATTTTCTCCTATCGTGATAAAATTATAATTGCCTGGTAGAATGAAAACACGTTTCATTGTGAATATTTGAGCATAATTTTCTGTGCAGTTTTTGCACAATTAAACTAATGCGTTTACGTATACTAGTTTTTGTAAAGAATTAAAGTTTCAAGTTAAAATTTATTTAATATAAATAAGGTATCTGTATTTTGTCTGATTAGAAGAAATTTCATAGACTATGTAAATGTAGAAATCCTTTCGTGTTTTTTTAAAGTTTTAATATAATTATAACAATTAACAACGATTTACAATAAAATGTATAAAACTAAAAAAATAAATAAAGGCATTGGTCCGAAATTTTTGGTAGTAAGAATATGAATTGTAAAGTAGTAAGAATTTTCGTAGTAAGAATATTGGTTTACAATAACGGGAAGAAAAAGAGTTTTATACAGTTTCAAAGATGGGGGGACAATTTTAGCCAATATATATGTACGGGATGTTCTAAAATAGACTAAGAGTTTTTAAAATTTGTAAGAGTATTATGGCTAAGGTTAAAAAAAATTAATTCTTTTTGCAATCGCATGGGACAGGGCATAAATTTTTCCTCCCATAATTCTTGTTTTAGTTTTAAAAAATTCAATAGTTGGCGCTGCAAACAGTAAACTTTTAAACCAAAGAATAATAATTCAAAACCCACGGCACAATTGTTCGAAATATTTAAACGAATAAAAATAGCGTTTCAATATTTTCGAATGTCCACTATAAGCAGCAATCCCATGCCATAATTGGGAGAAGGGGAATGGAATGTAATCACTACACAGTAATTCCTGATTATTTCTTCAAGTTGCTGAAATGCTCAAAGATTTTTTTAGTAAATTGCATCCTTCAAGTGACCTTAAAGGAAGAAATCGCAAGGATTCAAGCCTGGACAATGCGGTGGTCATTGTATTGCGGTAACGCACATTATCACATCCATCGGAATGAATTCATTACCAATAGCAGCGTGTATAAGAAGGCGGTAAAGAATCCTACAACAGTCGGAGATCCTTCATGAAACACACATGTAGATCACTGGGACTACCGATAGAGATCCCAACCCAAATCATGATTCCACCACATCTGCAATTTGTTTTTCAATAATGTTGGATTGATTATATCTGTTGCATTACTTTCTTCAAATCAGCAGACACCCTGAATCGCTCTCCACTGTGAACCCTGTTTGATAAACTAGTTAATGAACCAGTACAGAAGTTCAGTGCTGTCTGGTCCAAGAAATGTATTATTTGCCTTGTGACAATGGTCACGAACTCGTGGCTGGCAACTTGTAGGTTCTAGCCCTGTGTGTGTGATGCCACTGAATAACCACCATGCAGATAGCTTGATTCACGTTAAATCCGTCGTGGTTTCAAGTCTCTACGTTGGGGTTGTAAATGCAGTCTTTCTGAATGCCTAATATGGCTGACCACAAGAGCTCTTTAGGAGTTGTCATCTAATGATATCCAATTGTACTCGATTGTAGACAGATCTGGTGATCTCGCAGACCAAGGTAACATGTTAACACTCTGTACAGCCCGTTGCGTTACAACAGTGGTGGGAGGTCGAGTGATATCCTGTTGGAAAACTTTTCCTTGAATGCTGTTTATGAATGACAGTACTATAGGCTGAATTACCAGACTGTCGGACAAATTTGCATTAAATGTGTTTGAAATAACCCCGGCAGTGCTTCTGCTGCCATAGGAGATTACTTCCCAGACCATGACTGCAAGTGTAGGTCCAGTGTGTCTAGGTCACAGACAGTTTGGTTGCAGGCGTTTCCCTGGCCTCCTTCTGACCAACACACAGCAATCTCTGCCATCAAGGCAGAACCTGCCTTTCATCAGAAAATGAAATAGATTTTCACTCCGTCCTCCAATGAGCTCAGCATTGACACCACTGGTGTCATGGAATACACGCTACAGGGTGCCTGGCTCGGAGAAGTAACCGATATCTAATAGTTCATAGCATCCCTGTGGTATCACCTGCCTCTCAAATTTCTGCTGCAGACGCAATACAATGTGCCATACGCCAAATATTGCGGTCTTCTCTCTCACTAGTGCCACGTGACCATCCGGTCTTCTTGGGTCAGTACCATCCTTTGACGACTGCTACCAACAATCATGCACAGAAGTTACCTTCCGGCCAAGCCTTTCTGCAATATCGCGGGAAGAAAATCCACCTTCTCATAGCCGTATTACACGTCCTCGTTCAAGCTCGGTGAGCTGTCGATAAAGGCTTTTTTCATCTTCTTCAAGGCATTTTTGGCTAAAAAATCAACTCAATACGTCAAATTTTACAGACAAATAACGCTCACGAACTTACAGCACGCATTTAAAGCAACCCTGATTTTCAAGTTCTGAGTGGCACTGCCAGCTTCACACTTAAGCGCGAAGCACGGAATTTGAATCAATGTCATCTTTCGGATGTGTAAACACACCTACCAAATTTCGTTTATCTAACGCAAGTCTTTTTTGGTGTTGGGATTTGTTTTCCGTTAGTATACTTAGTTTAATTAGCTATGTGAGAAAGGGGTAGTTAAAACTTATAAGTACATTGAAGAAAGTTCCAAGAGGAAAATTTGCTGACGGCCTGTTACAACTTTAGACAGTTATTACAAAGAAATCGTATGCTAAATTTGTTATTAGTTAAAAGAAATAATGAAATAATATTATATGTCAGGAATCATTTCTGTGAAAAGCATGTACTTTGAAAAGGAAATACGTTCCAGCAAATCTTGGGAACACCAACAATCATACGCAGGTCGTATATCCAATATAAATTCAAAGCCACAACGTTGAAGACCTTTCAAATGGTAAAGAGAGCGTATCGACTACAAAAAAAATTCCCATTTCCAGGGCGAAAAAGCGAAAGGGAAAAGGAATTGGGAAAAGCGACCCCTCCCCCCTTCTTTTCCCAAAATCAAATTCTAACCATCAAAAAAAACCTTTCATGGTAGATGTAAATAATAGCAAGCATTTAAATTTATACAACAGGAATTCGTCTATACCCCCTCCAACATACGTTTGGGAGAGAGCGAAGGGACAGTGAGAGGGGGCGGTAGCTTGTAAGAGAGAGGGGGAGGGATAAATAGAGAGCTGCCCGAGGCAGAGGAGACTTTTTGAAAAGAAACCAAATGAATAACACAAGAATAAAAAAAAATAAAATAATAAAAAAGTAGATAGCCGTCCCTAGCTTTTGAAAAGTCTTCTTGTCCTTAGAGCAAATAACAGACGCATGTTTGCTCAAGCCCCCCGGGTTTAATAGCTAAAGTTAATGCGGTTTCTGTCGTACCAATTTCAGGCACATTTACCGCTTTGTGAAAAGGGGTGGGGGGTAGAAGGTATGGAGGAAGGAGGAATTCGAAATTGGGTTGACTTTCTCGCAATCCAATCTACTTCTTTTCACCCGAAGTCTATATTTGCGCTCTGTTAGGAAAACGGCTGGCAGTAAACACGTTATGTGAATGGGAAGAGGTGGAATCGGCTAAAAAATTAGATTTCGGCATCAACGGCTCATGATTAGGCATCAAGCTAAGTATGGTAATGGGGACACAAATGCCGAAGGAAAGGAAAGTAAAACTAATAATAATAACAAAAAAAGGTGGTGTCGGTGCTCTAAGTGTGATGTAGTTAAGCATGGTGGTTTTTTTCCCGATGGTGTTAAAACAAACTGTGCAAATGGGAATCGAGATTCAGAATTTTCCACTCCGTTGTACGGAAATGTTCTCGTCGAGATTGAGTTTTTCGTTACTTAAAGGAACGTTCGATCCTTCTTTTACTTATTTTACAAGGTAACTGAACGTTTTCTTTGTTTATGTGTTTATTATTTCTTCGCGATTCTCTTCGTTGTGATACGGAGTAAACAGAAAAAAAATAATTAGTACATTTAGTTCATTCTGGTTTCTGTAAGTGAAAAAGAATTTTTAAATGACGAGATTAAATTATTGTGTGTTTTGATGTAACCAGTGCGTAGAAAAGAGGGTGGTCCACAGGTTGGTCCTCCTTCACCCTCGATTTTTTTTTTATTGAATATGACCCTACGTATATAGTACGTAAAATTTAATCAAGTTACTGTTATTATTAGTTTTTTTTTATTAATTAATGGTAGTTATTCGCACAATAATTAATTTCTCACTGTTTTTTGTTCCCGACAATCGAAAAATTGGAAGAATATATTTGGTGTCGTAGGATACGAGAATGGTAGACTTTCGACACTGGACCTCCTAGCCCTTGACAAATCCCTGAGGGTTCCGCTGAATATAAGTAATATAATACAAGACCTCTTCGACTTAAGAAGTAGTTTGGTTTCCTGCCCCCCACCGTTTATTTATTATTAAGCTTAACATTATTTTATCTTTATTAGTAATATTCTTTTTTAGTATCACAAATCGGTGGTAATGTGAGGTCTTTCTACTTCGAAGTTTTGAATAAAAGTTTTGAAGTTGCTTATATTAACTGGATCGGAATGTAAGAGGTTAACTGATAGTTTATACGCGCTGTGTGTGTGTGTTCTATGCATTTTCAAATGTATTTCAGAAATGTGCCTATTTGTAATGGATTCACTCATTTCTTTAAGAAGAAAAAGTAAGTTTGGCTAGCAGCTAAAATTGTGTTTAACCTTGCTTCAAACTATGCGTTTTTACTCATATCACTGAATCTGGCAATAACTGTTTTATTGTTCTTTTTGATTTAAGCATGATCTAAGCATTTTTGAATGCTTCTTTAGGCATGCAATCATTTTATTAATAATGAATTTAGAGCTTCTAGCCATTATATTTCTTCGGATTTCACTCAGTATTGTATATGAAGATATTTGTTAGGAGAAGGTTAGTTAGCCATAAAACTGGTTAAACCCTACTTTATAATTAAGCAGTCCTCAGACTTCTATGTTTGTAATACTAAAGCATCCATTTCCTTAGTGTTTCTAAAATTTCAATTATCTATTTTAATCTTTGATTTTCAAATGATTTTTGTCTTTCAAGCATAATATATTAAAAATTAGTTACCTATATTAGGCCTTTTTTATGGAAATTTGGCAGGCATGTTTCTTTTGTTGAGTAGAAACCCACTAAGAATGGGTTTTATAGGGATCTACTTCCTTGAAAGGAGGGGGTCGGGATGTTGAAGACATAAATTTACGTTTTTCAAATATTAGACCAACAGAATTTAAATTTGGCAGGCATGTTTCTCTTGTTCAATAAAGATCAGCTAAGAAAGGGCCTTGTGGAAATCAGTCCCAAGGGGGAGAAGTTACGGGGCATAAAAAATAAACAAAAAAAAAGATGTACTTCCATTTTCGAAATTAGACATATCCTTTTTAAATCAAGATATGAGGGCTACAACAATGGATTCGAATACAATCGAAGCTAAATGCTAGGACATAAACATCAATGATTTAAAAACACAGTCAATAATCATAAAGCCATCCCCCGGTATTGTGGTTAGTGACGCCAACGGTAGTTGCGGATGTGGTGTTTGCGGACACATAACATTTCGTGGTTTGAGCGGACACATCCCCCCCATCTTAGAACAGATAAAGGGTGCAGATAAATAAGGAAATAAATACTTTTAAAAATCACAAATTTAATTTAAAACGGTATTTCAATCTCTTCAAGTGGAACAAATCTTTACCGAAGCTTTCTGTTTTTACACTCGATTATCAAGTTGATTGATTGAACGTTTTTTTTTTAACTACCACACCACACCAACGGGAGGACGTTTCAGCTTTTAACGTGCATCGACACTTTCTGTTTTCCCGTGACAAAGCAAGCCACGGTCGATACCTATCGAATTACCGCGGCCGTCCGCTCGATTATCGATAAAAAAAAAAAATTTGCCAATCAAATTTAATTATTTGTATTGAATTGTTAAGATATTATAGTGTGTGAATGCATTTTAAACATAGCGAAATGAAATAAAAATAAAAACTTTCAGAGAAATATTTAAAAATTAATAGCAACAGTATAATGAAGGATATTTGGACAAATTTCAGGGATTTGTATTTTAGAGTCAAATAAATATTAGAACAGGTGCAATTACCATAAAATTAATTAATTTCATTAATGTAAGTAACGATAAATACTAGAAGTAATGTAAATAAAACAGATACAAGTAAATAAAAGAAAAATAAGTACAAGTAAATAAAAGAAAAATAAATACAAGTAAATAAATACTACCTAACCTTTATTATAAAGGCATACATGTCATTCACCATTGGATTTAGTCTCACTTAATTACAATACTGAAAGATTTTACACATTTTTCTAAATTGTTTTATATTTCGAATTCTTTTATGATGTTTTCAGTTATTTCATCCAGTTTTACACAGGCTTTTTTTCCTTTTTATTCAAGGGGTCACCTAATTCACTGGATTTTAAATTAAAAGACACTTTTTGTGTCTCACACCCATGTGAAAGAGATTTGCCCCTAAAAATATTGTTTTAAATTAAATTTGTTATTTTTAAAAGTATTTATTTCCTTATTTATCTGCACCCTTTATCTGTTCTAAGATGGGGAAAAAAACGTGTCCGCTCAAACCACGAAATGTTATGTGTCCGCAACTACCACGCTGACTGTGGTGCCGAAGGGTCTGAGTTAAAATCCCGGAGAAGGCATGGATGTTTGTATTGTAATCTTTCATAACTTTAAAGTCCTTCTTCCATTGTGATGTGTGCTTCATGCTTACTTCTGTAAGCCCTCGTGTAATATTTTGTGGTGCACGGGGATTTACAAATGTTCTTAAAAATAAGTAAATAAATAAAAAATAATCATATAACGTTACGAAATACCTTGCGAAGCGGGATGGTAACGGCTAATATACAGGGTGGTCCCGAATTCATGGTACAAACTTTAAGGGTAGGTACAGGGTATTGTAACAATCATTTATTGAATAGGAATGTATGGGCGCAAGTGTCACCGTGAGGTACAAACATAAAAAATAAGAGACGAAAGACAAAGTGTTTATTGAAAGCACTTTGTGCACAAGTGTACTGTTCATAACTGTTCAGCACATTGCTGTATCACCCACTGGCAGTCGGAGAAGATAGCCTGCAAAAAGTCTTCGTAACTTGTACTCGATGAAATTTGAAAAGGTGTGTGTGGGCGTCGTACAATTTTCATTTAACACTCTACAAACTGCCTGATAAAGCACATTTACGTGTTCTTGACTCTAATCTATCGGCCACAACGTTTAATATGCTTTCTTCAAAGCTTGGATTGCATACAGCCCTTCATCGACGTGGAATGAGCAGATTTCACGAAGTTGAAGATGTAACCGCTGAAAAATTCTGTGATCCGACATTTGTTGATCCAGAAACTGTGCGTGATACATTCGTAGCACAGCTATAACGTTACCATATGCACAGCTGTACATGTAATGCCTGTCTGATCTATAAGATACATATTTTGCGCGTCATTGTATTGAGTATCGTCGACTGTTGGGCACGTTCTTAAGGGTCTGTAAATGGATATCGTAATGTACGCTGTCCACTAAAATAGTGAAAAAGTTCTAGTAGATCGCTCACACTCAACTTAAGATGAGCTCCCTATATCCCGGAACTCACTGATTTTAACTGTATCTGTTCCGCAGCCTTTCGCTTGATAGAATCCAAGTCCAAATCATTCCTATTGTCGCTAATCTTTTCGCTGCCTAGCAGCCTCTTGCCTTTTCTGCTTCTCGAGAATCGCTAGCTCGACTGCACCGCAGCCTTCGTCGATATCGCAAAAGTCCTTGGTCACCTTCCGAACCGTCTCTTAAACCCCCTGGTCGGGCTTCTTTCACGCCCTCAATCATATCTAATTAGAAGAAATACGGGTCTGCTCCCGGCACCCTCTGTCTTAGTCCCAACCCCTATTGGTTCATCCGAGATAAAAGTCTGTGTGAACTGGGATCTCCATGTCACAACACAACGTAAATCATATGATGGGTCCATAAATTGACCCATCACTTCGAGACTGATAATATACACACTCCTTGGCATTTCTTCTTCCAAAACCGACCCTCCCTTCCATAAATGTGCAGCACGGCTACATGTTAGAGAGAACGAAAGAATGGACAGCTGTCGACACATGTATGCCCCTTCCATAGTTCGCTGTAAAGAAAAGTCATCAGGTGAATATATTCGTCTCTAGGTGTCGGAACAGAAAAGAGGGGTCACAATCAACAGCCCAAGAAAGACTCTACGGCTGTTTCGCCTCAGGTCAGGAGAGAAGAATCTATAGTTCCCTTTGAAGAAGGAAAAAACCATTCAGTGATTCTGTTCCACCCTAGGAGTCAAAAATGAAAAGAGGGATAGCAAACTGCCATCAATGAGACTATGCGATCAAAGACATTAATCGAACATTACGGATTTAAATATTTTTTTTTCTAGCTAAAAAACGCAATTAAGTCAAATACTTATCTTCAGAATGTAGCAAAAAAAATTGTAATGAATTAAATTTTGTACTGCAGTAAAAGCACAATAATAGATTTTTAAATAGAAATTACATTTCAGTTTATCATCGTTCGACAAATGCTTTAAAGAATGACGGATTTTAACATTTTAACTTTGAAACCCTTATATAAATTTCAAAATGTATACGCAGCGTTAATTTAATAATCCTTTAAATTTTACTTTGATAGTAATAAATTTATTTTCATTAAAGGAATGCCATTTCGCCATATTATTTTGGGAATAAAAAAAATCTAATTTTTGTAGACTTACTGCTTATTTATCCTATTTTAATTAGTACACTATCATATTACTCATTGTTCAAATTTAATTAACTTTTAGCATGTTATCATCCTTTAACAGATAATAACATCGTTAATTAGCTAAAAGTTTCCATTATACATCAACTAAATTTTATATATTAATCTAAAACTTTTTGATATAAACCAAAATGAATATGATTTAAATATTAATCGAAGAAATTTCAACACCGGGTGAATGTTTATATTCTTATAAGCAATATTTTATTAAAAGTATAATTTTTCCGAGAAAATCTATTCATTAAAAACAAATTTTTTACATTGTTTTGTAATAATCAAACCATGAATGAAACTTCGTTCTGGGAATCATTAATTTGATTAAACAATCAAACTATAATTCTCAAAACTGCTCAAATACTACTTTTTATTCCTTCATTTCTTTTTCTTTTTGTTCCAACATTAAGTTAGAAATTTCAGTTTTGAAAAAATTATATTTTTTGTATAAACTAAGATGATTCTGAGTTGTCTGTCTCGGTCTGAAAAACTTGATTGGGAAAACTTTACCCACAACACACTAAAAAAATATTCGTTAACCTCCTACATTTTATTGTGAAAAATTTCACAGGTTTATTTAGTTATACTTACGTCACAAAAATAAAGCATCCGTTTCTCCTGTTTCCTGAAAATGATTCAGATTCGGTTATCGTACTCGTCTTTTGACCATGGTTTGAAACTCGAAGCCTGTTACTAATGAGGTGTTACTAAACTCATTGGCGTAATACCTAATTTTGCAGGGGGATCCTAATAGTTTCTGTTACGCCAATGCATGAGGACCAATGCCTAATGTGCCCATCTCAATTTTCATGAGCTTGGGCACTGAAATGCATGAGTAGATGCTTCAGTCAGATGGTCAGTCTGATGCAAAATCCCCAATCAAGCTTGGTACTCATTTATCGACCCACTGAAGAGATGAAGGCTGAGTTTACCTTGCCCAGCACCGGAGTTTGAACACCGACCCTATGGCGTGGAAGCGCCAGACGCTACCACTCAGCCATGGGCTTCTGTAACGGTATATTACACACTTCTCAAAAATAAATCAAAATATTATTTGGTGACTGCTTTTATTGAATTTAAACAAGTACAAATGTTCGCGAATAGATAATAAAATGATTAAAAACTCAAAGCAGTAGGACTCCTCAGTTACACTATGACTAACATTACTGTTTGACTTTTAGAAAGAGTAGTTCGTGAATCCCCTTTCCTGGTGATGATGCTTGTTATTTATGATGATGTAAGAAGCGATAAAGATTTCTAATCACATCTTTCGATACATTCTGATAGGCATTCATCAGCTGTTACCACCAGTGCCGGTTTAAGCTCATTTCGGGCCCTTGGTGTAGAAGATCTATAGGCCCCCTTTGCATTGGTGGATCGCAATTTATTACCAGAAAACCTGGTGAAGTCTAGCTTATCCGGGACCATGGGCGCCTGCCCCAAGCGCCCAATAGATAAACCGACACTCGTTACAACAGGTCTGCGGAAGTTTTTATCACCCGAACCCGGCAGCCTAAGATGTCTTATACAGGTTCGATTGGAAAAAAAGTTTTATAATCTGACTGGCTAAATGGTATCCTCCACATGAATGGCAATCTAGGGATAAACTAGCTGTTTGGGACCTGGCATCATTCTACTGTAAAATGGTCCCAAGATAATGTGCCATGAAGCATAACGCAACCAGTCAAAGGATTTCATTGTTGAACTGTTAAAGGTGTACGCAAGGTGGTTTAAAAGTGACCTCCCATCGTAAGAGATAGCATTCCACTCATCACATCAGAGGTGTTGTTGTTGCTGTTGTTGTTAAACGTCCCCATTGGTCAGCAGTGCTAGACCAGGTCCATGACATCGTACACTTTCAGAAAGTCCAACACCAGCAAGGGATCATTTGCTAAATCCTGCTTGGTGAGCCCTAGGCACTCGAGGATATGAGCAGGCCTGGCTGGCTTAGAAGAACAGTTCGTGCACATTTCAAAGCTCTTGCATCCTTTGGAAAATTTCCTTGTTTTGAAATGGCCACTTCGAAAGTGGGCTAGATGAGTTTGATCGTATCTTGTAAAACCGTAAACCAAAGAGCCTCCAGGACGAGAAGATTGATACCAATGGTGCTATGGGGGGTAATCCAAGCGGTCTTATTTTGATGTTTAGTTCTAGAGAAAATCTCCAAAAAGGTGAGGGGTGCTGACGGCTCAGGTACCTCTCAAGCGCCAGCCTTAGAGGTAATTGTTGCATGCATCTGTGAAACAAAAACTGAATGGGACTGTTGGCCGCGGCCACTCCACAGGTGGATTCAATGGTCTTTTGCTCCGAGATGGTAGCGGAATTCATCGATGAATACTAGTCTATTGGCAGCGATGATGATTAGCGACGACACAACTTTAAACTACTCGGCTAATGTTGTGGGGGCAGGCGTCTTACAGTCGCCGTAAGCGTATTCCAATCATGTCAAGCACCTTGATTTGGTGGAAAGTACTAATAAGGAAGAGGCTATAGCACATTGGATAGGGGGCAATAATGTCGTCGGGACAGTTCAGGCCTGCCTCACTTTCATTCATTCTTTCTCTACATGTGTGCACCAGAACCTTCATTCCACCTATAATTTATTGGTAGATACCATTGTGGCCAGCCCCTTTATCCAGGCGTGTCCTTATGACCTTGGTGACCTGTTGCTCGATATGGCCAGCCAGCTTTACGCACCCTGGTATACGATAACTTTTGAAGTCGTCCTCTCTACTGGCTATAAGACCTTTGATAAGGTCGTCGATTATTGGTTGTATATCTATGGTACCGCGATGCTAACAACGAGAGAAAATAAAACGTCCTCCATTGTTTTCTGATTTATACAATGCTAGCTGCGTAATAAAAATGCAAGCTATGACAGAAGTTAGCTTCATTACCCTAAAAAATTTTATTATGTACATCAGTGCTTCTCAAACTTTCAATACTGGTGCCCCCCTTATCAATCACAATTTTTATCACCCCCCTTATACATTAATAATGTATTGAATGCAACGATAATGCACTTTTTTTACGCTAAAGCAATAATCTTAATTATATACCGTACAAATTCATGACATAAGTTTTAAATTTTGTATATGTTGCTTTTAAGTAATAGGATAATTATTATTTATTTTTCCTTTTCTAATTTTTAAATTGGAACATATTGCAAAATGCGGTGGCTGCTTAGAAGACAAAATATAGATATCTGCTTTTTTTTAGAAAGAACTTGGGTCAATTTCTAATCATAAGCATTCCTTGAAAAATTTGCTCTGTAAGACAAGCCCATGGAAGTCGCTAATACTTATTAAACTTGTTCTTAATTTAGCATTAATTAATTAGTTATAAAATACTTTGTGACATTATTAAAAAGTATACCAGCTGAAGTACCCGCTATTTGCACGAGTTCATTTATAAGAAAATAAAACATTATTGATATAATCGCTGAATTTTATGCCACGCGACAATCTTTAAAAATGTAAATGATTTTTTTAAATCATTGCTCAAATTATAATTATTTCAGAACTGTAATTTTAAGCCTCACAGAATTAGCATTTAGGATGTTGAATAATGAACAATAATATAAAATTCCGATGAGAAATAATTGTATTATTTTAATATTTAAAGTGAAAAAGACTTCAAAAATGTTTTAAACCTGAGCAGGCGCACTCGATACTAATGGTCGAGTGGGGTTATTGAGCCACCCCAATTTTTTTATAATTACTTTTATAGTACAAAATAAAAAAATCGTAATTCCAGGAAAAATTTAATTAAGAGAAATACACACTCATCTACTTTCAAGAACACAGAAAATATTTCGGGAAAAGTTTATCACACCGGGAACTTAAAAACAAGAAAGATTGTAAAAAACGTTTGTCACTCCCAAAAAAGAGGGGGAGATTGTGACAAAAATATATTTTAGTTCACACGTTAAGACTGTCAAACAGGATAGTGTCAGAGCCATTGGTAACAATTAAACAGTTCTAGAATTACCAATTTCGTGCACTCTGTGCTCGGTGTAACAGCTCCGGAATAAAAGTGTATTTATTACAATATGGATGTTCAAAAAAATTATGTAAAACGTTTTTCATTATGCTTTTTATTTTTGGGAATAACTCATAGAAATAAATTTAACAAAACTCTCTGTGCTTTTCAAAAATCATAAAAATATCTTTACAGGAAAAAATCCCTGCAGAAATAGTTTATTTGCAACTTCCTATGAAAAACAAATACACATAAGACTAACTAACCGTACAAGTAGGTTCGAAGGTCAAACCGCAGCAACTACATTCTGCTGCCTATAGCTGATGACAATAATATAACAGTGATGAATTTTTATCTTCCTAAGATTTTTTTCGATTATGGGTCTGGTTTTGTTTTTTCTCATTTTGGTTTGAAAAAAACCGTATTAGAAGTAGAAGCTTTAATTTTTTATGACGTAATATCGCAGATATATGAATTATATCAGTGTAAATGTGTATTTTTATTATGTCAGAAAGTATTTTGTTTTACTTCATTAATATAGACGCCCACGATAATAGAGCAATTCTCCGAATCGAAAAATACCCCATTAATCCCCTTTTTAATCGCCCAAGAAATATCCTTGCAAACCTTTAACTACAATTTTTTCAAACCTCTCAATCACCCATTTCAGGCAGACTCCCTCTCCTCCAATAGGAGCAGAGCGAGCTGACCAATCCCGACCGCTGCTCTCATAGCAGTTTTCACTTCAAAGTCTCGTACATCCGCCCCGCCCACCCCGAGTGGCTGCATCCCGATCACTCTACAAAACCCCGATTTTTCGCGCAGCTCCCAGACGGCCCCTCGCAGGTGTTGCGCGGCTCGCCGCATCGCCTGTGCCCGGCTTTTTCCCCACTTTCTCAAATAAACTTACCATTTATATTTAAATTTCAAACTTTCCACTGATACTCTATACTTCCCCACAACAAGTAACTCTCCCCCACAAGTGTCTTTCACTTCCTAATGAAAAAAATACTTTTAAATATTAATATTCTATACTTTAATGCAGTTCTGGGCTAAGGTAAAGCCGAAGCAAAGCTCACCCACAGTTCCAATAATAGGAGGTGAAGTTTCCCTGCGGGAAACAAGTACTCCGTTTTTATTTACTTCATTCCAGTAAATAAATTTTTAATCTTTATTTTCGATATGCTCGCGCCCCCTTGTACGTTTATGTAATATCGCAGATATATAAATTATATCAGTGTAAATGTGTATTTTTATTATGTCAGAAAGTATTTTGTTTTACTTCATTCCAGTAAATAAATTTTTTTTAATCGTTTATTTTCGATATGCTCGCGCCCCCCTTGTACGTTTATGTAATATCGCAGATATATAAATTATATCAGTGTAAATGTGTATTTTTTATTATGTCAGAAAGTATTTTGTTTTACTTCATTCCAGTAAATAAATTTTTTTTAATCGTTTATTTTCGATATGCTCGCGCCCCCCTTGTACGTTTATCGCGCCCCCCCCAGGGGGGCGCGCCCCACAGTTTGAGAGACACTGATGTACATACTTGGCAGGTAGAAATCTACAAATAAAATTTTGAAATGAACATATTACTTTTTAAGGGTGCTTTTTCAACTTAATGTTGCTTAACGAGTCCTTTGGAGAAAACACATTTGTAACTTAAAATATGGAAATATGCACTTTCTTAAGCCATTTGAGTTACTGGCAGCATTGAATATTTTATCGAAATTAGAATTAACTGCATAGGTAAAATCTTCAAAATCAAAGTTAAATTAAAAACAGAAATTTAAGAAATTTATAAGTACATTAAAAAACAGATTTATATACCTAGATCTCTTTTTCAGTACACGTAATTTAGAAAGTAATTTCAAATTTTAGTAAAACGTAAGTTTAACAAAACGTATTTCTTTTCTCTGTTATTTTATATCAGACTATAGTTATATCAATATTTCATTTTTAAGAAGCAAAAAAAAAAAAAAAAGATATTAAAACGATTGAAAATTTCATATTTTGTGTTTTTAATCCCCTTTTCAATTTTCCTTTTTCGAATCATAATTCAAAAGAACAAAGACACATATATCATTATTCATATTAAAATATATGATACAATCATACATAAATTTGCAATTTTATCGCTATTAAAGTTGCATTTGACAAATCTACAATCATGTTTTTACGAAATTTCTCTACTATTATTGTTTTCGATAATTGTCGAATACGATTGTTGCCGATATTATTGTTGTAGCTATAATTAGTTCTTAAACCTTACTTTTAAATTTTTATTAAATTTTGATCTGTGTTTATCTACGAGTCTAGAAAGTTTAACATTTATTGACATCAGTGTTGTAGTTATAAAACTCTTAAGAAGAGCGAATCTATGAAGATGAAATAAGAATTAAAATAATGTTATTTTTACTTCGCTGATTTCATAGATTCTCAGTCTGAGAGGTAAGCCAAAAAATAAACCTCGGCTTGAGGTTAACATTAAAGCTTAGTCATTGAATATGAAAAGATAAGACATAAAATAGCGGCTGATAATTCCCGAAGACTGATATTCTAGCCTTAAGTCGATATATTTCAAATTAAATCCTCTTAGAGTTTCAGTGGGGGTTGACAGCTTTTCCTCTCTATGGATTAGAGGGGTTTACAGCAATATCTCCAGCCAGCTATCCAAGAAAGCTGATATACAACGAAATATATTATCCAATTAAACGTTCTCTATAGAAATGATTATAAGTTTTCTAAAAAAAGGCAAAATTGAAAGAACCGAATTGCAAAAAAAATTAAATTTTAAAAAAGGAACTCTTTTGTAACTTGAACCCGTTATGATGAACATTTTAACTGAGTCTTTTGTGTGAATAGAAAGGGGAAAGAAACTGAAAGTCCAGTAAAAACTGAAAAGAAGGCAGGATCACTCACCAAAAGAATCAATTTACGGGCTCATCAATATTTTGATGATTTGTTAAGGTATCCTACTACCCTAAATTTTTGAATTTTGCCAAAAATTGACAATCTTTTTATGACATCTTATGAGCTTTATAAAAATACTAAGCTTATCATTTTCAATCACTACAACAAAAACTACAAGTGTTTTAACAAAAGCAGATGCCACTACTTTAAGCAAGATGTCATACACTCTATAACAAAAAAAAAAACGACGCACCAAGAAGGAGGTGCCCTATTGTAATGAAATTTCGTACGAAAAGGCATTTGTACCGAACATGCAAATGATTAAAATTTGATGTTCAATGAATGAATAACGGGAGCTACAGCGTATCGGAACTGCGCTCTCAGCAGGTGCCTATAAGAAGCGATTCTCAATCTGATGGTCAAAATTTATGTTGCATTGCGATTTAGAATATCTTTCAACGACTAAAAAAATGCCTCGCCGCAGGATTCGAGTTCATTACGAGCAACTGTCAGAGTTTGAAAGAGATGGTATCATTGGATTGAAAGAAGCAACTTAGGCTAATCGGAGAATTGCTCGTCATATGAGTCGAAGTGATGCGGCCATTGGAAGATGCTGGTAAGAATGGATGGACAGTGGCAGATTTCAGCGTCATAATGGTAGCAGTCTACCGAGGAACACAGCAGATCGGGAGGACAGATTTATTCTCAGATCACTGTCACAGCGCCTGATTCATCTTATCAACCACCAGACGTGCAACCCACACACAAGTGTCCACATGACCATTTACAGACGGCTGATGGAGCGAAATTTACTCTCGCACCTCCCGCTACGCCCCCTACCACTCATGCCTGTACACTGTCGAGCCAGATTACAGTGGTGCTTGGCTCGATCAGGTTGGAATCATACTGACTGAGGACGTGTAGTATTAAGCGACGAATTCCGCTTCCAACTGTGTCCTGCGATTATCAAAGACGTGTCTGGAGACGCTCGGGGCAGCGTGCCGATCCTGCTTTCACTATTGCACACCACACATGCCCTCAACCGGTAGTTATGGTCTTGGGTGTCATTTTTTTGACAGCCGGACCCCCTTTGATCGTCATTGAGGTCCACTTACAGCACAGCGGTACGTCGACGACATCCTGAAAACTGTTTTGCTACCGTTTCTTTTGCAGTAACCTGGCCTTATTTTTCAGCAAAATAATGCCAGACCACATATGACATGTGCTATCTTATAGCTTGTCAAACACTTCCTCGGCCATTCATATTGTCATATCTCTCCAATCGAACACGTCTGGGATATGCTGGGAAGGCGACTGCATCTACCAGGGAATGTTAATGACTTGGCCCAACAATTGGAGCAAATTTGGCAAGAAATCCCGCTGGGGACAACTGCGGTATCCCTCTATGCCACGTCGTGTGGCAACTTTCATCTAGGCTAGAGGTGGGGCAACACCTATTGGGCTCTTTACTTTGTAACTATATGTAACTCTGAAATAAATGTCACTCAACTTTTCTGAAATTTTAAGCATTTTCAATTCTGTACATAATCTTTCTACCCACCAATTTTTGTCTTGTTCTCACCAACAACTCGTTCTTGGTGCGTCGTTTTTTTTTTGTTTTGTTATAGAGTGTACTTTAAAATGCGTTTTACTTGAAATGTGTGTTTTTTTTTAAAAAATACTCAAACGCGGAAAGCGATTGCTCAGAAAGTTTTGAAAAAAATTAACTGAAACTTTTGTGTATGTTCTGTATGATAGTAGACATGTTTTAACCTTTAGATTTATCAATCACTGTTTTATTACAGAATTTACATTTTCTTTTGTGAGTATAATCAGTAGTATAATTCTTTAAGCAATTTTATGTAATAACTAAGATAAAGTGTTCTAGTTTTTGTAAAAATTAAAATATGTCTTAACCTTAAGGTCATTTCAAAAATGAATAACAAAGTAATACACCCAACTAAATATTTGAAAATATGTTCGTAAACTTTTTGTACAGAATGGGCCCTGTTTATGTAATTTTTTATAATTTTTTACCAATTTTTTCGCCTTTTAGTAATAGTAATTTCTTTTTCTCTGCTTAATATTAGCATATTTCACCTAAAATGTACTAAATGAATCTAAAAACCACAAAACAACCCCCATATCTCCATTTTTTTAAAAAAAGAAGTTGTTGCAAGTGTAGCCGGATACTTAAAGGTGAATTTTACTAAATCTGTTGAATATATGTAGAGGTTATTCTTAACAAGAACTTAACACAGATCCAAAATAATAACCCCACAGTTCCGATAAAGCGGTTTATTTTAACATAAAAAGAAAATATAGAGCCTTCTCGCATTAGTAGTAATTAGTAGAACAGCAGTTTTTAATAAAAATTAAAACCAGCTGAATCATATTCTCGTGGCTTGACAGTGCAGTTCCAGTCCCAGACTTTCGTTCATCACGAAATTCAAGCTGATGATACTGCTGGCCCCGGTTGGGAAAATAGTCCACTCCAACAAATGATACTGTTGGCCCTGGCTGGGAAAATAGTCCACTCCAACCAGTCGCGCACACAGGAATTTTTCAAGGCGGAAGGGTCCGGGGTCGAAAGTTCACCATTCTCGTATCATGCTCCTTTTGATTTTGTCGATTTTCGGGAACAAAACACAGTAAAAAACTAATTATTGAATAAATTATTAGCATTAATTAATAAAATTAATCATTAATAACAAATACTTAATTAAATTTTACGTACTATATACTTAGAATTATAATCAATCGGAAAAAAATCAAGGGGTTTTTTTTGGGGGGAAGTCGGACCCCAGGACTGTGTGAAAACTAATTATTGAATAAATTATTAGCATTAATTAATAAAATTAATCATTAATAACAAATACTTAATTAAATTTTACGTACTATATACTTAGAATTATAATCAATCGGAAAAAATCAAGGGGTTTTTTGGGGAAGTCCGGACCCCAGGACTGTGTGAAAAATAATATTGAATAAATTATTAGCATTAATTAATAAAATTAATCATTAATAACAAATAAATACTTAATTAAATTTTACGTGCTATATACTTAGAATTATAATCAATCGGAAAAAAATCAACTGGGAAAACTAATTATTGTTTTTTTTTTAAAATTAATCATTAATAAACAAATACTTAATTAAATTTTACGGAAGTCCGGACCCCCCAGGACTGTGTGAAAACTAATTATTGAATAAATTATTAGCATTAATTAATAAAAATTAATCATTAATAACAAATACTTAATTAAATTTTACGTACTATATACTTAGAATTATAATCATTCAATTTTTGGGAGTCCGGACCCCAGGAAAAACTAATTATTGAATAAATTATTAGCATTAATTAATAAAATTAATCATTAATAACAAATACTTACTATATATACTTAGAATTATAATCAATCGGAAAAAAAAAAATCAAGGGGTTTTTGGGAAGTCCGGACCCCAGGACTGTGTGAAAAACTAATTATTGAATAAATTATTAGCATTAATTAATAAAATTAATCATTAATAACAAATACTTAATTAAATTTTACGTGCTATATACTTAGAATTATAATCAATCGGAAAAAAATCAAGGGTTTTGGGAACCGGACCCCAGGATCCCGAATAAATTATTAGCATTAATTAATAAAATTAATCATATCAACAAATACTTAATTAAATTTTACGTGCTATATACTTAGAATTATAATCAATCGGAAAAATCAAGGGTTTTTTGGGAGTCCGACCCTCACTGACTCAACAAAATGATACTGCTGGCCCTGGCTGCAAAATAGTCCACTTCCACAAATATGTTGCCCTAAAGTGCAGAAATCAGTTAATCTGCAGATTAGCTAGGTAATCTGCACGCATTAAATAGAGTAGTCCGTTAAATAGTTGTTTCCAAAATTACCTGTTTCATTTCTCAAATTACCTTGGTAATCTGGAGGAACAACTGCAATTACCTATAGATGATCTTCACAATACAATCTAATTAATCAAAAAGTTAGAATGCATAATATTTCGTTAAGAAATGATATAATGTTATTTTTCTATTTTTTGATTCCTAAAGAATCACGTTAATACAATCAAGCAAGAAAACAAATAATCATTAGAATCACTATCCATCAACTTAAAACTATTAATACATAAACGAAAACGGTTTAACATTTTATTACAATTAATTAATCTTCAGACTCCTGTTTTTAAACTTTTAGATTAATAATAATTGGAAATAATAACACACTTCCAAATTAGAAAGGCAGTAATGGAGTTAGTGTAAACTTTAGTTTTTGAACTCAATACTCTTAAAACCGCTAATAAAAACAGATTACTTAGTTAAATTCCCTTAATTGCGCATTTTAACGGAGAGCATCATAATAATACAATCTTCTGCATTTAGCTTTCAACAATCTGCATATTAAGTGACAGCTAATGGTAATATATATAGTATGGCGCTGTTCTTCTCCTTTAAACACTAATCCTCTGGGGAGAAATCTTGGGTCTTAAAACATTATTATATTATAAAGCTTCCTCCCGAAGAAGATGTGACCATTGACTTGTATATAAAGTTTAAACTTTCAGGTTAGCAAAGAGAGATATGTTAGATTGCTAACGGCGAGCAGTGATTAATTAAACGTGAAAGTGAGGCGTGGATATTTCGTAGCTGATTGTAGTATTAAAGTTGTCAACTAGGAATCAAAATTGATTAGATAGCTAAGAATTAGAAGTTATTGTCTAAACGTAAGTGATCAGATAATTGTAAGTCTTCTCGTATCTCGCATACCTCTCGTTAATTGGTCTCCATATTTGATATTTGGTGCATCTTTTGACTTTGGTTAATAGAATGTGTGTTGTTATTTACAACTGAGAATAAATTTGTTATTTTGAATATGGCTAAGCTTCCTTCTGACTCTCCCATATTACTAGACACGTCGGGGTGGCCTTTACAATATAAAAAGAAAAACACAATATTTATGGGAAAAAACTATTCTGTTACAGCGTAATCATTTCCTACATTTAAAAATTAGTCGTGTCTGTTTTCAGTTTTCAAGTTTCAGAACCCCCATGTTATACTCTACTGCCACTAACGCATTTAGCTAGGTGGACACAGCATTCTCCAACTTTCCATCACTTCCAAAACGTTTACCATTTAGAAACACTTACCATCTTTTCCAGTCGCGTAACGGAGAATATTTGGATCCCCCTGCAAAGTTAGGTTTTGAGCCCCCAAGTTGGAATTTGCAAAGGGTACTTGGCGGGAGTTTGGCTTTGGACCCCCTAGAGTCCTGCCCCCCACCGCAATGTAGGAATTGCGGGGGTGTACGTTACGCCACTAATCTTTTCTTTCAGCTAAGGGAAAAGTTGGAAACCACTAAAACCAAGGTTGGGACTATAGGATACTTTGCTTGACTGCAATGAATAAAAGGTTTAATGAAAAGGTGGCCGAACAGTATAACACGTAATTCAGAAAATCCGTGAAGAGGTACGCGAAAAATGCTTACGAAGTGGTAATTATGTAGAGAGGTGAAGAAAGCCTCAGATATTTATGCAACAGAATAATTTTTTCCAATGAAAAATGTTTTTCATTATTTTTAAATGGTTCTTTATTTTCTGGAGAATTCTCGTGTACATATATCTATATATAAAAATGGATGCTTGTAGAAATGAAATCGCATCACACACACACACTTCAACACCGTTCAACCACTGACTATGAAAATTGACATGTATATGTATCTTTTTGTGGAGAAGGTGTTTGTGCTATCCTTTTTGTTCCAGCTCTCCCCACCAGGTGGTGCTATAGCATATCAACTTCTGCACCGTTCAATCAATCGCCAACATGGTCGCCATAAATGATGACAACTTGGCTCTATCACCAATATTTCGCTATGTTTCCATTGAATCGCCATTATAATGTAAGGAACGGCGTTGCTTGCAAATATTACAATTTTAACATAAAATAAATACAATAGAAAGTAATATTAACGTGTTACACATCCAGATATAAATTATTTGCACTATTTTAAGCATGCATTACTCAGAATATGATATTTTTGCTGAGCAGATATCAGCTTAGTAAGGTGTTTTCAAAAATTGACCCACATGAGAATTACGGGACATAAATAAATAAATAAAAATTATTCTTATGAGCTATTAGATCTAGAGATTTAAATTTTAACAAATATGGTTTTTTTTTTTGTTCAGCTGAGATACGCAAAAAGCTTTGTTTCTGTTTAACTTGTACTTCACGTAAAATTAACTTATTAAAAACTTCTTTATCCTACAATCTGCTTTGTTTAATTTTTCAATTCACCCGTGCGAAGAACGGGTATATCAGCTAGTATATATATGCGTGTGTGTGTACGAGTGTCCTTCAGAATGTAAAAGCCATGAATATCATTCTTAACGAACAGGAATTCTTCAAATCATTGACTTAAAACAGCGTTTTCCAAATGGGTTCCTCGTGAACTTTCAAAGGTCGATAAAAGCTGTAAGGGGACCATAAAAAAAAATTGTATTTCGGCAGGTATGAACGTAGGCAAAATATTATTGATAAACTGATTTTGAACTCAGGAGTTTGAGATAAAATATTATTAATAAAATAATTTCATAACAAGAGCGTTAGGATTATATTCGCATACATTGTTTGAAATAGTACATTCAATTTCTTTTGCTATTTCTGTAAGAGAAAATGACCTCTTTACACGATTGGTCTTCAATGGCAACAGGATTTGCACTCACGACGAAACAACCCCGGCCATGTTGTCTCGGCTACCATGGCCGCCTTAATTATCCAAATGAGTTTCATAAAATTAATGTACTCCTTAAATTATAAACAAAAATAATTTATTACGTGTAGAAATTAATTACGTAATAATTACCTAATGTGACAATACTACGTCAGTATATTAGTAATCATAACATAATTAATTTCTACACGCAAAAAAATCCTTTTTATGTACAAATTAAAAATGTTAATTGTTAAATAACTTTTAATTAATTAGGCATAAACTAAATACAAATAGATTTAACTTATGCGATAATATAGACGTTGCATTAATTGTTATTCTAAAATAATGCTGGGCGTCCACTAAATTTATTATTTGTGTCTATATGTCTTTCACCCCTGTATTACCGTCATGAACAGTTTTTAATCAGATTTACTTGCATAATTCTCTTATAACTAGGCACCGTAAGAATTCATTAGAAAAGAGCTTTCTAAATTCACATATCATACTTCTTAAAAATGTAATATTCTAAATTACAGTGTAAATTAATTGTCTATATCCCTGGTTCTTGTCATCTGCCGAGTTTTGCCTATCAAAATTACTAACATAAATTCATCCCGTATTCTCAACTATATGATTTTTCTGAATAGAGAATCTCAAAACTCTCTGGATTTGAAAATGATTGTATCGGGTTATCAAGTATACGCTTAACTAACCTCTGGGGCTTTTAATGCCGTTGTTTGATTTGAAAAACCTCACTTGGTGAAGGAAACGCAGTGTAGGTAAACAGGGGTATTACTATTTAAATACTATAATGAATAGATAAGAGGAGTGAGAGAGAGTGAATGTTTATTAACGTTGTACTATAAAACAACACGAGGGCTATTAGCAGCGAACCTCGTAATTTTGAACCACGGTCAAGTGACGAAGTCAGTATCTGAGATGGCACCTCCCTCTCCTCATATCACTCTAATAGAAGTCTTTGAATCTCGACAGATTTAACATGTATCAACCTCTCTTTTAATGGCACAACGGCTTGTGTAAAAAGAAGAGCAGCGATCTTTCCAAGCATCTCAGAAAAAGTAGGGGAGAAGGTGAGTCAGATTTTGTTTGAAGTCCACGTAAGTCTACGAGAAATGCCCCAGAAAACAGTATTGAAAATTTTGCGAGAAAAATTAATTTTCAAGCCGTCTCATTTTCACCACAAATAACAGAGGATGACAAGTAATCATTTGTGCAGCATTGCGAACCATTGATAGAGTGATGCTACAAAATGTATGGAACGAACTGAATTACAAATTAGACGTACGCCGTGTAATAAGAAAGTCACGCATCGAACATTAATAGGAAGAAAAAAACTTGGTATGTGTTTCTCTTTATATTCATATATCACTTACAATAGAACGACGTTTATCCGAATCAATTGGGACCGGGCACTATTCGGATACGCGATTGTTCGGATAACCGAAAACCGAATGCGATTCATGCAGCATATGAAACCGGACACTATACGAATATTGAAAATCATCAAATGCGGGAAACGCGCTTGAAGAAAAAGCAAAATAGGTGCAAAATGTCGCAGTGTTACCTTTATTGTGGAAAATAATTACTTTTCGATATACCATTGTACACCTTCGTTTTTTCGCTGCAAGGTCTCTGATTCTTCTGAGCAGCAGTAGTTGAGTAGGACAGAACTCTGATTGTTGTTCGTACCACTCCATAGCTGTCTCTAACGCAGAAAACGCGTCAGCATTTGATGGACCCTTGCTATTTTCGTTATTGTTGGTCCCCGTTTCATCCGAGACATCGGTTGAATCCGAGTCATCTCGGTTTCATCGTTGACAGGGTCGAATTCTTCTTGCCCGGAAGTCGCAATCTCGTCATCATTTTGCATTTGAAATCCACATTCTTCTACATCGCATGCCATTCAGGTTTCTACATCTTCTTTATCGTATTCTTCTCTTGCGCCAATAAACCCTACATTCACTCACTCACTCACTCATCGTATTCTTGAAATCCTGGGATCGATTGGACAATGTCGGTAATCTCCTCCCTGTGGTCATCATTAAAGTCTTTTCACCTTCTATATAAATCTGACCACAGCTTATTCAATGCATTTTTCAGGCTCTGTCTTTCAAGCGATTCCTGCGCTTCGGATAGGCGTCCTTCATATTGAGCTTTTCAGCAAAAGTAGCAACACTTTCTTCGTCGTTTTCTGCCAAAAGTAATCTCGGCAAAACTTGTTTCCTATAAATTCTCTTGATCTTTTCCATGACGCCTTGGTCCATTGGTTGCACCAGCTCAGTGACGTTTAGTAGAATATACATCACGCTGAAGTCGTCATCAATTGCATTGAGAATTTCGGCAGGTGGATGACTGGTGGTTTGTCTCTATGTTCAAGACGTTGCGCTTCCGTTTTGAATTCGAAGCCATAGTAGTTCACAACTCAACAAAAGAGCACGTGTACACCCCCTCACTTGGAAACAAACTGACCTAATATTCCGCGTAGATGTTTACCAAATCACACAACTAAAAATTCCCCAAATATCCCTGACCTTGTGTTTTCCAATCACTTTTGGTCTCACGCGAAACAAATGTTGAGCATTGCACAGTTCGAAAACGTATTCATATACAGTACATGTATTTGACAAAAAAAAAAACTGGTCCGGATATTTGACGCTTCGGATAATGAACGTTCGGATAAACGACGTTCTACTGTATTGTGGTATGTGCAGTGGTTTTGATAATATATGATTTTTTTTTAAATTGGGACCATCATTCCTACTCACCCTATAGTATAAATTATAACCAATGTGTTTATACCTGAAAAAAACACACAAGAAATCGATCAAAGTATGCTACAATAAGGCGAAATCAATTTAGTGAGTGTTTCATTAACGTTGTTCCATAAAGCAACACGAGGGCTATTGTTGGAATACCCAAGGGAACCAAATTCACTCGCAATAGGCTCAGACCTACAAATTGGTTTCCCGGAAAACAACCATTTTCACGTTCCGTCTTTGCCGAAAAAAAATCTTGATTTACATAATTACACAATAAATTTACATAATAAAAATTAAAGGTGAATTCACAATGTATTTACATAGTTACATAATGCAAATGACAGGTAAATTCACAATATACTACATAATTGCATAATGCAAATGAAAGGTAAATTCATAATATGCATGATTGCTGTTGGCGACGGACCTTGTAGGGTCAAGTGACGAGGGAAACATCTAAACTGGGAACCCCTCTCTCCTACCACCTCACACCAACGGGGGAGTACATTAGGTTTCTACATATTTAATGTACATCGGCTTCCTCTACACGGCAGGTCTTCAGTAGCACCAGGACTCAAACCCACGACACTCCCGCCACGAGTACGTGACAATAGCCACTTGACTGCTGCGGCAAGAAACCAATGTAGAACTTTCGGTCTGAATCTTTGAGCCATGACAGAAACCTCGTTTGTAAATTTTTAATATTAAATGTCTATATTTTTATATGATTGTAAAAAATATTACTTCAGACATTTAATGCTAGGAAAATAATCTGATTTTCTGAAGATATTGAACGAATATGCTAAACACGGGATAAATTAAACGTAGAATATAATGCGCGTTATATGAATTAAAGTGAATGTAAATCAATTTAAAAAAAGAAAGAAAAAGAATTAAAGAAGTTTTGTTATTATTGTTTGAAGCTTTTGATATATTTTTTACATTAAATACGACACATTTCATTCTTGCTAATTAAAAATTTTATTTAATTACATGCAGTAGCGCACACAGAAGTTTTCCAGGGTCGAAAGTCCACCATTCTTGTATCATGCTCCTTTTGATTTGGTTGATTTGGGGGAACAAAAAACAGTAAAAAACTAATTATTGAATAGATAATTAGTATTAATTAATAAAATTAATCATTAAAAAATATTTAATGAAATTTTACGTATTATATACTTAAAATTATAATCAATCGGGGAAAATCAAGGACTTTGGGGGGACGTAGGACAATCCCTTTTGTGTGAGCCACTGATTACATGATAAGATGGATGATTGGGTAGCTTTCAGAGTTAATTTCTCATTCTCCGTATTCGAAAGAAATTATATAATTTTTAAAACTTATGCTTGTGTGTGTGTTTTGTTTTTAAATGCTCCCCATAATTCTTGATTTATCAATAGAAAATCCAAAAATTCTTAGCTAACTTCAGTCCCTCCTTCCTTCCTCAGTGGCACGACAGCCCAGGGTGGGCCTTGGCCTTCTCAAGAAGCCTTTTCCTGGCCAGCCTTTTTCCTGCTAGTGTTCTCCAGTTCCTAGTTCTCAAAACTAGATATTTTTCTAGGTCATCAATCCATTTAAGATTTGACCTACCCTTTCTTCGTGTGCTAATTGGTCGAGGATTGAAGACTTGTTTAGTGGTGCGGTCTTTGTTCATTCTAATAACGTGACCTGCCTATTTAATTCGGTATATTTTGATAAAGTAAACAATATCAGATTCTTTATATGATTGATAGAGCTCCAAATTTGATCTTTTACGCCATGTTCCATTTTCCTGAATTCCTCCAAAAAAATGAATCTTAAAATCTTCCTTTCGTCGATACTAATTATGTTCTCATCTGTTCGAGGCATGGAACAAGTTTCGCATGCATAAGTTATATATATAATACTGATCTTAAAAGACTTTTATACAGTAGAACTTATATATATATATATATATATATATATAAAGAGTGTTTTTTCCCAGGTATAGAAGTTTAAGTTGGCATTACTTTCCAAGATGGCGACCGATTTAACAGCTGTCAAGTGATTTATTCTCAGTTTGGTTTGGCAATTCATGAATAGACTCACGCCTGAATAGATGCGTCGAATGGGCCCAAAACGAGATTGCCGTTGTTCCCGCTTTTCATAAGCGAATTTTGTTTAGCGATGAAGCGCACTTCTGGTTGAATGGCTACGTCAACAAACAAAACTGCCGCGTTTGGAGTGAAGCTAATCCACAAGTGTATGTCGAAACACCGTTACATCCAGAAAAACTAACTGTTTGGTGCGCTTTATGGGCTGGTGGAATCATTGGTCCGTACTTCTTCAAAAACGATGAAGGCCACAACGTTACAGTCAATGGTGAACGGTATAGAGCCATGATTACTAACTTTTCATTCCTGAATTGAACAATCATGATGTCCAGGAGCTGTGGTTCCAACAAGACGGCGCAATATGTCACACAGCTCGTGCCACAATCGATTTATTGAAAGACACGTTTGGTGACCGCCTAATTCCACGTTTTGGACCTGTGAATTGGCCTCCAAGATCTTGTGATTTAACACCGCTAGACTATTTTCTGTGGGGCTATGTAAAGTCATTGGTCTATGCGGATAAGTCACAAACGCTTAACCATTTGGAAGACAACATTCGCCGTGTTATTGCCGATATACGGCCACAAATGTTGGAAAAATCGAAAATTGGACGTCCAGATTGGACTACATCCGAGCCAGCCGTGGCAGTCCTATGCCAGAAGTCATATTTAAAATGGAATGCCACAAGATTATCTTTAGAATAAAAAATTTATATCAATCGAATAATACATCGTTGTTTTATTGCAATTTAAAGTTCTATACCTCTAAAAAAACACCCTTTATATATATATATATATATATATAAATCCCTCACAACAATAAAATTAGTTCTAGCGCTAGCCTGTGCAAGGCCGGTTAGCCTAATTTGGGCGTCTGGATATTTTCTTCTTACTGAGATACAGCACACACATAAATTAATAAAAATTAAAATAAATGCACACAAAATTTTTTTAAAGAATCATGAAAAACTAAATAAAAAATCTTACATTTTTATTAGTTACCTAAAAATATTTAAGAAATAGCAATAAGCATATTTTAATTTTTCTAGAAAAGTTTTAATGGTTTGTTTATAAATTTTAAAAAAAATTAAATCTATTTTATTAAAGTTTAATAAAAATATGAATAAACTTTATTTTCAAAAAATTCTGCTTTCTAGTCTTTAACTCAGCACATTATTTAAATTATATCAACATAATTAATATTATCCAAAGTATTTTGTTTCATGAATAGAGAACAGCTAAATAATTTAATTTTGAAGTACTCAGTGAGTTTTGTAAATAATTTTATATGCATTTTAATACTGAGAATAAAATTCTGAACAGATGCATGCGATATAAGCAAAGTTAAATAATTCGTAATGATCTTTCTATATTTGGAAATGCTGTGCTGTTTATAAATTACAGTATATCATCGTTATCCAACGGAAAATTAATTATCTTTTTTACAAATATTTTTAACCTATCAGTTTGGCCAGTTCGTAGTCATTTGGCTATAAGACTATAGTTTTAAAATTCTTTCAAAAACGTTTTAAAAAGCACGTCGTACTTCATAACGCTCGACAATGAACGAACCAGTTCTGCTGCTGTTAATTTGAAGTTTTCTTTCCAGTTCTTCATATCCACACCAGGCGGCGTTACTGCTTTACGGAAAAAATAATAATCCACGACCTGACACGCAATCCAGTACGTTTCAGAGAGTAGCCAATCAAGAGGCAGTTGGGCGGAGTTTACGCGAAACGGGCACTGTTAGGATTTTCAGTTTACATGTCAGCCGTGCAGGGTTCTTCTGGTCTGACCGATCGCAGTTTGACCGTCCGTATTTTCGAAAATTAACCACCAAAATCTGGTTTGTGCATCCCAAATTTTGTGCCAATTATTCCGCACGATAAAAATTACGATCGCCAAATTAACTACTAAATCCGGACTAGTGTTTGAAAAAGAAAAAAAAAAAAAAAAATTCGCCGGCATGCAAATGAATAAAAAACAATAAGGACGGTTTCGTGGAAAATCCCACCAACTCCCATACATTTGCAACGAACAGTGCATTTACCAGTTGCCTTATAAATATATTTTAAAAACCTCAAGATCTGAATTTCCGGAAAGGCCAGATAGAGACCAGAAGAAAAAAAATAAGGTTTTGGTTTTCTTTTTATTTCGGAATGTCTAAAGATTGAATGATTCCAAAGAAATATTCTTTCGTACCGGGATTACGGTTTGATGCAGCTGTGGAGTGATCTTCTCAGCTAAAGTCATTTACCTCTCTTCTTTTGAAGTAAAGAGTTTCTCAACCATCACCCTGGCTTCTGGACACGGAAAGGACTCGTACAGACGAGTGGCCCAGCATCTACTGGCTCACATCTTGCCCACTAAAGAAACAACGGCGTACATTACCTTTTCAACCCTGAGGCCCAACGAAACCGTCAAAATTTCGCCTTCTAAGAGCGGAGATAGTGCCGACATGGCGGAGACACAGCCGCAGAGTAAGTCTCGATATTTTTAAATTATCTTAAAAATATTTTTTAATTATCTTAAAAACCATCTCCCATTTATTAATAATAGTTCTTTTTAGTCGCACATTTTTAGAAGATTTTTTTTGCAATCCTCTTGCAGTTATCTAAATAGTTATCGTTAAATTCAACTTAATGGACATTAATGTCAATTAAAAAAAATTCTAAAAGTTTGAAAAATTGATTTTAAAAAATCTAAATATAAGAACTATTTATTTAGCAAGCATTGGTTGTGTGAATGTTGAGCAATTTTCAAAATGTCGTGCAACTTAAATTTAATTGAAACAATGTCCAGCCTCAGAGAATAAGTCTACAAACTATAGTTATTTTATCTGCCATTCGTGATTTATTCAATATTTCCTCTGTCCCAAACAGTTACAATCCTTTTTTTTTTTTTAATCCTTTTTGTGATTCTCTTTCAGTTCTCGATATAATGTTCGCTATATGCATCTTGATGGACATTGATGAATTAATGTCGATTAAAAAAGTTCTAAAGTTTAAGAAAATCTAAATATACATACCATTTATTTAGCAAGCATTGATTGTCCGAATGTTGAACAATTTTTAAAATGTCGTGCAAATTAAACTTAATTGAAACAATATCCAGCTACAGAGAATAAGTCTACAAACTATAGTTATTTTATCTGCCATTCATGATCTATCCAATATTTTCTCTGTCCCAAACAGTTACAATCCCTTTTTTGGAATCCTTTTTGTGATTCTCTTTCAGTTCTCGGTATAATTTTCGTTATATGCATCTTGATGGACATTGATGAATTAATGTCGATTAACAAAATTCTAAAAGTTAAAAAAAAATCTTAATATATATACCACTTATTTAGCAAGCATTGATTTTGTGAACGTTGAGCAACTTTTAAAATGCCGGGAAACTTAAATTTAAATGAAACAATGCCCAATGCCTCAAAGTAAGTCTATAAACTTTAATTATTTTAAGATAATCTGCCATTCGGGATCTATCCAGTATTTTCTCTGTCCCAAACAGTTGCAATCCTTTTCCGGAAGATCCTTTAACAATTATTTTCCAATTTTCTCAATTGTTCCAATTTTATTCCAATGCACTGCCATACATTTATGTTGATAGTTAAATATCAGGGCATACAACAGTTAGAATATCTCAACACATAACATTCCTTTCAAAAGCGTTTACAAAAATTACCTCAAATGCTGAACAATTTTTAAAATTTTCAATTTAAAATCAGTCTAAGAAATTGAAGTTTTTAAATTCAAGCAATATAAGGTTTTATGGCTTCCTGGCGATGAAGTTTGTTCTTCCATTTTTATATTTTCACATTCCTTTCTTAATGTTCTTTGAGACTTATTAAACGGTTTTTCAGTTTGTGCAAAAAATTATCCGAGCTTTTTTTAGAAGTTCGTAAAATTTTATGATTTTAAGGAATTAGGTAGAACGAGAAAGAATTATTAATCGGTTAGCAGCAAATGTATTTTCGATACATAAGGTAGAATATTGCTATAACACTTGAATACAGATACTAAGTGAATGATGTACATAAACAATATTTTATTTATTATTGCTACGTGAATACATACAATTAATTGCATCGAATACTTAATATTAATGAGGCAATCTTTCATATTCTAAACGTTACTTTAGATTCTTGTGTTAATTACATAATCTAAAAAATTAAATAACAATGCATGCAAAATTTTATTATTTATTATCTCAAAAAGATTTTTGTATTTGACATTTGTTCTTTATTTATTAACACTCTTTTTAAAATTAGTCAAGATAGTCAAATTTTAGTTTGAGATTTTAATAATAGTGTCAAAATTATGTATATTTCACACAACTTTAATTCATTTTATGTAAACATAACAATATCTTGTCTGATTTGAAGATATGTTCATCATTAGAAAGTTTAAAGAAGGAATATCCGAAATGTGATTTTTAAACGAAAAAACATACTTCTCTAAAACATTAAATCTGCACGAATAAAAAGGGCTGTTACTATGAAGTGATAAATATTAAAAGATATCCTTAAAAATTCACTTAAGCTTTGCATTATTGAACTTTTATAAAAAACAAACAAAAACATCGCATGCAACAAAAACATCGCTTAAAGTCGTAAATAAAAACAGTGATACTCTTTCAAGAACTAGAGTAATAATTTGCTTTCAGGTGGAAGCAGAGTTATTTATAAGACATCAATCATTGCTCAATCTTAACCAAATGAAGAAATAACTTGCTTTTTTCCATCTGTTTTATTTATAAGTTTTTCAAGTACAAGTAAATATTGAATAAATTAATTTGTTCTAGATTAGATTTAATCATATAATGAAATTAAATTGATTTAGTAGCGATTTATTTTTTCCCAATAATAAGCAAACATATTAGGTCTGTTTTAAAATGGAATGATTCGATTTTTGACTTAATATTTTAAAATAAATGTTTAAAATCTCAAATGATATCAATGTATACTAAAACTTCATTAAAAAAAATCGTTTTTTGATCTAGTGCTTAATCTAATCTATTAATTAATTACATTTAAATAAAAGTGATAAAATAAAAAGAATAAATGTTTACTTCTTAACATGGGTACTTGAACTGTTTTAATGCTAAGTTGTTCTCTTTGCAACTTCAACATTTCAAATAGCAACAGATAAACAAACCAACTCTGACCATTTAAATATATTTTTAAGATATTTCATTAATGTATGATATTTTGTTTTTCGTATATCATACGTTTTTCTCTTACTCTTCAAAATATTTTTAGTTATTTGAATACATATTAATATAGAACAGCTATAGGAAATCACGAAATATTCGAACATATATTATTTTTTTCGCCTCATTTTAAAATAGAAATGCATCATCGTAAAATATATGAAAGTAAAAATTGTATGATTAAGACGTGATTGTTGAAATACGTATACAGTTGCGTTGTATAATGACTCTTTCACACATTGTATGGATTTAAATTTTATAGTTTTATTCTAATTATATGCCAATGCTATCACTTAGTAAGAGAATTTCTAAACATTTATATATTTACGTTTATTAATTAAAATGTATTTATTCAATTTCCCAAAAAAGAGAGAGAAAAATACTTTATTTAAAAATCTCGTATTTGAATTTTACTTTTTTTTTTAGTGTTTGAATACTGCGAAAAGGGAAAACTTCAAATTACTGTTATAAGAAATGAGAAAGGTGTTTTTAATTACTTGATTGAAAATAAGAAATTAGGAAGTATGCATTTGTAGTTAAATCAACTATGCTCAAAAATTATTTGAACATGGGACCTTTTTAATGTAAATAATATAAGTTATGTGTTGAATAAAAATGCTTTAGCCAGGAGAGAGAGGTTTTAAATACATTAATGAACTGAAAACACATTTCTAAATACAATTATAAATAATTTTTTTAAATATGAATTAAATAGTTTAGTAAAACAACAATGTAAAGAATATTTTCAGTAAAAGAATATTCTTTACACTGTTCAATATTGTTAACATTCTTGTGTATAAAGTTTGTTTCCTTCAAATATATATTATTTTAGTACCTAAACTCTTAATAAAAGCCTTTAAATCTTGCTACCTTAGCCATGAGGAAAGTTGTAGCAAAGTTTGTCCTGCTCGAATATATATTCATATCAATTTATCATGAAATTGTGGATATTTCTTTTTTAATAAGAAAACTTCTTTAAAATTAAAAAAATTTAAAATTTAAGAATTTTAAAAAGAATACTAATTAAAATGTATTATGTGACACATTTTTTATGTTATATGATCATTGATGTGTATGTAAAAGTTTTAATATTTCATAATTCTAGACGTTTTAGAACGTAGAATTTTTAATATGATATTTGAAAAGTTTCGGATCTAATTTTTCGGAATAAAATTTTAATTTAATACTAATTTAAATAAATTAAGTGGAAAAATTCCGTTTCTTTTACTCAATATAATATGAAATAGTAAAACCAGCACTTAGTATTTATTCATGAAGTTGTATTTTCTAAATGATTATACATTTTATGTTGCAATACAGAATGTTCATTCGTTAATATAAACGCAAATTTTTAAAAACAAATTTAGAAATAAGATGGATAAATTACGTTTTCAATATGCATTATACTTCTGAAAATCACAGACTCTTTTGGAAAAAACAATCTAGGAATTATTATTGAGCAAAAAATCCTTTAAAAAGTTAAGAGGAAATATTTGTTCAACTTACGATAAAAAATAGTTCGAAAAAAAGAAAAAAAATCTCAAGAAATAAATTCTGATTTCTAAAATTTTCTTTAAACTAATATTTAATATTGTAGAAAAACACTATGAATGAATGTTACTATTTTTTATTATCAGACATTTACTATACATAAAATAATTCACAAATATTGAATTAAAAAACAGAACTAAATTAATTATATAAGTTTGTTTTAAAATAAATATTTATTTTTGTAAGCTTTGTTTCTTTATTAATAATATATAAAGTAACTGTATATATTTACAAACCTTATTTAAATGTTTTAAATAAAATATTCATGTTATTTGCTTTTCTTTTATTGCTAAGATTTGTTCTTTTCTTTCATTTGTTTCATGAAACTGCATTCTTTATAATTGGTTGTAAATTTGATCCGCATATTTTTACTGTTAGCCATATTTTTTTTCTTATATGCTTAGGATGGGATTTACCATGAATGAATTACGAAAAATAAAAATCTTTTTTTTAAAAAATTATATGAATATATACAAAATCAAACACGTAATTTAAATTTCATATGTATACGTGATATCACTTGAAATATTACTAAAAGGCGTTATGGTTAAAAGCATGGTTTACATCCGGTTATGCCATTATTTGATAGCTTTTTTAATAAATACAAAATATTTTGGTAAAGTTAAGAAATGATGAAACATTTATCTTGTTATGATATTAATATCACATGTCATTCAGGATAAAGTATCCTAAATGATAGAATTTTCAAGAGTTTAATCCTTTTGAAAGCTTTTCCTTTTGTTTATAAAAATAATATTTACTAAAATTTTATTGTTTTTTTTTATAAAATATCGTTCTATTTATTTTGAAGCAATATATATATATATATATGATCACTCTGAAGAATAAGATTATCTTTTTTAAATTACAGAGCACGCATGATTCAAGCAATATATGATAATTCACATGTTCACTGTATTTTCTTATTTTAAATTATATTTTCCATGTATGTTTCTTAACATTTAGTTAAATCTTTATTGGATTTTAGTTTCAAATGTTTCTTTCAATCATTTTATGTAAAATTAAGATATTAAGTTCCCATTAATGGAACTAATTATTATTTTGTAGAGTGAGCTATCTATATAAGTACAGTTAAATAATTATTTCTTTTTGAAAATATCCACAAATATGCCTGAAATTAATATGCAATGTTAATACTATGTATTGATATGAATATAATGTGGATTGTGTATGTGAGTGGCCAGCCTAATAAAATACTTTGGAATTTTCCCCTTTTGGACCCTCTGTGAGTTCCTAATTTCTTACTCAAAAACATATTTATTTTTTAGTATTTATATTAAGCTTCAAAAACTATACAACCAGATAGCTATATTTTTAATGATCTCTAATTTTAGAAAAAAGTTTCTTAAAAGTATTTTGTACGTTTTTTCTTATCTTTGAAACAATATATCTTTAAAATTTAAGCCTATATCGAATCAAATTTACTTTCGGATCCTCTATATTTAAACACTTTTAAGGATTGTATTCAATACTGTGACCTAGAAAATGCAAGAATATTTTCTTTAAGTATTGAACATATGTGACATATAATCATGAAATATAACTTGGTTTTAGATACAATGTATTATTTACGAGTATGTGAAAATATTATAGATTATATACAGCTATTTTTCGACTAAATTCTATTTATTATTTTTTTTAAAGTTATCATTGATTTTAAGCCGTGACATTCATGTTGTATATTATATATCAGTGGGGAATATAGTTGTGTTCAGCATTCATTCCAAATATTGATAAAATATTGATTAAAAAAATTAATCATAGAATTTTTTTATATTAATACTCAAGAGTGTCCCTATTTTACATCTTTAAGACAAACGATTTAAATATTTATTATAGATCATCATGAAATAAAAAATTTTAGTTGAAATAACATTTAGGTGTTTAAAAAGTTTCAGAGAAATGATTTATGTTATTTATCTAGCAGATGTTATTTGAAACTTAAAGGAGAGAAAGGAAAAAAAATAATTGATGCCATTTATAAATCGTTATTAAACCAAAAACATATCATGTGTTCCATTGGATTAAAATGACCCCTATTACATTATACATACTGGCAAGTACGATTATGTATTACTAAATTCATTTGATGTAAGAACAAATTTCTTTCTTTTCATCCCACTACTGTTAAGGAATGATGAAATTGCTGTATTTAAAGCATATCTTTTATCTAATAATATCAATTACATCATTTATAATTTTTTTCATGCTTGTAGGTAAAAGAAAATGAATAACGTAACATTTTTTCGAATGTATGAATTTCCCTACAGAGTTCTCCTTAAAATCATCAAAATGTTAACTTTAAAAAAGCATTTTGCTGTTGTTATGTTTCAAAATAATTGCATCCAATATATATGAATAGCAGTTATGTGTGGCCAAATATGGGTTTAAGTTTTATTTTACACTGTACCGCAAAAACATTTTTTACTTTGTGACAAATATTTGGTAAATAGTATCTCTATTTATTATATTTTTGTTAGAATGGTTCGTTACTGTCTGGATATATTTGGCTCTAAATACGTTTTAAATAATAAATTGAATAAAATTACGAGAGAAATCTCATTTCGTGTCATATTTCATGAAATTCAATCGGTACGAATACAATGCACGTGCATTGATAACGAATATAAATTTAATTATATCATAAAGATATATAATTCCTTCCCTCTCTCACCCCCAAAAATACAAAAAAACTCTTTTTTTCTTAGAGAATAAATCAAACTGTAGAACAAAATATCCATTTTATTCGATGTTTCCGCCATCATATCCAGTTCCTTAAAAAAATGAGTGACTTAAGATAAAAATGTATTTCATCTTATGCTCTTTATTTGGTCCCTGTAGTTGCTTTTATACGTTTAGCGCAGAGAATTCCCTGAACAAATGAAACAATTTGCATTTAAAAAATTCTTACCGCAACCTTTGGGCCTGTTAAGCGCTAACAACTTTTGCCCGAATACAATTGGTTTACAGTTAAGAATAAAAATGGATTACAAACGAAGAAAAGGGAAAAGGGCATTTTTATGCTCATCTTTTGATTTTATTTGTATTATTTTCTCTGGATTTTTTTTCTCTTGCATATTAACCTTGATAATAGAAGACAGAGAGAAAAAGCTTGTTAAATATATCCAAAGTACTTATATTGAAATTTAAATAATAAGAAATACTTTGAAATTTTTTAAAATACTTTGAGACTTATACACATTTGCTTATATTTTAAGCGCATCGTATGTTTTAAAGAGATATTAATATTTTTAACTCTCTGATAAAATAAAACATTATTAGATATAGTTCTAAAAGGGCGACAAGATCTATTTATTATTCAGAGAATTTAGTTCCTTTTAAATATGTTTAAGTGATACATTTAGATCGTATGTATTTAAAAATATTGGATTCAAACTTGCTAAAAGCTTTAAAATTAGTATCTAATATTTAATATCTCGCTTGAGAATAACATTTACAGTAGATAACATATTTAAATTAAGAAATATACATATCCATGAAAAATAATTTTATTAACTTAAATGTAGATTTGTTGGCGTTTTCTTTTTGTTTTCCTATCTTTCTTTCCTCCACCCTCCCTTTTCTTTCTTTTTCTTTCTCTTTTTATTTTTTTTTTTATTTTGACATTATCTAAAAATTTTTAAATTCATAGTGAATAGAAAGATATCTACTCCAAATTTTGTATTTCTGTTGAAAATAGCTTCTGATCATAATACAAGCATATATATTTTTTATGTTTTTAAAATATAGTTTAATTCCTGTAGTATTTGAGATTCGCATTAAAACATTTATGGATGATAATATATTCATTAGAAAAAGAACACCTAATGCATTTACATTTGCCCTTTTACGTTTTTTGTACAATTATTAATTTCAAAATGCAATGCGTTACAATGTAAATGAATTAATCGAATTGTTAAGTTCTCTATATAATCTTTGAATTTTTCCATTTCTTATTCTAATTGAAGAACAAAAAACAAATGTTAGCAGTATAAGTGGAGAATTATTTTATCACAAGAAATTTAAATCGAATAATGTTTTTATATCGTCATTTAGTGTTGTTACATGAATGGTAGAAACCTCTCAATAAATTTACAGTTACGCTCATTTATCTTTCTTTTTATAAAGGCAAACTGTGTGATGGACAAACCTTTTTAGGAATGGTCTAGAAAAAAAAGGGTGAAAAAATTTGGGATGGTTAATATAATTTATTATGAAATGAAATAAAATTAGATAAAGTGATATAATTTGAAAATTCTTTAATACTGATACGATGAAGAATCCCCTTGTGACTCTATATATTTCATATTTTTCATTCTTTTTAAAAATTAAAATATATAAAATAAACTAAGCATTTCTTAATTAAATATAAGCAAATAAGAATTTTCAAATATATATATGTGTGTGCGCGCGCGCATGTGTGTGTATAACACTGAAATTTAAAATTTCTTTACTATTGTTTTAATACCTGTTGCAAGATGATTGGACATCTAGGAATACTGCAGCAAGCCCCCCTCCTTGTTGGGATTTTTTTTAGTAAAATTATATTCATAGTCAGGTTTTACATTTAAAATTAGTATTTCATCTTAAGGAAATAAATATTTTTGAAATCCTTTTATTTTAAATAATTTTCAAGCTGTAAACATCTTAAAATGTTTTTAATAGGTAAAAAGTAAAATTCTCCTACTAGATAAATCTATCCTTAATCATTTTGTATCACATTTCGTAAATAAACACAAATTTATTTTTTAATTCTCAAGTTACTTGTGCACAATTTTTCTTTTAAATAATAAATGTTAGTTTTAAGTTTACATCAGAAAGGATGTTTAAAAATAGAAATCTTATTAAACGTTTTTAATACAAAAAGTATTGAGTTCTAGGGAATATTCGGTATTAAAGAGATTAGTACAAGTAATAAAAAAAACTAATGAATAGTAAGTTTAAAATTTTCCTTAATACACCACATTTTTATTTTTCTCATGCTCATATTCATGTAAGATTAATCAAATTTTCCGTGTACGTGATACACGAAGCTATACTTTTTCACTTTCGGGTAAACCAGATTAAAAAAAAAAAGAAATTAATTTTCTCTCTCCTTCCATAATTTCTATAAATGTTCAAGTTTAGCTGATTTAAAACAATATCCTTATAGTAATGTCAATAATTATTAATGAAAAATTACACTTATTTCATTTCGAAAATATTTAAAAATTCTATGCATGGAATTGGCATAAACTCTTAAGCAATTTTTTCCATTATTAAAATTTATAGATATCAGAGGTTGTATTAATTTTATATATACTGTTTTCAGTGCACTCTGCTTCGAAAATAATAATAAAAAAAAATCTTATGCTAATTCTATGACTGCATTTACAAAATCACAGCAAATGGAATTTTAATCTTCTTATATTTTCTTTGACTAATGCATCCCAGGTTTTGTAACAGTTAAATGTAAACTACCTTAATGCATTTGGGACATTGTTTTTACTATTAAATTTGGAAATATCAGAAATCCATTATTATTTTTTTTACATTTTGCATGATAAATATTATACAGTCTCTTTTTTGTTGTTGTTGTTGTTGTTTGTTGTTGTTGAAACAAACTCAGAAAACTATATAGGGAAATCTCATATTCATATAACAAATGCTTTTTAGATGAAAAAGTGTGATTTCTAATACTTGAACCATACAGAAAGTAACAACATATTTTTAAATTATTCGTGCAAAACTAAAACTGCACTTTTGCCACTTAAAAAATGTCTTTAAATTATACACATTTGGGAAGTAAGATGGCTTGTCAATTGGTCGTGGCTCAAAATTATGTTCATCACTATAAGCTGCCATGCAGGGACTTCTTGAGGCCCTAGGCCCCTATGCAAAAGTAGGCCTCACATATGTACATTAAAAGAAGACATTATATAATACCCGTTGTCAAATACTTGTACAAAACAGCAACCCGAAGCAAATAAGTGTTCATGACCTTACAATTTCGCAAACCTAGGCACAAACAGACTCGACTGACCGCCGCTTTTAGACTCTAATGAAGATGTAAAGCGGTAAGCCATGCTTAGACATGGACGCAACGGTCATCACATATTAACGCAGTGTCCTACCAGTCAATTGGTATATTATTCAAAAATCTCACTTTTTCGGAGAATAAGAAATTAAAAATATTCGAATCATGCTTTAAGAACAAGGCGAGGCATATCACCGGGGATGTCTTAACACTTCTTGAGGCTCTGGGCCACTACACAAATATAGACCCTACCTACGACCCATTAATGCAGACAGTACATAGCATACGTTGTCAAATACTCGTACAAACAATAATCCGGAGCAAATAAATCAACTGCACAAACCGAATCGAACGACTACCGTATTTTGACTGAATGAGTTATGATGGTGTATGGTGGTAGACCTGGGATTATAAAGGACCACGATCATCACATGTAGCCAGTTGACATATCGTCCGAAATTCCCAGTTTTTCGGATAATACAATGGAAAATAACATTTGACTGTTGAAATTATTCAAATCATGATCTTATTAAGGATAAGTCGAGAATAAGACGAGGTCATGGGCCCAGTTGGCCCTTGCCTTAAGACGGCCCTGCTTATCACCGAAGTCAAGACCCTGGGCATGGGTCCAGCTGGCCAATGCTTGCTCTCTTGTAGTTTCAAAAGGCAAAAAATTAATCAATCAATTAAATTGTACATAATAAAAAATATCTATTTTTGAAAATACATCTTCGTTATTTTATCACTTAATCCATTTGCTTGACTCTTATAAAGACACCCGTAAAATTTCTTTCCTCTTATCTCAGCATAAGATTTTGTAAAACAAATTTATTAATCATTCGAAACATTTTTATTCCTTATGTCTAAGGTGTGAGTATATTAACGTCGCTCATAAAAATAACGAGATATCCGTATCTAAGATGTGGGATCTTTTCTTAAATAAGAAATCATTACAATACTTAAAACTAAGGAAAGCGTGATTTTCCTAAGCAAATAAAAAACCTAGATTTACTAGATTAATAGCATATGTTTGCTTTAAGCAGAATTTATATGTTTCTTTAATTGTATCTTGCCAGTAATCCCTTGCAAGTCAGACAAGTTTTGTACTTCACATGTTTATGTGGCAACGCTGCTCAAATAATAGGAAATAAATACTATTTATTAACTTTTGCGTTGGAGTTACACAGTTTAAAATTACTTATGCAGGGCCGTGTTAATCTTTAGTGGACCATAGATATTTTAAGATTTGTACAGTAAAATAATGATATTAGAGAGCATTCAGCACTAAAACCAGGTTTTCTCTGCTGCAATTAACCTTTTAGCTACGTTATTTTTACAATTTATTTAGCTCTCAGTTAAGGTATCCGACTGCGTTCGAAACTGGGATTTTGAAAGTGCGTATAAATGAATAATTTTTTTGATATTCAGAGTCACCTGAATTAAAACATACATATAAAATTGTGTTAAGAATAGTATTATAATAAAAAAAATATTTAAAGGCCATTATTTTTTTTTTTGGCAAAAAATGAAGAAAGAATTATATATTTACAAAAGATTCTCCTTTTATGAAAAATGCTTCTGTAATAATATTTTCCTTATACATAGCTAAGACCTCAACAACGCTTGAACTAGGATTTTTGAAAATTTCACATTTTCAGTTACGATCAATTGAAGTAATAACCAGGTTTTTTTGTTAAAATATCTCTAATATGATGTAATAAAACCTGAATAAATCCATTTCTGAATTACATATTTCAAAAATCCTAGTTCAGGCTATGTACAAAAATCTTAACTAAAACACAAGATGGGGTGATACTTATTAAGTAATAAAGTTCTATATGATTTATAGGCAATTTATTTCCTAAATTAGGAGGAAAAAAATTATTTATTCTGACTGAAAAATTGGTAAAATTTTAGAATACAAAAAAATTCCTTCTGAATTCTGAGGTATAAAGAAATTTTACTCTATATGCGTATATATTCTAGATTTTAAATTATATGTATTTGGTCATATATTTACATATGTGACTTTTTAATAATTTTTAAATATCTTATACGTTAAGTATTATTCTAAATTATGTTGTAAAAATATATCAGTTGTTTAAATCTTCGAGAGGTTATCGAGAGGTTATTCGAGAGGTTATAATCTTCGAGATTATGGTTCTTTTATTTATTCAAAATTATGGTACTTGTCTACTTTTGAAAACTCAACCTCAAACTTAATTATTCAGCAGTTTTACAGGCCTTTAGATTTGTATATTTTAAAGGTAAAAGTTCATCAACTGCTCTTTGCTGGTTATTTTATAAATAACTAATCTATATGGGTTTGAAAGATCAAGTACCTGAAAGCACAATGTTCCTTTTATCCTTGTTAAGCATTTATGCTATTTAGGAAGAATGGGAAATTTCGCATTAAATATTTGTTACGTATATGAAATTAAATTTTAAAAACTAATCACAAAATGCATTTTTTATCTGAAAGAAAAATGTTTAAAATGGGATTTTTTTTTAAAGAATTCGTTTGCTCAATTCATTTTGTAATTGATTCTTTTTAAAGCTTAATTTCTGTCTACTTTAGTCTTTATTATTTTTTAAAGTTAATATCAAAATATTTTAATTTTAATGGCAACAAATAAAATTGAATTGACTGCGTGTTAACAATATGCGAGTGTCTGGAAAGAAATGGGCGGTTATCAGAAAAAATCCGTTATCTAAAATATAAATTCTTAAAAAAATTTATCCGGAATAATTTTATTTCGATAATTGATTTCTCGTGCAGTAAAACGAGACCTAAGCTAAATATTTCAGCAGTTCGAATATTACATTATTGCTTTTAATAGCTCGTAGAAATTTTTTTTATCTAATTGCAGGCTTAATGGTCTGAGTTTTAATTCTATTACTCGAAATTTTACTAAATGTAATTACTTCCAATCCAGGGCCGTATTAACACATTTTTGCGCTCTAGGACAAAAAAAGAGCTTTGCGTCTTTTCTACAATGTTTGGTTAGTAATTATTTATTTAGAAATGAAAGCAACACAAAATTGGAAAACTTTCTGACTGTTCGAATTCCATTGATTATTTGATTTTGGTCGGTCTTATGGGAAATCGGACACTGGTCACTTCTTTAAATAAGGGAATTTGACTTAAAATAAGAATATATATATATATATATATATATATATATATATATATATATATATATCTTTTTAAAAATATTATATCCAATAATTCAATACCATCAGAACATCTTTCTAATAAATCTTTTTACTGAAATTTTTAAGTAATTGAAAATAAGCAGCTAAGAGTTAAAAAGCATCTTAAAAACAGCTTAAAAATAAGCTAAAATCAAAGAATTTTTTTTAAAATCGAGCTGTAGTTACTTATACCGTGGATGATGAGCTGAAATTTTAAGCATTGGTATGAGATTATTAGAATAATTTTTTTCATACTATCCCTTATTTAAAACATTTCTAAATACGTATGTAAAATGCGTATATAGAAAAAGGATTTTTTCATGTTTTATGAGTTAAATTATTGCATGACATCTGAGGTTTTCTTTACGTGTGCTGTGATCTTATTCTAAAAGTCATAAATTTCTGTACAAGCTTAAATGTCCGCAGAAACAAAACTCTCTGGTTATGGTTACACTTCAATTTTAACAAAATGGACTTAAGTTGAAAAAGACTTATTGTGTTATAAAAGTGCTGATTTATTGAACAAAATAAAATAGCTGTTGTCTTATATATAAGTGGACTTAATATCAATTCACTATGTGTGCTTTAAGAATTAATTAAGTATGTGACAGTCTAGCATGTAAGGGAAAATTTTAAATGAAATTACTGATATTAAGAAAAAAACAAATCGAAATTTTTTTTCAAAACTATGTATTGAAATTTAAATTAAACTAGAAAGATAATTATTATTATAAGTTTTGGATATTTTCAACCTTCAGTAACTTTTAGAAAGAGCATCAAGTATTGTTCTCTCTCTCTCTCTCTCTAGTCTGAAAATATACTAATTACAATGCTGAATGGTTACAACTGGTTGTCTTTACAGATACAGACGACAATAATAATAATATAATAAAAGTAGCTATGTGCTAAATGCATACTCTCTTAATACTCGCTGTAAGAATTTTGATTTGGAATTTCCGAAATTTCCGATTTTTCCGATAATTTCCGATATTTCATCCTATGAAGAAATGAAACTGCTTATTCTGGATCTGCATCAAATCTATTTTAATCCAAACTTTAATTTCTTTATGTAAAAAAAAACAGAAAAGAGAATATTCCTTCCTGCATCCTCTTGCATTTTTTACATTTTGGCTTAGCTCAATCAGTCGTTCGATATGTTTGAAATCCTGGAGTGTCTTTCCCATATTCGGCTGAAATATATTCGATAAGGTTGTCCGTTACTCCCTGTCTGAGCCAAACGGCAGTAAGTGACAAAATGAAAAAAAAAAATTCTATTTAAAGTGCTATAATCTGAGGACGTCATTCCCAGAAATTCTGAGAACCATTTCTGTCCAATCGGAATTGCTCAGAATCCAGAAATAAGTCTCTCACACATATCTTGGGGCGTTGCCATTTGAGTTTGACTAATCTAGGATTGACTGATGGATTCTTGCTCAAATCAACTTATACAGATTAGTCGAGCGGTATGCAATGAATACACGTAGAGCTAAAAAATTCGAATTCTTACAATGTTGTAGTAGCTCGTAGTGTTTTGTGCGATGTGGACGATCCCCGGTCTGAGTATTTGGTGTTTAACAACGCATGGAGTTCGGAAGTTCTGGAAGAGGTATGAATAGCCTATAACAGTTAATATTTTACATAAAGCTATTTTTTTTCCCTGCCGAAATTATTTTTTTTGGACGAAAATATCGTGTTTCACACCATTAATCATTACGATGAATTTCTGTATTTTTAAAAACTTATTGTTTAAAGTATAGTCAAAGTTGATCAGTTTGTAGTAAAATAATTTAGAATCGAAGACGTAAAGGATAAAAATCCCATCAACAATTTGGTACAAAAAAATAAGCAAAGAAAAAATCATTTAAATTACAAAAGGTAGCTTAACGGTATAAAAAATATATTAATTTCTGCATTTATCTCATTTTAGCAAATTGATAAAAACCTCCCCCCAATACCCGTTATTCGATAACATGAAAATGAGAACAAAGTTTAAATAAATCACATGATCAGTATTATGTGCCATTAAATCTCTCTTACGTACACTTTATATGCAATTAAGTTTCTCTAATTTCTCTGGTTATCAAAACGTTATTTTACTATTCATATTTTTAAAAAAAGTCATATTTTAGTGACGCAAGTATAAATAGTCATATTACCACTGGCGTAACTAGTCCTGAATGGGCTCTGTATCAAAAATTCCTTGGGAGACTTTTTTTGGGCTCCTAATATTCTACTATTTTTTATTACACATGTTGGGACTCCTGTAGCTTTTTTACATTATCGTAGAAATAATTATTTGTATGATACAAAATATTCACTATATGATTAGAAGATATTTATTTCACGTTTGAAATTTAAGTCTACGCCATGAAAAAGTAACTTTCAAGCTAAATGAATATTTTAAAAAGCAAAGGTCTCCAAGTAAAAATTTTTATTGCTTTATGTATAAACAATTACAATGATTAGATTTTCGTTAATTTGAGAGAAATTTTAACATTAAACAGGAGTAGACAACATTAAACATTAAACAAAGGTAACTTTTTACTGGCGCTGTTCGAGTCTAGTTACGGAGCTATAATTAATGCACAATGTTGTTAATATAAATTAGGATACACATTAAATCTTTAAAAAAAATGTACAAATCCTGACTGGTTTGAAAAGCATCATGTCTGAATAGGAACTGATAAGATAATTTAAGGAATTGCAATATATATATATATATATATATATGAAATAAATTGTTCCTGGTTCCAACCAATTATGTATTTAAAAAAAAGTAAAGAATTCAAAGGAATCACAAAGGATCAAAGGAAAAGACGTGGCGCAATTTCCAACAGTTGAATGTATTATTTATATAAATTAAACACTCTAGTTTTTCTCTAAACTTCTTTTCTTTCTTTCTTCCTTTCTTTCTTTTCTTTTTTCATTTTTTTTCTTTCTTTTTTTGCAATTATTCCTTTTATTCAAATAAAATGCTCTTGAATTATCATCAACATTAAAATGTATGAAATTTTTTTAATAAAAAGTTCTTGAACATTTCATTTGAGAAGTTTATTATATCTAAGAAATTTGTTATTATTCGGACGCGTGTACATTTATACTTTATTATCTTTCAAAAAATCTGATTGTTCTTAATTAATGCGTGTATTATAAGAGTTAATTTTGAAAAAAAAAAGATTTATCATTGCAAGTAATTTTCAATGTCTTTATTTAATTAGTTTTCTCTAAATTAACTTGATATAATTTTTTTTACTCTGCTCCTCTTCGTATGTTTATATTCTATAAAATCTTGCAATAATAGCTTAGAAAATACAGTTATATATTTCTTCTGCCTTTCACATTTTGATATGAAATGAAATTGTTCATAAAAGATTAAATTCCAAAAACTGTTATTCCGCAGCATTCAGGATTTATTAAAGTTTTCAACAAAACTCTACTTGTTTGTCAATAAAATTCTTTCTGTAATTTAATATCTTTAAAATTGACTAGATATTAATAATTTTAAACCATACATCGCGGGAAGGAGTTCTTGTTTTGACTCGAGGGCAACATTGTGGAAGCAGGGGATATCGGAAAGCAGTGCCTTTTTAAAATGATTTCATTCATTACTTTGCATCTCAGAAAAGATATAAGTCGTACTATTAAAATAACTGTACTGCAGTGCTTCTCAAACATTCAATACTCGCGACCCAATATTCAATCATCATTTTCATCACGCCCCCCTCCCTATACAATAACGATGCATTGAATTCAATATATATATATATAAGTTAAATAAAACAGTGGCAGTTTTATTCAATTTATTGTGCTAATTTCATATCTATAACTGCAAGAACATTTAATTTTAGAAACCATTTAATTAGACAAACGTACCTTATCACTCTTTACTACAAATTTATTTTAAATCAGGGGTGAGATTGCTTGTTGAAATCCTTATCATAGCCACCAAGTTGTGAGCCAACTTGCATCTATATTTAATCTTGTTGAGATTCACGATAGAAAAATTTTGCTCACAAATATATGTTGACTCAAATATTGAGTAAATTTTCTCAATATTTAGTTTTCTGGCTATCTTTGAGGCCCCAGCTTAATGTAATGATGAGTTTTAAGTAGTTTCCACTATACTCACACACAGTAAGGGACTGCAGGAATAATAATTAAGTACTTTCTGGGAGTTTTCAGAAGTTTACGTATGTAGTTTCAAAAATGGGACCATTATTATATAAAATAACATAAATTATTTGCTTACAATTAATATTACTATATAATAGGATTGATTATTTCACTGTTCTAAAGCAACTTAATTACATGTTCTTTCATAAAAGTGTAGTAAAATGTTCTTAAAAAGGTACACTTAATTTTCCACAAAAGTTCTTTATGTAAATGATGCGTTCAAATTCATACTTTTTTAATTAATAAATGTTGCGCATAATTCAAAAATGTTGTTATGAATACGCTTCATATATCTAAAATATTGTTAATTATTTAAGGAGACACAGTACGATTCAATTGACAAAAATTGGTCAAAAAATCAAATCTATTTTTTTTGGCCTATATATATATATATATAAATTATTTTTTATATACTTTTTTATAACCTCACAAAATTTGAAAGCTCTAAACTTAAAAAACGCAGAATTTTGATAACTTTTATGTTCATTTTTATTCACATCCCTCTATGGCACACACAAATCAAAACTTTAAAATTACATGAAATAACAAGTTTGTCTTCATTTAAAATGCTAAGGCTTTTTTTTCTATTGTGCCTAAGGCTTTGAATTTTTTTACCTATTGCTAATAGTACACGTAACAAAAGTTGATATGAATTTTTGAATCAAAGTACTTTTTTACTTTTAAACTTATACTTTTTTTTAAATAATTGAACTCAGAATTTATACATTTTTTAAGGAATTTTCAATAAGCTTTCATAAAAAGAAGCATTGTACAAATAACAATCATGTTATCGCAAAACCCATGCCAACTTTTGTTATACATAGTTTGACGTACTTGTAAATAAAATTTTATGCGCGTACGTAAATTTTTGTAGGAGGAGTAGCATTTTAAAATCCCTTCACAAATTTTAAGTTTGTCTTTAAAAAAAAAAATTAAATGGCTAGGTTTTTAGGAAATTTTGAGCACAAAACCTGTTTTACGTAGTATACACACGTAAGAGGCAACCAAAAAAATTTGAAAATTCTTAAATTAATAGTTTTTACGTAAATCGTATCATGTCCCTTTAAATTATCATTATAAGCTCTTTTGTTTTAAGGCTGATTCTTCCAGGCAATTTTTATTGGCCTCAGATAAGCACTTCCATCTTTTTAATTGCATTCATTCTATTGGATAACGCTTTTGAAGTGTATAGTATCACATAATTGAATGTTTTTGGCGCTTGTTATCGTTTCTGAAATACTCGTTATTTGATAATAGTCGATATCAAAGAACTCATTGATCTGTTTAATACTTAATCGAATGTTGAGAGATTGACTTATATCGCCTGTAGACAGGAATTTTGATTAAGTTATTGGTCTGAAAGCTATTAAAAGAAGTTATTAGTTTACTTGATAGTTATACATTTAAGTATGTTTTGCGAAAAACCAATTTTTTATTAGTGAATAATCGGTTAATGATTTTGTCACCAAAAATATATTTGCTCTCGGAAACTGAATTGTATTCCTTCATTATTATATTTTTAAAAAATGAAGGGAAAATTTTAAGAAAAGGTTTTACTTTTGTATATATACACAAAGTACGGAGATTTTTAACTCTGCGTGAGAAAGATCTGAGTCCAAAGAATAAAAGTTTTCTTTTTTATTATTTAGGCTGTGTTCTACACTTTTCTCTAGATCGAATTAACTTTTTCTTACCAATTGCTTAGCTATAAGTTAGAATTATAGAAATATAATATACTATTATTATATATACATACTATATATCTTCTAAATAGTTTTTGGTTTCATAAGTTATTTTTTTTAATGTATTGCTTTACTATTTACTAAGAGGGCTTGATATGATTTATAAAAACAAATCTTTGATTTAATGGTTTTTACAATTCTTTTTTTTTTGTAACCAATATACATGTTTACGTAAAACAGTTTTTGTGTTCAAAATATTACGAAAAGTTTACCATTTAATTTACTATAAAAATATTTAAAAATTTATGAAGGCATTATAAAAAGCTGCTACTCCTACAATAATCAACGTACACACAGTTTAATTTCTAAGTGTGTAGGACTATTCATAACAAAAGTTGGTATGAGTTTTCTGCTAACATGATTGATTTTCATAAAATGCATTTTTTATGAATGCTTATTGAAAATTCCTTAAAAAAATGTATAAATTCTAAGTTCAATCTTTCATTAAAAAATAAGTATTGATTTGGCTCAAAAGTTAATACCAGCTTTTGTTACATGAAGTAATAGCAATACGTAAGAAATATATCAAACTATTTGGCATAATAGAAAAGAAGACTAACATTTTAAATGAAGATAAAATAGTTATTTTATCTTTCCAAGATAATTCAGTTTAATTTGCCATTGGTATGTAAATATATTAAAACGGATATAAAAGTTATCAATAGCTCCAAATTTTTTTTTCAAGTTAGAGCTTTCTAATTATCTTATTTTATAGAAAATTACATAAAGAATAATTTAGGCTAAAAAATATTAATTTTTTACTGATTTTTCAATTGAATCGTACTGTGTTCGTTTAAATTATGCAATAATATTAACGTATATTTTTAAATAAATATAACTTTTAATAAGTATAAAATTAAAAATGTCTTGGTTATCAGTTTAATGGAACGTGATAATGAGCAATTGCTGAAGAATAATAAAGTATTAATTATGGATGTGTGATTCAATTTCAGGTTTAAAGTCAAATATAATTCGATTTTGCCAATTAATATGTGTATACCAGCTAAAACTCAAAATCAAGAGTAACAGGAATGGTAATCAACAATGAAACCTGTAGGGGGCTTCACAAAGTATAAAGAAATTTTATAACTACTTTTTTAACTATCATAGAAAAATTTAAATATTAACTCTCCTTCAAAGATATTATTTAATAATAAATAACTTTCAGTTCTCTCTCTCTCTCTCTCTCGTTTTGATACATTTTAAGCGCATACTAGATAAAAACTTTATTCTTTTTTTTTATCTGCGTACTTAAAAGCTTTTTTCTTTAAACTTAGTTCATGCGTCAAGCATAAAGTACAGGATATTCTCCACGTACAACCTAGTAATCGTTGTAAGATGAGCTGGTTACAGGCCAGATTCATAAAAATTATACATAAAATATAAAAATCCAATATGCGTATACTTATTACTACGTATACATAATATGTATCTTATTGTTTATATTATAACCCAATATTTGTAGTTTATTTCTTTATTTTCTGGTCGTATTTATTTATTTTTTTGTAATTGTAAAAGCGGATAGTTATAAATGGAGTGTCGAAAATGCAAATTTTTACCATAAGACCAAGAAGGAATTTTCAAAAAAGCTTTCTCTCTTCAATCAATTTATTAAGTATTATCTTATTTACTGTCTGAAATACTTCAATAAGGCTTGTATTGATCCTCACCTACCCCCTATATATATATATATATATATATATATATATATATAATATAGTCTCCTTTATTTCCATTGATATAAAAAGTAATCATCCGATTGTATATATAATTTTGGCTGCTTTACCTATGCTTAGTTTATATATTAACCTATCGCATTAGCATCCATTCTCTTTTATGCTTAAAGACTGAAATAATAAGATTTAACGCCGTGTCTCAGGTATCTAGACCGTAAATTATCACAAAGTTACGTCTGACATGTTCGGTATGACATATTGTCGTTCGTCGTAAATCTTGCGCCTGCCTAGCGAAGTGCCCTTTTTTTCTCTTTCTCTCTCTCTCTCTTCTTTTTACGAGGTAGCTGATTAAAAAAATCATTTACGACTTATTCTATCATCATTACATCAGAATTATTCCATATATAAATTGTCCAAAAGGGTCTCTTTGCTGAAGGACAGCGACGAGTGAGAAAAGATTACCACTTTTTTTTTTTTTAACTCTACGTAAATAATATCACAAACATCAAAGGATTTCGTTGTCAGCACCACAAAGGAAGCACGAGCACCAAAGATAGCAGATTAAAACATTAAATATTTACTCAGAGGGAAGATTATGTTGGACATTGAGACAACAGTCTTTTGTGGTTATAGTGGTAAAATGCTGAATGTCACTCCTTATCATTGATTATCGCTTATGTCATCATAATTTGTCTTGACTGTATTAATCGAAATTTGACAGCTCCAGCGATTGTAAATGAAAAAAAATATACCTCAGCAAATCTGTGTTTGTAATCTTATTAAATAATGCTATTGTATTATTTATTTATTTATTTTGCTTTGCCATCAGTCGTTTTTCGTAATTGAATTTCAGCTGTATATTTTGATAATTTATGGATTAAAAATATTTTCAGCTGTATATTGATGCATATGTTAATATAACGATCTTTCGACATTTAAAGCAGTCAAATGTAGAATAACATAATCCAAGGGTAAGCAATTGTCTTGGCTCGAGGTCATATTATGGAGGCGAAGGATAAAGGCTTCACCTTATGTATTAGGGTTGCATTCATTAGTTAACATTGAATCTCAGAAATGGAATAAATTGCATCATACCCATACATTTTATTTGGCCTAGATCAGGGGTGTCCAACCCGCGGCCCGGGAGCCGCATGTGGCCCACCTTGAATAATTTTGCGGCCCGCGAGATCCTTTACAACTTTACAAAATTCGACTATTTTGTACAATATTTTTCTTTAAAGAGTTTTTTTTCGTATAAAATAAACCCTATATCTGTTTTTATTTTATCACGTTGCTTCTGTTACTGCTAATCCCTCTTTTTTTCTAAATTGAAATTAAATCACGCGCGTGCTCAAACTTCACGCACGAAAATCTGCAACATCAATTACGATGCGCAAATATACATGTATTGAGATCCATTTGCAAAAACTAAGTGAAAGAGTTGAGAAACAGTTATCTAACTAATTAAATAAATTAAACATTATTTGATCATTGCATTATTATTATTATATTATCTATGTTTGTATACATGAAAAACAACGAAAACGATAATAATATATCAGTTTCTTTTAAATGTTCACACCAACAAATAAATGTCTGTAAGAGATCCAAATCTAATATAAAGATATATACATTTTTATATGCGGCCCGCGGGATTGTAAAATTCTTCCGAAGTGGCCCGCGAGGTCATTTGGGTTGACCACTCTTGACCTAGATCAATAAATACATTTATTTTAGAATCAGTTTATTGAGGCAAATGTATCCTATCCGGATACATTTTGAAATCCAGAATGAGATTTTGCATCATAACCTGCAAGTTTAAGCCAGCCAAATTACATTTATATTTACTCTTGCTGATTTTCATGCAAGAAAACCTATGCTCACAAATGTATGTCGGCCAGCGACTTAACGTACACCTCCGCATACCGGGGGGGACAGGAGTCTAGGTGTCCGTAACTTATGGTTTTGGTATCTGTTGTAAGATTCTTGGGGTTTCAAAATCTGACTTTGCAGGTGGCCCTGATATTCTCCGTTACGCCACTGCCTGGAAGACATCAATCCTTTCAGATGGATAATGCTCCCTATTATACAGCCGGCAGCAGTGGCGTAACTTATACCCCCACATCGTGGAGGGCCTCAGGATTTTGGAGTACCCAAGACCTGACTGACGCCAAGTACGCAATCCTTTGTAAGATTTGGTTTGGGGCCCAAAACCTGACTTTACAGGGGGGCAATATTCTCCGTTCCACCACTGATGTCGATCCAAATATATAGAGAACACTTCCTGTATATTTGATTTTCTGACAGTATTAGAGGTCCTCAAACCTTTTTGAGGGCTGCTATTTGCCCACACTTGGTATAATCCAAACTAGGAATACATTTTCGGACATAAAAAAGTGCCTCAGTTTTCATGAAAATTCGCAACGTTATTATTTATGCATTTGTAAATAATAATGCATTTTTAAGATTTGGAAAACTTTCCATAAATAAGCAATTTTTTGCGTTAACACGTAAAGCGAAAATTCATTTAGTGTTGTAGTTTAAAGCAGTGGTCACCAGCCTGCAGAACTACATGGATCACTAAAAGTATAATTTTATTTTTGGTTGACCTCTATTAGAGGGATTACTAATGGGATTGACCACTATACGGTGGTCCTCTAATATGATTGATCCCCTTATGGCGGACTACTATAACTATTTTGCCACTTATTTGTGAATCTATTTACATTTTCATATCACTGAAAAGGAACTTCACGAAAAGCAAAAACAAACCGGCAACGCAAGGCAATATCAACAAACTAAAGCTTCATGCCACAAATTTACCATGGTTGCCAACTCTCACTTGCAATTGTTGCTAGAAATACTGTCAAAGGAGACTACAATGTTGCTAAACCCAAAGGAATTTTCTCTAAAAAAATTCATTAAATTTTTTTTAAAAAATGTATAATCCTATATTTAATAATACGTCTGATTACTCGTCATTTTTGAAACTGATCTTTATAAAAATATAGTGTCCCAATTTTTCTGCGGGCCATCAAATTTTTTTCTGAGTACCACAAGCTGGTATAGAAAATAAAGCACGGAATATATTTTGCATAAAAAACAGGAGATAACCGAGTGAAAAAAATGAGATGTATAATAAAATATGATGCTTTCTAAGGGTTAACGGAATCAGAATATATTATATAGGCTCGGTGGCTTAGAGGTACCATGCTCGCTTCGTAAGCCCAAGATTGCGGTTTCGATCTCGGCTGGAGCCGATAGATTTTCCCGATGAGAAACTGGTAGGCACGCCTGTCGTATGATTATGTGTATCTCTTGAGTATCAATTTGGCTTTGGTACTCACGGCAATATTTAGAATCCAACGAAAACTTGAGCTACAATTAATTCAAACGTCAAAATTTGGTCACGAGAGCTTTCACTAGATGGTGCCATTATGAAATTGACTCATGGCATCATAGGACTTGCCGCATCTGCAAAGGCTTGGTTGCCAAAATATAGCCCATTAACAAAACACATATGTACAGTCGAACCTCTATATTGTGAATTTTTCTATATAGTGAACTTTTTCCTGGAACCAAGAACATTTCCCGAATTTCTTCGTAAAATAACCTCCATATAGCGAAGTGCATTTTCTATATAACGAATGTTTTCTCTTGTGATTCAAATTTTTTTTCTCTCTATTTTGGAAGTATTTCTGGACATTTCAAGTTATTCTCTTTTTTAACACATTTTATGGTGGTCATAAATATTGAACGGGTTTTATTAGGTGCCTAACTCTCCACGAAAGAAGTAGAATTCTGGGCGTTTCATCCAAGAAGAGCAATCTTTAATCCGCATTGTCCAGTTCACTACAAACATCTTCGATATCCCCTTGCAGCCTCAGCAGAGTTGTCTCATGTCCCGTTTCCTTGAATAGTGTTCATTTGTAGTATTCATCAGTCGCACTGGCAACTGCGTTTCTTGTGGCTCGAAAACGTCAAAACACAAGTGCTTGAACATGAAAGAAAAAAATCTAATTCTTCAGGAATTGGATAAAGGCGTCAAGTAACATTCCTTGCAGTTTTCCTTTCTTCTTCCTCTTTTTTTTTATAAGTAAGATTGTGACAAATCTATACGGAACTTTATCACTAACCTTCGTGAATCGTCCTATTTTAGGGAAATTTAATTCCCTATAGTGTTTAATGAGTTCAAAAAGCGGACAGGATTCCTTGTTATGCTGATTAGATTAGTGATTATTTAAGTCAAACTCTAATAGTAAAGTTAGAGCAGTAGGAGATAGAGATTGAAGCAGAAAGTTATAGTGAAGTTAAATTGAAGATTTCTTGTTGGAATAATTTAACCTCAAGAAGAGCTTATTCCGTTGGTAATTATTGATTTATAAGTAAAGCTCATTAAAGTTTTAAGAGTGAGATTAAATTAAATGTTCAATAGGAACATTATTTAATATAATTCTGGGATCTCTTATCGTGGTAATCTCCTGCGTGATCGTTATTTAATTGTTAATTAATTGGATCATTACAAACTCAAGTTAATTTAAAGGATATTACCTTTAAAACCTCAATTAATACTAGTTAATATATTTTGTTTAATAAGTCTTTGATTCTATTTGGATAAGATAACCAAATAAAACGAAAGTTGTTTATAAAAATGGCTACTGGTTCTTTCATGATCACTCGTTCTCAAAGTGAGGTTTCACAAGATATATAAAATAAATATATTTTAATTTACGAAAAGGCGTGAATAATTATTTCTTTTAATATATATATATATATATAGTGTTTATGAGTTCAAAATTTGTTTTATGTTGTTTAAAAAGAAAATTGAAAGATGAAACTCTATATCACGAATTTTCCATTTAACGAACTTTTTTTCGGGATTAAGCGACTTCGTTATATTGAGGTCCGATTAATTTCCAATTCTTTAAAAATAGCCAAGACAGGCTTATGGGCTCTCGAGCGATGCAGTGGCATCGACAGTCTTATGGGTCCGATAAATGCAATGACCGGCATTGCATTTATCGAGTCGTGGACGAGCCTTGATGCCTCTAAGAATGAGGAATTGATGCTATATACAAACTCAAGTGTCTTCCTCATGTCTTGACCGTGGTTGATAAATACGAAGTCCGTTTCCAATTCCCTCGCTTTGCTTTAAAAGTGCGACGTTAATAATCAATCAGTCAATCAACTTCTGATCTTAAGAACGAAAATGTATATACCTTACAATTATAGTGCTGCAAGTCATTTTCATATTTCACTAGCAAATTGTCTTGTAATTTAAATATAAAAACGTAAAAATATTTGTATCGAATTTGTCAAAAACTATTGTGAGCAATAGTAATTTTGAAATATCGTTTATATTGCTAAATATGATACAGAATTCACAATATTTTGTCATTTTAAATATTTTTTTGCCCTGGAACTAACATTTTAATTTTTTTTTCTTTTGTATTAGAATATAGTCTCCTAATAAAAAATACCAAAGTATAGTCTTCCAACTAAAACTAATTTGCATTCGAATAACAATCATGTTCAATCTTCATTGTTAAATCACTAAGCTGCAAAGATTTCTTATTAATTTAAAATTTTCGGTGATCGATAAAAATATAAAGCACAAACAATATCAATTTTTTTAAATAAAAAAAAACGTATAAATCACTCGGAGCATTTCTTTGTTTTTCTTAACGATTGTTCTTTTCTCACCAAATGTCTTACAAACAACATTTTATAAAAATGGCTACTTTTTGACTCCTATTTATTCTCGTTCTCAAAGTGAGCTTCATAAGTCAGATCGAATAATAAAGAGGGTTGGACACTACTGAATATTGTAAAAATCATCAAATTTTAGAACTCATCTCTAGAATGTGCTTAAAATAAGTTATTCTGACATTGCATTGACATTCGAATAATGTTTTTTTTTGTGGTACAGTATTATTACTTTCATTGACAATCAGTTACTTATTGATTATGTTCACATATTTCAGTTTTAATTCCTTAACTTCCAGCGGCGTATTTATATGTCTCACTCGATTGGTACATTAACTACCCATGGTGTGTATATACGTCTTTCTGAAATACGATCCTTTTCTTCGTGCTGCTATCAGTAAAACTGTTCCGAAGACTTTGGAATGCAATAAAATGCCCTTGACAGTGGTTATGAAGGTGTTGCTTATTTCAGAGAAAATTTGCTTACTTATGTCTATTTTCCTCTCTTCCCCCTATACATCGCATTCGCGCGCTTATGTTAAAAACGGTAGCACTGAGGAGAGATTAATGTAACTTTAAATGGACAGTTTAGGGTAGGGATGTCCAACACGCGGCCCGCCGACTCTTTTTTAAAAAATTTTAAATATCAGATTTTTAAAGTTTTTTCCATTTTGAAATTCCTTTGAGGGGAAATATATAAATCTACAATGTATTTGCCTGTTACCTGTTCTTGTTTTAAAATAAATCCTTTTTGATAATAGAAATGTCCTTTAGATTAAAATAGATTTATATTTTATCAAACAGTTACATTTGATATTACTATAATAAATTACTTTTTTAATAAATCCCGCGAATTGCATTATGCATATCCTTTACTATGGATGGTACATGATTCTCTGAGTGTGCGACTTTCATTTCTCCTCCTCCTTTTCTGTTTGGAGTGCCCAAAAAGTAAGCGGCTGTCAGATTCGTTTTTTAAAGTTTAAAAAAAAAGTATTTGGGGTGGTTAAGATAAAGGGCAATGTATACTTAATCGTTTGTGAATGACAACACTATCAAATTTCAACAATGATTAACGAAAGATCAATTCAAAAGGAACACCGTAATTTTCAAGAAAAGGGTAACTGTAATAATATTTGGGTTAGATACCCCTGGTTTAGGGGTTAACTATGGAATACATATAGCCAAGAGTACTTTTTACTCTTCAGGGACAAGTTCCAACGTAAGGCTGTAAGCATATTTTATTGAAACTTTCATTGGCATCGTGGTATTTAAATTGAATTCGACAAACATATTCAACGGATGAATGACCAAGGAATGTTAAGAAATTTCCATGAGGGCTGCTTCAAGTCTGGATAAAAATAGCATTAAAACTGATAAAACCCCAAAATTTCTGAGGGATGGTAGACGAACAACCATAAACGCGAATTCGGGCTGTTATAGCATCTGTCAAATCGTGTATTCAAATCCTGTTACCACTAAAGATCCACCTTGTGGAGATGGAAATGCATGTTAAATCTGTTAAAGCTCAAAGCCCTCGTGTAGCTGCGGTGTGATAGTTGGAAAAGTAAAATGTCAGCTCCGGTATCATGCTTAACACAATCAAACAGTCAAAAACTCTTAGATAAATTAAATCCATTTTAATTTAAAATGATTATTATCTGAGTCTACAAGTGTCTTCTGTACAAAAATAAAAACATAGTAAACAGTTTTGTATCATACTTTCCCCTCTTAAAGTTTCAGCTATTATCGATAAGATGCATTATAATCTATGCCTGAGTGTGCGAAAGGCACTTGCCGCGCGTATTCTTGTACATTATTACATTCTGATGTCTTGGCATCTTCCTACGTGTTTTAATGTTGCTTTTGCATCAGAGAATAATAGAAAGTATTCTTCGCTAGAAGACAGAATTCACTTTGGATGTGATTTGTTATAAATTAACATTAGTTATTTTTCCTATTCCATTCTTCCTCAATGGCACAACAGACCATAAGTGGGCCTTGGCCTTCCTAAGAATTCCATTCCCTTCTGTCCTGTTCTTGATATGATTTTTCCAGTTTTTGACATTAATAGTTTTCAGATCTTTTTCTACGCAATCGAGATCCACCTGAGTCGGTCTTCCTCTTTTTTGAGTACCAAATGCTTGGGCCACAAAGATCTTATCTGAAACTTGATTGTAATCCAATCTCATCAGGTGTTCTGCTCATTTTAACCCTTGTATTGCAATGAATTTAACAATATCTGATTTTTAAAAAGTTTATAAGTTTCTAAATTGGTTCTTCTTTTCCAAATATTATCTTTTTTTAAACCTCCAAAAATACTTCTAAGGGTATTTTTCCTATGCTTCGTAAAATTTCATCGGTATACTTACTTTATGATGATAAAAGTATTTTAATGAAATAAGGCCTTTTAATGATATATTGATAGTATAAACCAAAAACTCAATGTAAGTTGTAATGAAAAGAGGTCAATTCAAATTAAATAATTTATAATTAGTACAATAACTAAACTGATGTAGTGCATATTGACTCTGGTATATATTTCTCACAAACTTTTTAGACAAAAACAAAATTTATATATCAATGGCATCATTGTTTAATAAATTATAAATGGGCTTAGTTTTGATCTATTATGTTATGAGTTTTTAGAATTAAGTTGATTCGCAACTTTAAAAAAAAATTCCGTCGTTATTTTTTCAATACTTTGAATGAATGAGCGAGTGAGTATTTCTAAACGCCGCACCATAAAGCAACACAAGAGCTATTGGCAACGGACCTCGTAATTTTGAACTTCGGTCAAACGATGAGGATAATACCTGAGCTGTCATCGTTGTTTAATAAATTAGAAATGGGCGTTAGTTTTGATCTATTACCGTGTTATGCGTTTTTAGAATTAACTAAAGACCCGCACAACTAGGGTAAAAAAATTTCCGTGTTATCTTTTCCGTTGGTGTGGTGTGAAGTTAGGAGCGAGGGAGTCATCTCAGGTGTCGTTCACACACGACCATGGTTCAAAGCAACGCAAGAGCTATTGGCGACGGACCAAAACCTCGGTCAAACGATGCGACGTTAATAATAAATCAATCAATCAACCACACCACGCGTGAGTGAGTGAGTATTAACGTCGCACTGCTCAGGTACACGATGGCTTTCGACAACGGACTACGTAATTTTGAACTATGATGAAGTGACGTGGATGACACCTGAGCTGGCACCCCTCTCCTAACTACCACACCAACAGGAGGGCGTTTGAGCTCTTGACAGATTTAACGTGCATCGCTGCCCTACACAGCGGGTCTTTAGTGGTACTAGGCTCGAACTCGTGACATGCCTGCCATGATCCGATACCTTGATCGCTGGGCTACCGCAGTCCCCATACCACACCACGCATCAGCCCCTCCCCCTAAGTCTCGAACTCAAGACTCATTGGCCACTACACCGAAGGAAAATAACTGCTGCAGATTTTTAACGAATTGCCAGCGAATGGTTGATTGGTTGTATATTAAAGTCACATTCTAAACCACACGAGGACTTTTGGCAACGGACTTCATGATTTTTAATTCTGGTCAATGACACCTGAGCTGTACCACATTCTGCAAACTTCTGCACTACGCCAACACCAGCGAAGGGATTCCTGCGCTTTGGTCAGTAGCTGAAAACGGTATCTTGACTGGACTCTTGTACTTCAAACTTCCATGCTACACCATGAGACGTGACATTTTTTTAATATCCCACTTAATTCAGAAAATATATATTCCATTATAAGGTGAATATTATTACACAGACAAAAAGTTTTGTAATATGACTTACGTAATATAAGGTCGATCTCGTTTTCTCTCATATTTCAAACGCCATATTTAGGCCAATTAAATGTCCTTCACACATTAAGGGAAAAATGTAAAGTTTGTAGGAGCTAAGTTTTGAAGATCTAAGCCCGTTTGGTATAATATGTGTTTTATATTTCGTCTGCTATACCATAATGCTGAGGTTTCACTTCATATGTTAAAGGAAAAATTTGTTAGGGTTTCTGCTTTAAGAAAATGTGATATTTTATAAATAAAATGCTTGAAATACATCATCAAAAATTTTTATGAAAAAATTGAGATACTTCTTTGTCTGGAAACATATTCCCGATTTTATTAGGACTATTTCACAACTGGCGAAGACAGTTTATAATATAAGGGTAAAAATAAATTTCAAGATTAAATATATTATATCATACAAAGAGATTTCATACTATAATAACTGTTAGATAAATATCAGAGTAGCTACAGTTAGTATGATTTCTTATATGAAAAAAATTATAAATTTTTAAACAGCTCCTTTTTTTTTCTTAAATTGAACATTTTATTAATCAAAGACTAAAGATCATTTTGCAGGCCTTATTTTAACTAGACTAAATAAGTAATTTTTTATGTAAAATTTTCATAAAGTATTGACGAAACCAATACGTGAACCGATGCTCATGTTTAAAAAAGAAATATTTTCATTCATTTTATTTTGAAAATAAATGGCTTTTTAGTTTAAATATTCTTTTATCTCAGCTTTTATTTTGTACAAATAGCTTAATTGTCTATATGTCTCTTAATGTCTTAAATGTCTCTTTCTGTTATGCTATTCAGTTGTAATGTTGACCTAAAACTTAATCACTTAAATTTATATTAATTTTTTTTCTTTTTTTCAAAAACCTTTTTAATATTTTGAACGTTTTTCATTGAATAGGTTAATTTCATGGTTCAAGATTTCAGTCTACCCCATAAATAAAAGTATCAGAAAAAATTTTATTGCCAAAAAGAATTTCTAAAAATTGCCCTAATAAATTTTGTATTGGTGAGATGAATTTCAAAATATTCTACGAGTTAAAAAAAATTTTAAAAAATGAAAAATTTTGAAAATTTTAAATTTTAGCATTTTTTGAATGGATATATAGTATAATCTACACATATTATGCTACTTTTTTTTTAAAAAAAAAGTCAGTATTTGATGCATTGACTTTTACAGTGTTTTTAAATGATAATTATTAAGTGTTAATGATATAATAAAATGATAATAATTAAATGTTAATTAATTAAAATGAAAATGTTTGATTTATCATATACTTCCTGGGTCGGAAGTCCATCATTCTCGTATCTTGCACCAATACGCCGCCCAACATATTCTTTTGCTTTTGTCGATTTTCGGGAAGAAAAAACAGTAAAAAGATTTTTTATTGAATAAATAATCAGCATTAATCAATAAAATTAATTATTAATAACAAATACTTTACGTACTTACAATTTTACGTACTTTATACATAGGATCGAAGAAAAATCAAGGACTATGGTGGTTCCAGACCCGGGGACCCACCCCTTGTGTGCGCCACTGAGCAGACCTATATTTACGAAAATTTTTATCTAAAAAAGGTTTCAGAAATTCTCGACTTTTACGCGGAAATGCACGGTAGTTGGTTTTGCTGACTTTCATATTATATGTTTGTAATCATATCGATATTATATTAAACTACTCTATAGATGTAATGTAAAGTAAGTAGCAAGAGAATAAAGAACAAAGTAATACATTAGCAAACTCGTTGGCCTGAGATTGCAAGGTTAAGTAAAATTTTAAGGCGTCAAAGCCTTTCCAATGTATTATTATTTTATTTTATTTTATATATATATATATAAATATATACAGGGAATTTCCCCTCGTAAAGAAGAATTTCTTACTGAAAGTTCTGTATAAATAAATTCTTTACGAAAACACATTCATCATTATAAGAAATTTATTGAAAATAAATGAGATCCATAAATTTAATATTTTTATGTTTGAATATGTGTTACATGATCCCTTAGATTCCAAAAAAATTGTTTGAATAGATACACAGAGCAGTGACTCAAAAAAGTCATCATCGTACTTTTATAAATTTTATTTACTTAGTTTTAAAACACATACATAAAAACAAAATTTGTCTCAATCATTCCCATAGAATACGTTCTTTTAAATTTTGTAACGCAATACAAAAGAAGATAAGTGTAGAAAAATTTTGTGTTCTCTGACTATTTGAAGATTAGATTAGAACGAAAATATTATATGTATATATATATATATATATATATGTGTGTGTGTGTGTGTGTATATATATATATATATGTATATATATAGAGAGAGAGAGAAACTGAGAGAGAAAATATGCATTTTTTTCCTTAAACGCATTATATTTCGATTATAAGTGATAAAGGAATCTGATCTTGAAGATAAAAAATAATTTTGCTAACATTTATCGTTTTCCCACCCGGTTTTGAATGAGAATTAAAACAGAAATGTGAAAAAGGTAGCTATACTGCACACAGATCAGTGAATTTTATCTAGACAGAGTATATTGTTTAATAGATGTATTTATAAAATTTTTTTATTTAATTTTCTGAACATTTTTTTCCTTTATATTATCAATAAAAATAAAAGACTTGTTTTGTTCCTGTAATTAAATGAAAAATGTTTAGAAATTTTTTTAACAACTTACAATTTAAAAGAAAATGATATGGATAAGTACGTTGTGTATTACTTATTAGGGGATTTACTGCGGACTAACACTCAATGCAAGAGTTATACACCCTCCCCCTCTCTCTCTGTTCATATTCTTTGCTCAAATTGTAAAACTGTAATTTTTACCTGTATCATGTAGCTCTATTTTTTCTCATTATGATGAAAGTAGGAAAAATTAATTTCTCAAGCCATCACACATCTCCACATTTTAAGTTAGTATCATTTTTGGTGACCGAATTTGGCGACCATTTTGGGAGACTTGGGGACCATATGAATGCTTCTGGAAATTACTGGAGAAATTCATAACATCACGATCTATCACGTAAGTGGAATTTTCCAGAAAGAGGTGGAATGTTGGGGGAACCCCTCAGCAAAACATTTTTGCCACTGCTCTTCAGTCAAATTTAACTTTTTATGATACATTTTTACCAACTATATCTAATGTATAAAGAGTATGTATCCCAGTAATATACACACGACAACAACAATGTATAAAGAAATTTATAACAACATCTTGAAAAACTTTTTATATATTGAGAGAGAGAAAAAGTATTATATTATTTAATTTATTAGATTCGCTGCATAAAGAATTCATTTTAAATCTGAAAATTAAAAAGAATATAGATTGAAAAAAGGGTCTGCTATATATGTACCGCAAAAAGCCTGAATTATAACGATGGATAAAACATTTTTTTAAAGTGTTTATCTTAGTTCAGACTATTTTTATAAAAGAGAAATCATTCGTTTGAAATATTTTAAAGCCATTTCCTATAATTAATATCTAACATATAATTAATTAAAACCAATACATCGAATGCTATTTACAAATCCAAAAACCAGACAGCAATTTGCCCTTCTCGAAAACTTTATTAGGGAGAATAAAAAAAAAATGTGCGGAAAAGATGTTCTATGGCATATAGATAAAAGGAAAAATAAAATAATACCTGTAAGGTTAAGTACTGCTACAAGGGGAACGAAGTTTAGGCATTAGAGCTATTTTACGGTAAAAAGTCTAAGTAATTTTTGTTAAATAAGAGCAGTTATTTTAGTACACTTTTTAACATTTATTGTTATAAACAGTAAAAAGCGAAAGACACACAAAGTACAATCAACAGCTCCTTCAGTATTAAATTTTTAAGAAAGCCAACTGTACGATAAAGCGAAAGACGGAAAAAGTTTGGATTAGACCAGTAGCGCACACAGAGAGAGGAATTTTTCGAGGGGGATGGGGGGGAGAATTCCGGGGTCGAAAGTTCACCATTTTTGTATCATCCTCCTTTTGATTTTGCCAATTTTCGGGTACAAAACACTGTAAAGAACTAATTATTGAATGAATAATTAGCGTTAATTAATAAAATTAATCATTAATAACATATACTTATTTAAATTTTACGTACTATATACTTAGAATTATAATCTACCGGGAAAAAATCAAGGGCTTTTGGAGGGTGTCCGGATAACTCGCCCCTTTGTGTGCGCTACTGGATTAGACTGATAAAGATTGGGAGTAAGAGCTTGGGTTACGAAATGTTGCTATGTGCATTTTACTATTTTCTCTCGCTCTCACTAACACTTATCAATAATCATCGCTTTTGGTTGTTTATGTTGTAGACACACAAGTAATTTTATTTTGACTGTAAAATCTTCTAACCAAAATTAAGTGTTTTTCCTCCTCCTCTTGTTTTTTCTGGAAATTCAACCCCTTTTTGGCAATATTATTTTTAATTATATTTTTTTCCTATATAATCTCTCTACAACAAAACATCTTTTCAGCATGGGTACGTTCAGTTTATGAATAATTTTGTCCCCCTCCATATGACCACAATCCACCCTATTGTGCATAATGGGCTCAATTCAGGACGGTCACATGATAAAGACAAACACGTGTTCTCCATTGAATTTAAAACAGACATCAAACTAAATGTATTGTTGTTCAATTTGTAAGACTAGGAAACATTTTCATAATTTCACGAAATTTCATTTCTTAACATTTTATTTCATCAAATGTTATGAAAAAAAATCTTATTTTATGCATATACTTTTAAATAAAATGTATTTTGTCCATCTATTGTCCGTTAATATTGTTGAAAAATTCGTACCTTTTTTAAGAGAAAGTCTCTGAAAAGATTAACGAAGTGCATGAAGTGATTTAACTAGAAACACGTAACTGCTTTTATCATGTGATTATGACATCACATGAGTTTTTGAACTGATTAGCTAAAAACACATGGTTATCATTATCATGTGACTATGACGTCACATGAATTGAACGCTAGATATCACACACAGTGGCGCACACAGGGGTGGGGGTTCAAAAAAGAAAAGCCCAAAGCCCTTGATTTTTTTTCTCTGATTGATTATAATTCTAAGAATATAGTACATAAAATTTAATTAAGTATTTGCTATTAATGATTAATTTTATTAATTAATGCTAATTATTTATTCAATAATTAGCTTTTTACTGTGTTTTGTTCCCGAAAATCGACAAAATCAAAAGGAGCATAATACACAAGAATGGTGATCTTTCGACCCCGATCCCCCCCTTCTGAAAAATTCCCGCGTGCGCTACTGTCACACACTATACATTTTTTTTTTTTACTTCATAAGAATTTCAAATATCGAAACGAATTCAGTTTTATGTGTGTCTTACACTTTACTGTTGTCTTTGAAATATACCGTAAAATCCGGCGTATGCCGGAACTTTTAACACAGAAAAAAAGATCGAAATTTATGATGGGGGTATTATACACCAGATATAAAAAGGAGCGCTTAAAAAAGATGAGCATTGAGAAACATTAGACTTCTTCGAAATTTTGTTTATTTAAAGGAAATGACATTCCTTATGAAAAAGGGTTGTAATTCTAGTAAGATACTATCTTTTTCTAAAGCTTGGAATAATACCTCGGATAAGTGGCTTCAAAGCACAATAGTACTGCATATGTACATTTCAGGTTTTTTCGTAGAAAAGGAGGAGCGCGTTATACAGCAAATGTAACTAAAAATTAAAAAATGCAGCATGAAAGTATAGGTGCACGTTATACGCCGGATTTTGCGGCAATAGTTATGCCTTTTCTAAAACTGAATCCCTTCAATCAATACGCTTAGAAGTCAAATCATCTTCCAGAATCGCTTCATTGTTGTCCAACACAAAATAAGGTTAAAAGAGCCACGATCCAAATCTTTCACCACCTCACATATTCCCACATTTGACAACTATTCCATTTGTCTCAATAAAAACCGAGGTGGAGGGAAGAATAGACCTTTTTCTTTGGCTGGTCTATTATTAGTCCGTCAACGCATGTCTCAAAGACGTGAACGCCAGTTCTCACACCCAATCCGTCACCCAATAACATAAATCCAACGCCGCACGCGGAAGAACGAAAACCCCCAAGGAATACAATAAAAAAATAAAAAAAGACGCGGAGAAAAATAGTTCCCTTACCAGCTATTCGATCCCTTTGTTTACCAAGACTCCATAAACGAATCCTATGATTACAGCTGGACACAGAGTCAACAAATCAAGCTCGGCACATACCGCTGACGGTTCTTCAACAAATAACGCGTGCTTTTTCGCCCTCCCCCCACCCCAGATGCTTCAATGCAGGCGCTGCTCTGCCGACTGGCTGGCACCATCAGCGATTGGAATGAAGTCCTCTTTTGTGTGGAATATTGGCTGCCTTATCAACCGCAGAACCTGGGTGGGGAAGTGATCGAATGTAAAGAAGAAAAAAAGAACAAGAAATAAACAAATAGAGGGCTGAAGATGTATTGCTTTATCTCTTTTGCGGGGATAAAAAAGAAAATGGAGAAAATTATACTTCGTCAAGTCAAGTGGTGAAAATTGCAGATTAGAAAATTATTTTTCTAACCGTAGATTCTGGAGATGGACGTTTATTATTCAGCTTATATGTTCTGGCGTGTGGACTTTTGTTGGCGTTCTCATCTTAGAATAAGACATAAACGTAGATATTCTTTTTCGAAACTTCAGAAATAAGGAGATCAAGAGAACGGGCGAAAACAATTTTCATAAATTTAAGGTTAGTGTTGTCCTTAACCTATAAGATTCTAAAGAAAAACTATTTACATCAATTAGACAGACGCCAAAATAAATTTTTCGAAGAAAATACTGTGTAGTTATTTAGTTGATTTTATTGAGGCCATATTTGGCAAAAATGCTCCAAACATTCGTTAATGCTCTAGTAACCAATGCAATTTTTCAATATATGTGAGTGAGTTAATATTAACATCGCACTGTTCAGCTACACGAGGACTTTTTCGACGGACTTCGTAATCTTGAACCATGGTCAAAGGCCGAGGACGACACCTGAGCTGGCCCCCCTCACTTAACTTCCACCCCACACTATGTCAGGACGTTTGAGCTTTGACAGATTTAACGAGCATCGACCCCTACACGGTGGGTTTTCAGCGGAACGAGGCTCAAGCTCTTGACCAGTTGGCCACGATTCCAGTACCTTGACTACTAGGCTACCACGGCCTAAAATATATATCTGTGATCTAGGATTAAAGTAGAAAAAAGTTTTGTGTTTGTCAACAAGCTTGACTGAAAGTAGAAAAAGATCGCTAAGACCCTTGATAGCGCGTTACCCAAGTTTACTAAAGACAGAAAAATCCTGTGGAAAGGAGGAAAGATTAATTGAATTTTACTGACGGAAACAAATAAGGTATAAAAATACAATTAAGTGGCGCACACAGGAATTTTTCAAGGGTGGGGTCCAGGGTCTAAAGTCCGCTATTCTCGTACCATGCTCCAATACGCCACCCAACTATTCTTTTGATTTTGTCGATTTACGGGGAACAAAAAGTAAAAAAAAAATTGAATAAATTAATAATATTAATTAATAATATTAATTAATATTATTAATTATTAATAACAAATATTTAATTAAATTTTACGTACTATATACATAGGATTATAATCAATCGAAAAAAATCAAGGGCTTTAAGGGAATCAGGACTCAGAGACCCCCTCTAGTGTGCGGCACTGATACAATCTATATTTTTCAAAACTAAGGAGACAGTATTAATAGTAGCGCACACAAAATTTTTTCAAGGGTGGTGTCCATTATCGAAAGTTCACCATTTTGGTATCATGCTCCAATACGCCAGTGGCGTGGTAGTTGTGGACACAACATTTCATGGTTTGAGCGGATACGTTTTTCCTCCCATCTTAGAACAGATAAAGAGTGCAGATAAATAAGGAAATAAATACTTTTAAAAATCACAAATATAATTTAAAACAGTATTTTATATATATATATAAGTGGCATATCCCTTCACGGCGATAACGTGTTTTTTTTAACCGAAGTTTTTGTTTTTACACTCGATTATCGAATTACAAGGATAAATACATTTTTGCCAATCAAATTTAATTATTTATATTGAATTGTTAAGATATTATAATGTGTGAATGCATTTTAAACATAGCGAAATGTAATAAAAATAAAAACTTTCAGAGAAATATTTAAAACTAATAGTAAGTAACAGTATAATGAAGGGTATGGATTAATTTCCGGGATTTGTATTTTAGAGTCAAATAAATATTAGAACATGTGCAATTACCATAAAATTGATTATTTTCATTAATGTAAGTAAAGATAAATACTAGAAGTAAAGTATATAAAACAGATAATAGTAAATAAAAGAAAAATAAATGCAAGTAAATAAATACTACCTAACCTTTATTATAACGACATAAATGTCATTTACCATTGGATTTAGTCTCACCAATTACAAAACTTTAAGATTTTAGTCATTTTTCTAATTTGTTTAATGTTTCGAATTCTTTTATGATGTTTTCAGTTCTTTCATCCAGTTTTACATTTGCCACTTAAAATACTGTTTTAAATTATGTTTAATTTTTAAAAGTATTTATTTCCTTATTTATCTGCACCCTTTATCTGTTCTAAGATGGGGGGAAAATGTGTCCGCTCAAACCACGAAATGTTATGTGTCCGCAACTTCTACGCAACCAATACGCAGCCCAACATATTCTTTTGATTTTGTCGAATTTCGGGAACAAAAACAATACAAAATTAATTATTGAATAAATAATTAGCATTAATTAATAAAATTAATTATTAATAACAAATACATAATTAAATTTTACGTAATATATACACAGAATTATAGTCAATCGAAAAAAAATTCAAGGGATATGGGAGGGGGCATCCGGACCCCTATTGTTGGCCGTTGTAGCCGAATGGTCATGGTCGGGAACACTTGGTCAGTATTGTGATACCGTTGTTTCGGAAAAGTGTCGAAACCTAGTGCCAATGAAGATCCGACATGTAGAGAGGGGCTGGTGCAAGTTAAATCTGTCGAGGCTCTAAATCAGAGGTAACCATGCGTTTTGTCTCATAGACACCCTTGCCATGCTTTTCGATTTCGGTTTGACCCCTGCTTACTTAATATTGAATTTTTGCAAATTTATCATCTCAAATATCTTTTGATATGGCTGGTACTACTACTTACTTCAAAAGAACTAAATTTCTAACATTAGTGAAGTATAGCATTTAAAACTGAAGAAGCATATTTCAATGAATTAAATTAAAATTAAAATAAATTAATTTAATACATAAAACAATAGTTACATAAAATAACTGAACAACAAATGTTTTTAATGAAAGGAATGAAACTGGTGCTTTTCAATAACAAATTTTTAATATTTAATTTTAATCTAGTCAGATTTAATCTTTAATCTTCTTTGTTAATAAGTATTCAGTCCCACCCCTCTTCTCTCTCTCTCTCTTTTTTTGAGATTGGCAAACTCACTGAAACTATCTCTCACTAATAAAAGTAATTAAAATTTTTTTCATGATATTCCATAATTCACGACAAATAACAGGTATGTACGTCTTTATAAAGCCAAAATTGCTGACATCCGTTTCTAAACTTTATTTTAAGATAGTTAGGGCATATTGTGATAAGTTCCTATTGTAATATTACATTTTTTTTCAATGTGACTATATGAATTAATTGTCTTCTACGGTATTAATATAAAAAATCTATTTTCAAAATCCGAGTAAGGACATTTAAATATTGAATGTAGGTTAAAATGTCCTGACAGATTGTGACAAATTGAGAAAATTCACGACGTCCAATATTATACTTCTTTAATTCAATTCTGGAAAGAAATACTGAAACAGTCCTAGTTTTAGCAAAATTCATACTGTCATCAAGTAACCACAAACTAATCTCACTAAATTTAGTAAATAAATCTGTTAAATTGGTATAAAATCTGGTTTCCACTATATCATTTTTTTTTTAAAGATTAAAGTCACGATCAGGTTTGATGAGAGCCATTATTATATACAGACCCCTAGTGGCGCACACAAGGGGGGTGTCCTGGGGGTCCGGACCCCCTCCCCAAAGCCCTTGATTTTTTTCCGATTGATTATAATTCTAAGTATATAGTACGTAAAATTTAATTAAGTATTTGTTATTAATGATTAATTTTATTAATTAATGCTAATTATTTATTCAATAATTAGTTTTTTACTGTGTTTTGTTCCCGAAAATCGACAAAATCAAAAGGAGCATAATACAAGAATGGTGAACTTTCGACCCCGGACCCCCCCCTTTGAAAAATGCTTGTGTGCGCTACTGTAAACCCCCCATTTATACCTCATGGACCCCCAAATTATTTTTTCACTGGCCTGGATCCCTTGCAGGTCATCATATACCCCTGGGGGTCTATATAGATCACTTTGGTAATTACTGCTCTAAATCCTCCCGTTAACTCGGTGTGGAAGTTTGTTTGAAGAGGGGTATCAGCACATGTGTCGTACTCATCACTTTACTGTGGCTGAAAGCTGCGAGGTCCGTTGACATTAGCCCTCGTATTGCTTCACAGTACGACATAAAATGAAATCAAAACAAACCACAAATTTTTACCTTAGAAAATATTAGGTGTATCGAAAAGAACTATGTCCATTCCGATTACAAGGAGTTTCAATTTCGTAAACGTTTGTTTCAGTCCAACTAACGATTTCAGACTAAAATCGGAGGCTAGAATTCATGTGGAAATACTACAGATGGTCGCCACATAAGTTAAGTGCGAAGAATTTGAATCATGGTGTCATTATGTACACATTTCTGCTTGCACGGAACAAAATCAAACCCTTCTTGGACCGATAAAAACTTCCTAAGGAAAAGGGCATAATGTGAACCTGGAAAATCTGCCTCCCCCCTCACCTCCACCTCTAAGCATAAGTTGAGCCCAGTTAAAAGAAGGCTGCGTATTAGATGATTGTACTTTTGAAGGTCAATACATTTTGAATTGTTGAAGTCGCACGAAAAGCCGTATTCGAAGAGGCAGTGCCAGCAATCGGATAATTTTAAAACGGCACTCCAAGAGAAGAGGCCAGCGATGTTCATTAGGATGGGTATCAGGGCTTCGAACAGTAATTTTTTTTATTTCCGGTTTTTGTTCCGATTCAACTAAAAATATATCGGTTCAGTTCCAGTTTTTGTTCCGCCAAAAATAACGATTTTCTGTTCAGTTCCGAATGAATAATTTTATTTTATGTAAATTATTATTTGTACTATTATAAACAAAAAATGTAATTAGATGGTTGACATGTAATGTTGATAATTATTTCGTTGACGTTAAATTAGAAATTATTGATAAGTTGGTTACAGTAACAAAACGACTGAAAATATATTGAACCGAAATAAACCGATATTTTTTTGGTTCTGTTCCGGTCTTTGTTTCGACCAAAATAACGATGTTTTCCGGTTCGAAGCCCTGATGGATATCACACTAATTCATGATAATGCAAGACCACACTACTTTGGGTAATCGTCAGAATGTCGCAGAACTAAGCTGTGAATTTCTGTCGCATCCACCTTAGTTCCCAGGCCTAGCACCCTCTGATTATAACTTGTTTTTGTAGTTTTAAAATTTTTTTGCAGAGACAAGCATTGTTGCAGATTTTCGCTTCTAAGGATAAAGCATTTTTTATGAACGGAATATGCAAATTTCCATCACATGGCAAGAAATCATAAATGAGATGCTGGTAATTATGTTATTCTATAAGGTTTGTTCAGGGTATGGAAAATTTATTGTTTTGTTTTATTTTGAGACGGACAGAACTTTCTGATAGACCTAATACAATATGAACATTAAGAGAAAAGTGGATTAAAAATCAAGAATAAGATAAGCTTTGATCTTATAGAATTTACCAAAATTGGGCAGACAATGTATGATGGGATCCTGTTATTGTATGTGTACCTAATTGAGTCTATGAGAATTTAATCCAATCGATTCAAATTAATCTCCACCTGTTAAGGTATCCGACTCCCCTAAAATCATGATTTTTTTCAAAAATTGACAAATCTTTTTTTATGATTTTATTGTATAGGCCATCTTATTATCTTTATAAAAATACCAAGTGTTTTATTTTCCGTTCATTAGAACAAAAACTACAAGTGTTTGAGTGAAAGCAGATGCAATAACTTTACATAAGATGTCAAACTTTAAAATGCGTTTTACTCGAAATGTGTTTTTTTTCGAAAAATTCAAACGGGGACAGCGATTGCTCAAAAAGTTTTAAAAATAATTTGCTGAAATTTTTTGTGTATTTTCTGTATAACAGTAGAAGTGTGTGAAGGTCCCTTGGGACCTCACTTTGAGAACGAGAATAATTTTGAGTCACAAAAGAACCAGTAGCCATTTTTATAAATAACTTTCTTTATTTAGTTATCTTTCCCAAATAGAATCAAAGACTTATTAACAATTATTTCTACTAATATTATGAGGTTTTAAAGATAATATCTTTTAAATTAACTTAATTAATTAATGATCTAATTAATTAATTTATTAAATAACGATCACGCAGAAATTACCACGATAAGATATCCCAGAATTATATTTAATAATGTTCTTATTGAACATTTAACTTTAATCTCACTCTTAAAACTTTAATGAGACTTTAAATACAAATCTATATTTACCGCTCGGAAACTCAATTCTTCATGAGATTAAATTATCTCCAACAATAAAACTTCAATTCAAATTCACTATAACTTTATGTTTCAATATCTATCTCCTACTGCTCTAACTTTACTATTTCGTTTGACTTAAATACTGAATCTAATCTGCATAACAAGGAATCCTGTCCGCTTTTTGGAGTTGATTGGAAATAGGTAGGGAATTAAATTTCCCTAAAAAGGTCGACTCAGAAGGTTAGTGATAAAGTTCCGTATAGATTCGTCACAAGTGTTTTAACCTTCAGATTTCTCAATCACTGCTTTATTTCAAAATTTACAGTCCTTTATTATGTGAATATAATCATTGTTTTTGTAAGCAATTTCATGTAGTTACTAAGATAAAGTGCTCTAGTTTTCGTAAAAATTAAAATATCTCTCTTATCCTGAAGGTCATTTGAAACATGAATAACAAAGTAATACATCAAAATTGAAAAATTGAGAATTCGTTCATAAAATTTTTGTACAGAGCGGACCCCGTTTATGTAATTTTTTGTACATTTTTACCTGTTTTTTCGCATTTTAATAATAATAAATTTTTTTTCTGCTTTCAATTTTAGGATTTTTTTCTTAAAATTTACTAAATGAATCTAAAAACACAAAAAAATCTCCATATCTCCCTTTTTTTTAAAAAAAGAATTCTCGCAAGTAGCCGGATGCCTTAATATTTCTCAGCACCTGAAGAAATGCTTGACGCTCTAATTTGCTAATGGTTTCCCAGGATCCTTCACTGTATACTGCATTAAAATTAATTAATTAATTGTTTTGATACCAATAATCTCTAAAAGGAGCAGATTACTTCATTATTTTTCATTGGCTTTGTGAAAAAACTCTTTTAATTACTGAGCAAAAGTGCATTCCAAATTTTTATATGTGCTAATAAAATGTTTTGAAGATGAAACTATATTGTTAGCGCTGAAGAAACTGAAACTGTTATATCAAGGTCGAATTCAATAAACACGAACTATTAATACTATCGTCTTTGTCATTTGTTCATGGATCAAAATTAAGAGGTCCGTCGCCAATAGTCCTTGTGTTAATCGTAAATTTGACTTAAATAAATAATAAAAAGTAAGTACAAATCATGGACCCGATTTTAAGAAATTATATTTTCGAAACTATTGCATATATTGCAAGATATGACACACGAATGTAAAAAGAAATATCCCAATTTTTTTTTCTACCAATGATCAACAGTTATTGGTGCTGATTGAAATCCAAGAAGGTGATAATGATAGCAAAGAATATGCACGTTTTTTTTTCTTCAGTTATTTCAATGCAACGTGCATTTAGAAATCGCTAAGCGAAAGAAGCACTAACCAACAAGAGTATTCCTCGATGGCATCAACAATTAAAATAAATAAATAATAATAATAATAAAAAACAAGTTGCTCGTGTAAAAAGAAAAGCAGCGGCTGGCCAGCCATCTCGGAAGAAGCAGAGGTTAAGGCAGAGTTTTGTTCGAAGTTCATGGAAGTTTACGAGAGGGCCAACTGTGAAATAGGAATGCCCCAGAAAATAGTATGGAAATTTTTACGAAAAAAATTAAATTTTAAGCCGTATTACTTGTAATTGACACAACAAATAACAGAGGACGACAAGTAAGCATTTGTGCGGTATTATGAACCTTTGATAGAGTGATGCTACTAATTGTAGGGAACGAACTGGATTACAGATTCGACGTAGGCCGTGTAACAAGAGGGTAACACATCGAGCATTTGTAACAGAAAAAAAACTTGGTATATTTATTTCTCTTTACATTCATGTATCACTTTTGCAACATGTACAGTAGTTTTGATAATACGATTTTTTAAAATCGAGTCCATGATTTATGCTCACCCTGTATATCAATTAAAATCACATTTATGTTAAGCTATCCAAATATTTGCAATTTTTATGTGTTCTGTGAAGGATTGAACTACAAATTGACGTTTTTAAATACGTGTTTTGAAAACGTTTACAAAACACATGTCTATATCGATTTATTTTCATGTTCAGTAATTTTACTATTAATGTGGGGGTAACCAATCATTAGAATTATTTGAAGTATAATAGTTTAAAAGAAACAGAGCAAAATAAATTTACAACTGTTTAATCTCTGACTGGAGAGATGAACTATTGATTTTTTTCATTTAATAATGCAAGGAACAATGTTACACAATTGCCTATTATTTTATATCTAATACTTAAACGCAGCTTATCATTTCTACTTGCCAAAATAAAGCAACTCGTATAGCCTTTCTACCAATGATGCCGTTTAAGAAGTAGTAATTATGAAATATTAACAATTCGTAGATAATTTATTATTAAATTTCTATTATGGAATCGTGTTGAGGTTATCACAATTCTAAGGGAAAACCAATGTAATGAAGAAGCTAACATTGCTTAGTAGATTATTATGTAGTATAAAAATATCCCTTTTTTATACATATTTTACATCTTATACAATATGTTTTGAATTAACATCGCATAAAGGTATTACTGTTGATTATTGATTGACTTCTTTTCGTAGAATTTCTATCAAATGACGTGGACGAGGTTTTATATTGTATCTCCTTCGTTAAACTTTCACACCCCATCACGTAATGTTTTTCTTTTTGGTTCAATTTAACGTAAATAGTTCCTACTATTCGCACAACGGAGTGTCAGGTAGTAACAGATCATGGGAACTCACAAGCTAGCATTATCCAACAGAGAGCGGGAGTGAGTGCAGGTTTATTAATGTCACACTTTATAGCAACATGAGGGCTAATGGTAACTGACCTCGTAATTTTGAACCATGGTCAAGTGACGAGGTCGACACCTGAGCTGGCACTTCCTTTTCCAAACTACCATACAGTGCTAATAGGAGGAAGTTTGAGCCGCGACTGAGAAAACGTCCATCAGCCCCTGTACAAGGTTGTACTGCCAATGAAGTTCCGAGATCATACCACTCTGGCCCCGAGTTCGCGACCACGGTCCTTTCATAGTCGGAATCAAGAATTAATATGGAAATCCAGATCAAGATCGTAAAAAGGAAAATCAAGATTCGGAAATCAAGATTTAATATGAGTTCTTTCCTATTTTTAAAAATGAAATTTTAGAGATGAGAAATGGGATATATTTTTACACATTACTTAAAAAGCAAAGTGGTTTCTTCTTTTTTTTTTTTTAACAACATGACTACTCGTATTCAAAAGTGGGCTTAAAAAGAAGAGTGACCGGTACAATCTATACTAAACTTTGAAGACTTCAGCAAAGCTGAATCGAGCCACATATTCATATGAAAAGTTCTTTATCTAACTTTTAACATAAACACACAATGTACTGTATTTAGATAATCCCAGATTTTTTTTTTTTTTTATTTTTACAAAGATTCCACTTCCCTTCAAATTTTTTTTAAAAAAATAAATAAAACGAATTTTAAACTAATATTCGTCAAGTTGGCTGTAGTTGATGTTCAGTAGCTATTGCAACATCAAGGGCAGGAAAAAAACCTTTTTTCCCCCTCAGAAATATTTTTAACTCTCGATATAGTTCTCAAATAAAATCATTTAAGGCTCTCTTTGGTTAATGTTAAAGAATAGGACCCGACTTTGGAACGTTTTTTCAGATATAAAAGAAACGAAAAATTAATATGATATATATATATATATATATATATATATATATATATATTCTGGCTTCATATATTCTTTACTATTCTTTAGAGAGCAACATTATTTATCACACATCCCATTTTTTAACCGAGTTGATCCATTTTTTTCCTGGTATAAAATGTGTTTCACGTTTTTTCTCTTATACCGTAATGTTATATGATCTATCACTTCACGTATTCAAAAGAAAAAAAAAGTATTCATGGAATATTTTGAAATTTTTAAAAACCCTTTATTGTTAACAGATGTATGAGTTATACGAGTAATGTTGCAAATTTCTTTGAACATTGAGGCATTTTTCTGTCTGAAAATGCTCTTCGAGTTTAGTTTAAGCTCTCGTAATTTTGCCGAAGATAAACTTAAGGCGTTCATAGGGCTTTTAAATACATCTGTATGTATGAATACAGCTCATTTTTAATAATTCCATATACTGAAAAATTAAAAACATAATACATTTCTCCATTAAGAAATTTGTTTTGATCGAGTAACGCAATTAACAAGTTCTTGCCAAATTGTAACATTATTCAAAATGAAAAAAAGTATTTCAAATCGTAATTTTTATAAAAAAAAAAGCGTTACAAATTTTCCAATATTTTATAGCGATAACATGCGATGCTTAAAAGATTCAATGCATGATAATTTACATCTAGAAAAAAAAATTGATTAAGATATAAGTAGGTTTTCTTATTCATATAATCGTCATATATAAAAAGGAATACTACTCCTGAATATGCGTGTATGTTTGGTATGGCATATGCAGTTGCAATACATTGAATTTATAATATATGTAATTTAAATAAAAGTAGGTCAATATCCTCTGTTGCAGAATTCATATCTTTCGTTTAACATTGAAATAAAATAAAATATACTTAGGTAAAAATCAGTTTTTTTTTTGCATAAAACTGCATTTTTTTTCAAAATGAGTAAATTTGAGATAAGAATGAATTAATTATCAATTCATTTCTATTAAATTTGAGGCAGTTTAAGTACTCAACTATAAGAACTAGAATAATGATTTAAGATGACTTGGCACCCTAAAATCAAAACCTATCGTTTTTTTATTTTTAAAAATTATATTTTTGCATTATTATCTTTTGATATATGTTTGCATTCAAGAAAATGTTACCAGATAAAAAACTTCATTTGAAAACAAATTTTAAAATTTAAATTTTTTGAAGAAAATTGGGAAAAAAAATTCGTTTTTGTAAAAATTAATATTTTGATAAATATAAATAATATTCTTAAAAAGATGTGTAGTATTAAAAGCAACTATTTCAGGGATCGATTTTGTAATTTTTCTTTTGAGAAAAAAATAAAATGTTGATATACAGGCTAAAATCAACGAAAAAGCATTTTATAGTAATAATTTTATAAAAGTATTCAGTTCTTATTCCGGATCCCTATTTTTATACAAATGTAATACTTTAATATTATAAGAAGAAAAACAGCTAAAATTTTGTCGTGACAAAAATTTTTTTTTAAGTTTTTCGTGAGTTTTTTGAATGCAAAGATTTCGAAAAACACAAACAAAAAAACAGGTTTAAAGTTTATAATTCTGAAAAATAATTATTTTATAAGAAAAATTAAACTTAAAATACCATTTTAAGATATTAGTTATAATTTTTTTTCAAAATAATTGCATTTTCATATTTTTCAACCCACTTTGTTTTTATAAATGATCAACTTTTAAAAGCTACTAATTGCACAATTAAAACTCAAGAAAAACTTTAAAATTTTTTTTTCTGTCAAAAATAAAGAAATTTTAGCTGTTTTTCTTCTTATAATATTAAAGTATTACATTTGTATGAAAAAAATATCAGGAATAAGAACATGTTGGCTTATAAAATTGATTTTATAAAATGCCTGTATATTTAAAATTTTATTTTTTTCACAAGGAAGAAAATTACATTATTGTAAAAATCGAACCCTAATATTTGTTAAGAATATCCATTCTTTTTATAGTTATTATTTCTTTTTATAAAAAGATTTTTTTTATCAAACGCATTTTTAAAATTTTTTTTCTTCAAAAAATTTAAATTTTTAAAATTGTTTTCAAATGAAAATTTATTCATCTGGTAACATTTTCCGAATGCAAAATTGTATAAAATGTTAAAATAATATAAAGAATAAGATTAAATGAAAATAAAAAAAGATAGGTTTGTGATTTTTAGGGTACCAAGTCCTCTTAAGTGCACTTTTTGGGTGAAAAATGAAGAAAAAATTACTTTTTTCTTGTATAAACATTCCTCTGTCGTAGAAAAGGCTTCTTTTATATTATTTTGCCTACATAATAGTATAGTAAAGAGTTCTGTACACACCCTGAATTGGTTTTTTTGAAGCACATAATTTAGAAGTGGATTTATTCCCATTTTAATGCATATATAATTATTTAACACACACACACTTAATACAAATATAATACATATTAATTATTTTATATAAATAAATTATTTGCAGAAAAAACGAGTTATTTTGATTGATAGTAACTTAAAAAAATAAAGAGAATACTTCAAATATCTTATTTCAGGCTCTGCAGTTTTAGCTATAAATATAGTCACAACATTATAAAAGCACATTTTCCACAAAAGAAAAATATTTTGAAAACATGTCTTTTTTATATCCAAAAAAAAAGTATTTGATTATTTTTTTTTGTAATAATAATCTTAAAACAATTTTATTTCTATTTTCTCATTCTAGTTATCCTAGCTATTAGAAATTAGATGCTTTAGCAAAGTAACAGTTACGAACGCAGTTGGATACTAAATCATACCAAATCATATATATATATATAAAAAAAAAAAAAAAAAGTTTTTCCTAAAATGTTATTCAATGATCTGTGCAATTCCTAAATTAAGTATTTTAAGGCTATCTTCGGCTAATGTTAAGGAATAAGACCCAAATTTGGAACATTTTTTTTAGATATAAAAGTAATTAATATTATATTTTTTGGCTTCACTATCATGTAGAGAGTCACTTATTTTATAGCACTATTCATTTTCATTCGAGCTGACACTTTTTTTTTCTTTTATAAAATGTGTTTCGCTTTTTTTCTCCTATACCGTAATGCTAAATCAGCTGTCCTTTTACATGTTAAAAAGAAAAACTGATTGTTTATGAAATATTTTGAAATTTTAAAAAACACTATATTATAAACACATGCAAGAACTACAATGTCACAAATTTTCATAAAAATTGAGGCATCTTTGCTGTCCAAAAATGTGCTCCGCGTTAAGTCCTCATTGTCGTACACATGGCATAAACAATCTTAAAAACGTTCGTATAATTTTGAAATAAAAGAGAAAAGTTCATTTCTAAAACACCATATTTAATCGTTGAAAGCGTTACCATAAAATCTTCATTGAAAAATTAAAAAAAAAAAAAAGAGTGAGAAAAGAAAGAAAATTTTTAATGTAATTCCCAGTCAATATATCATTTATATCATTGCGATGTTAGCAATGTATCTGAGACGAATAATTCTATTTCAGAATAGCGAATTCAACGTAAAGGAAGCATCTTATATCCTAGTGTTTTGGCAATGCGTGATGTTTTCCACCTAGAAAGACAATGTGTGAGTAGGATGAGAGGTCTTTCTTATTTATAGGATCGTGACACAACAAAATAAATATTGCTCATGTGTCCGGGGCCTTCACTCATCCATGGAGCCTTGCGTGCCCTGAACGAAAGGGGTGGAGCTAGAACAGAACACTGTTAATTTTGAACCTTGTATCTCATGTAAATAGGTGAAGAACATAAACGAACATGCTCGTTAAAATCAGTTAACCCTGACTCGCACGATAGAGTGTAGAGGTATAATTATTTCGTTTAAGGGGACAGATGAGCAAATATCGACAGAAACAGCACATGTTGGTCGTATATTGAGCATGAATAAATCAACCAACTTGATTTATAAAGCTCTAGGTGGTTGACCTAACGCGCCAAAATTAGTAAAAAACTATATGCTTACTCAGATGTGGGTTTTATAGTTGTGTATATACCTCCTTAGAATGTGATTATAAATATTGTTCATTTATATTTTTGGTGCAATTTGTTTAATGAGAAAATTTTCAGACACGTCGTTTTTACAATGTTGTTACTGGAACTTATAAAACTTTTATTAGCATAATGTTTTGTTTAAAATCTAGATTATTGATGTAAGTAGAATAAGATAATGAATTTTTTTTAAAGAAGAAAATTGTGGGAAGAAGCATTTTTGTGCGAGTTAAGTCATAGCGAAGGGCAAGTTTGAGGCGACCAGTCAGATGAGATCCGCTTAGAGCTTACATTTTGATCGTTGCAGATTTCAAAACAATTATGGAGGAATTTTCAATTTCAATACATCAACAAAAAAATAATAATCCTATGTATGTAAAGATGTTGATAGAAATTTGAATATGCTTTGTATATGTACAAAAATATATATATAGTTGTGAGAATTTATGTATAAATTTACTTAAAAAAAATTTTTTTTAGTATACTAAAAAATGGAACGTAATCAATATGGACAAAATTATTAAAACACATTTAACTGCTTTTATATTTTAAGTTGAAAAAAAGTGAGTTTTCACTTTATTGAAAAAAAAAATGGTTTTTCTCAATGAGGTGGAGAAAATTATGGCTTTAAATATCGCATGAGTATTTATTAATTTTCTAATTATATGTTTTAATATTAATTGCTGCTGCAAAAAAAATTACATTGGAACATAAACAATGCTTCTTTTTTGCGGGGAGGGTAGAGGAAGGGGTCACTCCTAAAAATTTTGGATAATGTTCTTTAATAAAAATGGATCTTCTGTACTTCTCATCTTAGTTATAGAAAGGATCATAATTACCTTTTTTAAAGGTTTAAATATTGAACCACGAGCAGAGCATATTATTATGAAGCACACCGGATAAAAATGATTCATAAATATTCAGAACAGGCTATCATCCAGATTTTTTTGGACTTGAATTTCAACGTAATATCAAGGCATTAAATGAACCCTCTTAGTTTTTTGAATAAGTATTTTGAAGTAAGCTAGGTAAGTCAATCAAAAATAAAATAATAATTACAATTAATTAATCGACCAATATAATTGTTTATAAAATAATGTATACGAGTTTTTTTCAGACTTTTTTTATAGATAGTTAGTAATTTTGAAATGTATGAAAGAGTAATGGTACATCTTACATTCCCCCATTATTATTTTTGGTAAGTTATCTTTAATGTGTAATTGATGTCAAATTTTAGTTTTCCAAATATTTAATAATTTGGTGTATGTGAAGATCAACAGATTTAATTTGCTTAAACATTCTATAGAAGCGGAAATTCTGTCCTTTAGTTTCTTTACCCCTTAAAAAAAATCCTCAAAATTTTTCAAACTGAATGTTATTTAGCAAAATATATTTCCTAGTACTTTCTTCGAAATTTAATTTCTTCATTTTATTTCATAGTAATTTATTTAATTAAAACATAACTGTTTTTCTCTTCAAGATTATTTTTACTAATTTATTATCTAATGCGTCCAAAAACAGTGCACTTTGCACAAATCGTATTTTTTCGGAAGTAATTTTATAGTGATTTCCGTACCTCTGAGTAACTACAGTTGCCTAGTCATTTTAGTCGCGATTTCGTGGTCGGTGTTGCTGATGCCGAATCGTTGTTTTAAGTCCTAGTACTACTGAAGTTCTGCCGTGTAGAGGGGTGAGAAAGTTGATTGCACGTTAAGTATGTTGCGTTGCAAATACCTCACGTTGGTGCGGTATTTACAACGCTTTAAAGTGTGATATTAATAAGCGCGCAATCAACTTGTATCTTGTATCTCTTCACAATCTGCTTTTGTTAAAAGTGATTATTTTTTAATTGTAGTAAAAATCTCTTAACACGAAAGTGAAATAACTGAAATTTTTTTCGTGTGATAAACAAAATTAAGTTTATCAGAGTTTATTTTATTTACATAGGTATGTACATTTACATGCTTTTAATAAAAAAATCAATGAAAAAAAAACATTCACAAGAACTTAAAGAAATTTAATACAAAATTTTAAAGTTTTTTGAAAAACAAAACAATTAATTGATTTTTTTAAAAAAATAATCTGATATATATATATATATTTGCATTGTCTTCTTTAGCGTCAAATTGTCAACAAATTGTTCGATGTCAGCCATTTTGTTACACGTTTTACCATTGAAATATGTGTCTAAATAACTGTGCATACTTTTCATAATGTTTCTCATTTCGGATGACTTAGGATAAGAAGCTGCAATATCATTTATTTTCGTCGTCGGAATTTGCATGAGCGTGTGAGATAGTTTTTGAGTTTTGAACAAACTCTAAAATGCCTTTGTCTGACAAAATTGGAACTGTACAAACATTAGAATTCTACTGCAACGAATTCTTCCAATGATACAGTAGGACAATGCAATTCAGCTGGTGTTTTCCACACTTTGTTCATTCTCAGAAGATGAATCTTTTCGTGTCAACCGATTTTCGTTTCGTGATAAGAGAAAAAAATGTGTAAAAATGCATAGTAGTTTGTCGGAACCGTTGAATATTATTTCGTGTTAACAGATATTTCGTCTTAAGTGTTTTCGCGTAAAACGTACTTCATCGTATTTTAATAAATCGTAATAATGCTAGTTAATTTCTTAGAGCATTAAATGGAACGGAATTTGATGCGCATTTTCTTTTTCCACAGAAATGCGAGTTCCTAATATGGTTGAAAACGGGGGTAGGGAAAGAACACTGAGCTTTCGAAACAAAACAGAAACGACACACGATACTTTGCAAAGACAGTAGTTCTTGACGTCTCAAAGACGTCAAAGTCTACAATTGCATATGACATAAATGATGTATCCTAGACATTATTATATGTCAAGAAAAGATACTTTAGTTTATTACTTATTAAGTGTTGATAAAATTTAATTTGGGCATCACAAATATTTATAACATTTATATAATGTAAAATCCGGCGTATAACCAGCACTTTTAACAACAACAAATAAATATAATAAAGGGTGTTTTTTTAGAGGTATAGAACTTTAAATTGCAATAAAACAACGATGTATTATTCGATTGACATGAATTTTTTTTATTCGAAAGATAATCTTGTGGCATTACATTTTAAATATGATTTCTGGCATAGGACTGCAACGGCTGGCTCGGATGTAGTCCAATCTGGACGTCCAATTTTCGATGACTTTTTCCAACATTTGTGGCCGTATATCGGCAATAACACTGCGAATGTTGTCTTTCAACTGGTCAAGCGTTTGTGGCTTATCCGCATAGACCGATGACTTTACATAGCCCCACAGAAAATAGTCTAGTGGTGTTAAATCACAAGATCTTGGAGGCCAATTCACAGGTCCAAAACGTGAAATTAGGCGGTCACCAAACGTGTCTTTCAATAAATCGATTGTGGCACGAGCTGTGTGACATGTTGCGCCGTCTTGTTGGAACCACAGCTCCTGGACATCATGATTGTTCAATTCAGGAATGAAAAAGTTAGTAATCATGGCTCTATACCGATCACCATTGACTGTAACGTTGTGGCCATCGTTTTTGGAGAAGACCAATGATTCACCAGCCCATAAAGCGCACCAAACAGTCAGTTTTTCTGGATGTAACGGTGTTTCGACATACACTTGTGGATTAACTTCACTCCAAATTCGGCAGTTTTGTTTGTTGACGTAGCCATTCAACCAGAAATGCGCTTCATCGCTAAACAAAATTCGCTTATGAAAATCGGTAACAACGGCAATCTCGTTTTGGGCCCATTCGACGAATCTACGCCTTGATTGATGATCGTTTTGATGAATTGCCAAACCAAACCGAGAATAAATCACTTGACAGCTGTTAAATCGGTCGCCATCTTGGAAAGTAATGCCAACTTAAACTTCTATACCTGGGGAAAAAAAACACTCTTTATAATAAAATAAAATTGAAATTTACGGGTGCGCGTTATATATATATATATATATATATATATACGCCAAAATTAGCTTTAAAAATAAAAAAGAGATCAGCATAAAAAAAAAGTTAAATTTCTCTATATATCGCAAAAGTGTTTATTTAAAAGAAATGGCATACCTAATGAACTTAAAGGATCGTAGCTCTAGAAGTATACTATTTTTTCAGCAGCCTGAAATCATATCTAGAATAAAGTTCTTGAAAACATAGGAGGATTGCACACGTACATTTCAAATTTCTTCGTAAAAAAGGGGTGGCATTATACGGCGAATGCACTTTAAGGTAACCGACTAGGTTCGGAACCGTGATTTTGCAAAGCGCATAAATGGATAATTTTCATATTTAGTGTAACTCAGATTAGAATACATGCTTAAAACTGTTTTAAGGATATTTTGACAAAAAAAAATTTTAATACAATATTTTGGCAAAAAATTAACTTAGAATAGTCTTTTTTCCAAATGTTCTCCTTTTGTGAAAAATGCTTCTATAATAACAATATTTTGCCTGTATATAGCTCAGACCTCTCTACAGAGGCTCAACTAGAATTTTTGAAAAAGTCACATTATTTTCACAGTTACCACCGATTGAAATAATTATTGGCGGTGTTTTCTTAAAATTGCTCCCCTCTGTTGTGCCGTAAAATATGAATAGACCCACTTCTAAGCTATGTATTTAAAAAATTCTAGTCTGGCCTCTGTAGTGAGGTCTGAGCTATATACAGGCAAAATATTATTATAATAGAAACATTTTTCACAAAATTAGAACATTTTGAAAAAAGATTGTTCTAAGTTAATTTTTTGCCCAAATATTATATTTAAATAAATTTTTTTTGTCAAAATGTCTTTAAAACAATTTTATGCATATATTTTAATCTAAGTGACACTAAATATCTTGAAAATTATCCATTTATGTGCTTTTGCAAAATCACTGTTCCGAACGAAGTCGGATACCTTAAAATTAAAAAAAAATGCAGCCTTTGGAAGTATAGGTACGCGTTATGCACCCGATTTTACGGTAGTTTAGTTACATAATATTTCTAAGATTAATTATATTTATAAAACTTTTTTATTTTATTTACAAAACCGGTTTTTTTTTCTCATTCTGATATAAAAATATAAACTCGTTTGAAACAGACGATTCTAGAAACCTTCTATGCTGAAAGTTATCCTTCGATACTGTATTTTGATTTGGCGGAAAGGAGAAGGGGCTCATTTTTTTTAAGATTTAAGTTCAATATTTTTCTTTATCACTTAATTGTTTTTCACCCACGCAAAACATTCATTGGTAAGAAATTCTTCATATCAAGAAAAACTTAACGTACTTCACCGATATTAAGTCATATTTTTAGACTGAACCAATCCCTTACAGGAAAAAGAAAACAACAACGAATTCTTAGAAATGAGACACTGAATTCCCTTTCGCTTATTTCTATTTTCGGTGCGAATCAAGCATATTATTTTTAACGAATCTTAAAGAATTTTACTGAAAGGTGATACTTTACTGTTTAAAGGATTATTCCGTTAGAATTTTTTTTTCTGATTTTCATTTTTGCTAGTTACTCCTTAAAATAATCCTCTTACACATTTTAAGAGGATTCGTTCGGCTAATAACATGAAAGAAAAAGAAAAGGGTCCGAGAGCAAGATTTCGATTCTTAAGACTCATTGTTGAAAGGTAAACTGTAAAAGGTGTACATTTTAATAAAAATATTCAATATGTCTGGATTTTTTTTTCTTTTCACTCTTGACATTGAACTTTCGAGAAAATTGGCTTTCTCACATCAATAGACGTCGCCAAATGTCGCGATAAACAGCTATAGTAATGGAAACAGTTCTCGCTTTCTTTTGTTCACAGTAATGTTAAGAATGGCAGCATTTGGCGATGTCTTTTCGCTGGGAAAAATTAGTCAACGGTATACTACGTAAGTACCGGAAAATCTTACTTTAAAAAAAGGAGAAAGATTTTCTATCTGAGAATTGTTTTGACATTATTACCGAATGGAGTTTTATAAGAGAATTAAAATAATTTATTTTAGAGAAGCAAAACATCTTAGATCAGTGCTTTTCAAACTTTCAATATTTGCGACCCAATTTTGAAACATATTCATCGCCCCCTTCCCCTCCATACAATAAGAATGTATTGAATTCAATAATGCTATACTTTGACGCTAAAGCTACAATGCGACTTTAATTACAAACCGTACAAATTATCAAGGTAAGTACTAAATTTCGTATATAATTTTATGTATGACAAGCCCATGGGATCACTGGTAATTACGAAAAACTTGTTCTTAACTTAGTATTGTTAAATTAATTATCAAATACATTGTGCACTACTCATTCATTTATAAGCGTATTATATTAGTGTAAATGTGTATATTATTTTTTTATTATATCAGAGTGTATTTTTTTTTCTTCCTTTGAATAAATGAATATTTTGTTCAAATAATCTTTTGCTTTCGACTTTTGGATATGCTTGAGCCCCCCATATAGGGTTATCACGTCCCCCTGGGGAGGTGCACCCTACAGTTTGAGAAACGCTGTCTTAGATGTGTTGTAAGTAATAATATAATTATCATGCTTAGTATAACGAATATATGCAACAACGGTTTTTTGAACAATCTCTATATGAATATGTATGATACTTCCATTCATAGGTGTACTTTTTTTTCATAATATTTATTACACAGAGGAAGATAACATGCGTAAATACTACGTTTTTGTGCCTCTTTACGAATTCATATTGAAGAATGTTATTCAACCTGAAGGTTAGAAATAAATAAATGGGAATCTATAAATAACAAAACTATTCATATAAGGTACATTAAAACACGAAAAAAAATTATTTATCATTTAGTAAAAAGATCTTACCTGGTGGCTGTGGCTGATTGATTTTGTTCTCAATGATGTGATGTGAAAATTTGGAGAAGGAAAAGCTTCCTGGTCGATCTTTATCTCAAAAATTCAGTTCTTTGTTTTTAGTTATATTATTTATGAGAGATATACTGCATATGGGTTGATGTGCCGTCCTGGAGAGAGAATAATATAGTAAGGAAAATGTGTGTCTTTATAAACCGTACGAATAGTTTAAGAGTTAAAATATTTTAGGTAATATCTGAAAAATCAATAAATATTTGCTCTAATTTATTATATAGGATCAATGTTTCAAATTTTCAGGAAAGGTAAGAACAGATTAATTTTTTGTAGTAATCTTAATACCATTTAAGAATGTTTTAACCTATTAGTAAATAATATAACTCAAATTCTAAAATTATTTTTCTTTTTCATATAGAAAATCTTTATGTATTTCTTTCTGTAACCTAACACCAGTAGTTTATACAAAGTTTTATGTGTGTGCATTTCATTACATTTTTCCTTTTTCATTTAATCTACTTTTATCTATATAAAACATATTCTATAGGTCACTTATAACTGAATTACCATACACAGATTGCATATTTAGATAACAAAATGTCCATTTAACGGATACTTCTTGAAAAAACAAATTACAATAAATTCGTGGTTCAGTCAAAAAGTTAGTAGAACTCCTTTGTTAATATTTTTAACGAAAGGCTACTTTGATTTAACTTGGTGGCAACACTTCAGATATTTATCTCTGTCATGTGACATAGCGGCTTTCACGCGGCCGTTTAATTTTGACAATCAGTCACAATCATGTCTGCAAGTATCTTTTAGATTGGAAATGTATTAATTCCTTTTCTGTAGGTTTAAAGGTGTAACTGCATTGAAATTTATTGGAAGTTTACAATGAAAATGCCATGTCTCGTCAAGCGGAATAGTGCTACATCTTTGAATATGGTCATACAGAAAAAAAAAAAAACCAATGTGCAAACCTCTTCGAATTTTCAGGATAGAAGTATCGGATTATTGTCCTTGTAGCCCAGACTTGTCCCTCTGTGACTTTTATAGTTTTAGTTCCATGAATGAGGAATTTTCAAAGCGATGATATTTCTCAGACGACGACTTGAAAGCTGCAACTTAATAATAGTTATCGGCACTGGGCGAGAATCTTTTTGCAGAAAGCTTTAAAAAACCCTTCGTTACGCTTAGAAGAATGTTTTTATAACGGAGGTAATTATGTGAAAAAGACGATTTTGTTTTGAATCTTAGAATGCAAATAAAAGTATTGCGAAGTTTTTTTTTATCCTGTTTCATTTTCTTGAGCAGTGCAGCTAACTTTTTGACTGATTGTCGTTTGTAGGTACTTTGTCACCCAAGTTTATATATGTTGGTAAAACCACTTTATAAGTTTAAATTAACATATAAATTTTAATATTTTATGTAATACAATGTACTTATATATATGATGTTGCCCTTTATTTGAAAAATTTTTTTTAGAGCTTCGTACGGAAAGCAGCATTTCTTAGATTAATACTATAAGTCTTGTGGTGTATTTTACTCGCACAATACAACACGCTTTTAGTAAAACAACTTTCAGTATCCTTTTCTGTATCTTTTGAAATTTTTCATGAATACTGATTTTGAACTAAACAGTGGTTCTAATATTACTGTTGAAAATATGATCGCCAATAAACCCGAAGGAAAAAAACCTTTCTTTGTAAATGAAAATGACAATTGATCGGGGAGAACAAGGAAACCTTTATATGTATAATATCATTAAATAATTTTTTTTGTACGATGTTCAGTGGCGTATTTTTTTTGCATTTAAAATCCCATTCCTTGAATTCCACAGTCTAAAAGAAAGCTAAAAAAGTTATGTTGTCTGCTATAAAACAGTTAAAGTAGGGTTATTGGCAATATTTTTGACGGCACATGGCTTCAGATTTTAGGTCTTTTACCCCATGATTATAATTAAAAGAATGAGAAATATCAATTTAATCAGCGTAATGGGAACAACTAGTATTTGATCAATTATCTTTGTTTAAACTAAAATATATTTTGAAAATATCGAGTTTTCTTTTGCTGATTGTTATGTTCACATTCGGACAGATATAAATGCTTTTCACAATTTCTTGTCAGATCCCCCCTCCCCCATGGATTTCCCATTCTTTATTACTGCATAATTTTTACAAATCAATTGCATTCTCCCTCGACGAATATTTTGCAATGGGCTCAGTTCATGACGTCACATGATAAAGACAAACACATGTTCTCCAATGAATTCAAAACAAACATTAAATTAATTGTACTTGTTGTTCTATTTGGTAAACTCAAATAAAATTTCAAATTTCATATTAAGGTAAAAATGTTTAAATGTTAGGAAAAAAAAATTCTTCAAAAAGATTTTTTAAAATAAAAAAAAATCGTATTTTATGCTTATACTTTTAAATAAAATGCATTTTGTATGCATATGTAATTTTTAAGAGAAAGTTTCTGAAAAGAGGCAAAACTTGTCAACACCGAAGTGCGTGAACTGATTAGCTGAACACAAAATAGTTTTTATCGTGTGACTATGACGTCTCATGAGTTTTTGAATTGATTGGCTAGAATCACGTGGCTATCACTATCATGTGACTCTAACGTCTCATGAATTGAGCCCATTGTTCCTGCTTTTCTGGAGCCAATATCCTAAGAGGAATATTAAACACTGTTCTAAATACTCTATGAACTTCTTATTAAATAAAAGTCACAACAATAACTTTATCTCTCTCATTCCCTTCACCAGGGGTTGACAAACCGTGGCTCCTTGTGTAGACGGTTGCGGTTCTTCAGACTTCTGGCTACATTAATTTATTAAGAAATAATCTTATCCACTACAAATCATTCTTTTTACTATTTCTCCTCTATAGCAGTGTATTGAAAGAATTTACCTTATTTGCATTTAAGGTATCGACTACGTTCGGAACCCTGATTTTAAAAAAAGCGTATAAATGGATAATTTTCGTGATATTTAATATCACTTAGATTAGAATGCGTGTATAAAATTGTTTTAAGGACATTTGGGCAATTTTTTTTTATTTAAATACAATATTTCAGCAAAAAATTAACTTAGAATAACCTTTTTTCAAAATGTTCTCCTTTTGTGAAAAATGCTTTCATTAACATAATATTTTATGTGTATATAGCTCAGACCTCTTTACAGAGGCTCAACTATGATTTTTGAAAAATCCACATTATTTTCAGAGTTACCACCATTTGAAATAATTATCGGCGCTTTTTTCTTAAAATGTCTCCCCTCTGTTGTCATAAAACATAGATAATCCCACTTCTAAGTTATATATTTCAAAAATTCTAGTTGAACCTCTGTACAGAGGTCTGAGATATATACAGGCAAAATATTATTATAATAGAAGTATTTTTTACAAAAGGAGAATGTTTTGAAAATGGGTCATTCTATGTTCAATTTTTGTCAAAATATTGTACTTAAATAATTTTTTATTGTAATAATATTCTTAAAACAATTTTATATACATTTTCTAATCTAAGTGACACTAAATATCATAAATATTATCCATTTATACGCTTTTGCAAAACCACGGCTCCGAACGTAGTAGAATACTTTAACTAGCTAAAAGTTTATGTACTAAATTTACTTTATTGACAACGTGTATTGAGAGAATCAGTGAAAATATTAAAATTAGTTCCAAATCAGAAAAAGTATAATTTATTGATAGAAAGATTACCATAAGTGAATTCCAGCAACGTTTGCTTATTCCCATACATAAGCTACGGAGCACTCTTGAATGTGAGCAAAAGATACACATAAACCCCCAACAAAAGCGACAATAACACATTCCGTATTTTGTGACATGCTTAAGGATTTATAAAAAGAGTATTGAAATGTCGTTTTTAAAGTCAATTTTAATTATAAGGGTAAGCATGAAATTTCAGAATAAAGTTCCAACGCTATTATTCGTAGGAACTTTTTTTTCACGACACATTCGGAATCTTAATTCCAACAATATGATATTTTGGCATTGGATGTTCCTTCATTGAGCCACAGAAATAAAAACATCTTCGAAAGTTCTTAGTTTCAGAAAACATGAAAAATCTGGGATTGTGTATAAAAAAGCTTTATTTAAATAATAAACTTGAAAGTATTCATTGAAGTGTTAAAGTCTTGATCGTAACTGCTATCGGAGGCTCTCCTTCCCCTCTTGAGCATGCGTATGTGGCTCTTTATGTAAAGGACTCTTTGATACCTTAGTTATCTTGTTTTCCTTGCAAAATTACTCTTTTCTCCAAAAGTTTGCTCACTATTGTACTACACCAATGAGATGTAGATATGGGTAACTATACTTACACACCCCAGAAAAAAATTCTACAACTTTTCATAAATTCCGTTGAACATTTTAGTTATGGAAACAATCCTCTGTTAGACAGTAAAAACAACTGATTTATTTAAGCAAATAAATTATAAAAAAAATATAAAAAACTACAATGTAACATATAAACATATTCCATTAAAGGATATTTTAACAACTACTTTATTCTGAAAATAATTTATTGATGAGAGATTAGTTGTTAGATTTCGTTACTTATAGAAACAAAAATTATTCACCTTTTTAAAATTAACAAGTAATATAAAGAAGTTTTTATGCCAATTCCTACTTAGGTCAACAAAGAAACATTTTGTTTTAGTTACTTTTTATGAAATAATTACAGTTAATATAACTATGTATATAGATATGACAAAATCACAATATTAAGTGGTAAAATGGGAAGCGATTTTCTTGCAATTTTCTATTTTCCTTTCTGTATAGGGTGTTAGACTATTATTTTTGTTTCTTACTATTTGTTCATTAATTAAATTTAATTGTTCCAGTAAAATAATACAGTAAAAAGAAACCACACTCTCAGACATTAGGCCATCCCAGGTGGGATTTAAATCCTCGACCTTTGGATTAGAAGTCTAACGCGCTATCCATTGAGCGACAGGGACACAACGAGTGATTTTCCTTTTTATATATGATGTTGGATTATTATTTTTGCTACTATTTATTCATTAATTAAATTCAATTAATAAATTAATATTTTAAAAAACTGTATTAACATCAAGTGTCATCCACCACAAGTTTAAAAAAAACGTATTTGAACTTAAGTGGATGAATAAGAAGTATTTTATTAACGATTGAAAGTTGAACAAGATATATATACAAATAAATATATGTCGCAGGGATACGATGAAATTAGGAATTTGATCAAATCTCTAAGGGGTATGATCAATTGGCGGGAGATGCTAAAATAACGTCTCTTCAAGATCATTTCCCTGATGAAAGTAAGGAATTCGAACAAATCCCTGATCTGTTTCAGTGAAATGATGAAATAATATTGTCAAGAGTTGAAAAGCGTTTATTTCACAAATATGGTGCATTATATTAAACGTAGAAGTAAGTAATACAACAATAGTATTTTATTCGAAACTAATTAAAAATTATTAGAAAATTAGGCTGGTATTTTTTTATGTGTAACATCTTTCCTGTTGGTTGCTGGATATTTGAGGGAGGGATTTCGTGGAAAGGGACGGAAATGTGTAACAGGAAACCGAGTAAGCGCGCGTGGGGGTCGATCGACTTGGCCTGCCCCCTCTTTATAATTTCTTTACTGATGATGATCTGCTTTGGGCAGAGGAGGGCTTACACACTAAAATATCAATCCTCATGTTAATCCTATAGTGCCATTTTTTAAAAAGATATGGGGTTGTTATTTAGGGGATCGATAGTACTATCTGTTTGGTTAGGAAGCACAAGAACTCGTATATATATATATATATATATATATATATATATATATATATATATATATATATATATATATATATATGCAAAATGTCTCAAATTCGATTTCCTGTTAAGCTTTAAGGTATCCGACTATAAAACCATGATTTTTTTCAAAATTGGCAATTTTTTTTATGACTTTATTTTATAGACCATTTTATTAACTTAATAACAATACCAAGTACTTTATTTTCCTCCACTAGAACAAAAACTACAAGCGTTTTAATAAAAGCAAATGCCATAACTTTACACAAGATGTCAAACATTAAAATGCGTTTTACTCGAAATGTGTTTTTTTCTTGAAAACTCAAACGGGGACCGCGATTGCTGAAAAGTTTTAAAAATAATTAGCTGAAATTTTTTGCTTATGTTCTGCATAACAGTAGAAGTGTATTGATCTTCAGATTTATCAATAACTGTTTTATTTCAAAATTTGCAGTTCTTTATATGAATATAGTCAATGTTTTTTAAGCAATTTCGTATAATGACTTAGATAAAGTGCTCTAGTTTTTGTAAAAATTAAAATATCTCTTATCCTGAAGGTCACTTCAAACAGGAGTAACAAAGTCACACATCAAAATTGAAAAATTGAGAATTTGTTCATAAAATCTTTGCACAGAGCGGGCCCCGTTTATGTAATTTTTCGTACATTTTTACTAGTTTTTTCCCATTTTAATAATAATAATTTTTTTTCTTTTACCAATTTTAGGATTTTTACCTTTAAAATATACTAAATACATATAAAAATCACAAAATATCTCCATATCTCCTTTTTTTTTTTAAAAAAAAAGTTGTCGCAAGTAGTCGGATACCTTAAGTATAGTACATTTATTCGTTTTATGACATTTTGTAATTATTTCACCGTAAAATTTCGTTTTCAGAGAAGCGGCGTTCCTCTACCTGTGTTGGCTGTGGAGCTGCAATCACAGATCAATACATCCTGAGGGTCTCTCCCGATCTGGAATGGCACGCGGCATGTCTCAAGTGTGCAGACTGCCACCAGTACCTTGACGAAACGTGCACATGTTTCGTCAGAGATGGAAAGACATACTGTAAAAGAGACTACTTCAGGTAAATGCCTCTACTTCCCTCTATTCGTTTCGAAGAACAAAAGATTCCTAACAGATTTCTTAGGAAGCAATTCATTAATATTGTCCTGAAGGATCACGAGAGCATTTATAAGAAAGTTATACGAACAGGTTGATGTAAGATATGCCAAAAAATGTTAATAATGAATCCCTTCTATAAAATAGAAAATCCCTCGGTTATTCAAAATGAATGGCAAATGGGAAATTCTGAAAATCAAAAGAAGTGGCTGACTATTAGGAATGTGAAGAGTGAGAAAATAGCTGACCGCCAAGACCAGGGACATCTTAAGGCATGAGCCAACTGGGCCTGGGCCCAGGGCCTCATCTTGCTCTCGACTTAATCTTATTAAGATCATAATTCGAATAATTTCAACGGTCGAATATTATTTCCGGTAGTATTCTCCAAAATACTTGGAATTTCGGGTGATAGGTCAACTGGCTGCGTGTGATGACCGTCGCCCACGTCCAGGTCTAGTCCTACCACCATACATCATCATTACACATGCATGAAAAGCGACTGGCGGACGAGTCGGTTTGTGCAGTTGTAAGTCATGCACATTTATTTGTTTCGAGTTATTGCTTGTACGAGCTTTTGACAACGTATGCTATGTTATGCCAAATTTTAAGTGTTATAGGTGGGGCCTACTTTTGTGTAAGGACCCGGGGCCTACTTTTCAGTAGGGGCCCAGAGCCTTAAGAAGTCTTAAGACGTCCCTGGCTAAGACAGTGAGAACATTAAATATAGAGAAGATATTATTTATATTTTTTGAGTCTATATGTATTGTGAGCAAAGTTTTTCTTGCATCAAGATCAACAAAAGTAAATGCAGGTACAAATTGGCTGACATAAACTTTCAGTTTGTGCTGATAATTTCAATAAGCAATCTCTCTCCGAGTTTCAAAAAACTATAGAAAAGTGTAATAGGATACATTTGTCTCTTTTAACAGATTATAAAATTGAATGTGTTTACAGCTATAGATGATATGAAATAAGCTCAATAAATAAATTGAATGAAACTATCATTGTTTTATTTACCATACATTTAATGATTTCTGTGGTACAATTTATACCTTTTCTGAAATTTAACGCTATCTAACGAATCTTATCATTTAAAAAAGGGGTGACCCTCCGGTAACCTTCACTTACACAATCTAGCTCCTGAGCCCCCAAAAGTGCCCACTCCTGATGTATACGTAATTCAAATTGACACAGTATTTAAAATGTTGCAACGAGTTATTTCGAGGGATTATTCTCTTTTAACTAACCTGGAGCTTTCTTTGATGCTATTTCAATTTTTCACTGCTAACATCTTACAGAAGGAACGTGACATGTATTTAAATAGGATTAAGTATATAAACGGAATTATATATACATATACATACACACACACACACATATATATATATATAATGAGGTACCGGAGGGTGGGGACATAGTTGTTACCAGCATAAAGGCTATGACAGTTAGTCAAGAACCCTTGAGCTTACTTAATCAAGATAGTACGTATCCAGAGTTCCATTAGAAGGAAGATTCTATAGGTAGACCACATTAAAGATTTAGAATGATTGCATTAAAGCAGTGCTTCTCAAACTTCCAATATTTTCGGCCCAATATTCAATAATAATTTTCATCGCACACTCCTCCATACAATAACAATGCATTGAATTATAATTTGATGCTAAAGCTACAATTATACTTAAACTTCTTAAGGACGTATATAAATGTCTCTCTCAGCCAAAGCGTTATTCCCTTGGACGTATATATACGTCTTTCCGAAGTACGATTTTTCAGTGCAGTGCTATTTATAAAATTACTCCGAAAGCAATGGAATGTCATAAAAGGAACTTGACAGGGTCTACGAAGGATTTACTTTATTTCAGAGGATTTGCTTATTTATTCTTTTTTCCCTCTCCCCAATACATGGCATACGCATGCCTACGTGGAAAACGGTGGCATTGGGGAGTGAACTGTGTAACTTTTAGTCGGCAGTTAAGGGACAAATTGTCAAGATAAGTGTTAGTTTTTGTGCATAATCTTGTACATTACAAGTCCATGGGGTCACTGGTAATTACTAAACTTGTTCTTAACTTAATATTGCTAAATTAATTATAAAACACATTTTGCAGTACTAATGTATTTATAAATGAATTATATTAGTGTAAATGTGTCTTATTTTTCATTTTGTCAAAATATACTTTGTTGGTTTATTGCGGTAAATTAGTAATTTTCTTAAATAATCTTTAGCTTCCGATTTTTCAACAAGCTCGCGCCCCCTCCCCCTTGTAGAGCTATCACGCCCCCAAGGGGGAGCGCCCCACAGTTTGAGAAACGCTGCATTAAAGAATTGTCTGCAATCCAGTTAGTTTGCATACCAGTTTGTTGCTAACAGACAAGGAATCTTTACATTTTAATCGCGTCAGAAAATCTTCTCACCATAAATTAAGTTATTTGGTTACTTAAAGAGTAATAGATCGAATTTAGCTTCTTCTTGTGTTTGTGATTTAATATGGCTATCACACCATCAAAGTACTACGTGCTCTATTCAGTGGAGGACACAGGAATTTTTCAAGGGGGGGAAGGGAGGTCCAGGGTCAAAAGTCCTCCATTCTCGTATCATGAGCCAATACGCTCCTCAACATATTCTTTTGATTTTTCTGATTTTTGGGAACAAAAGCAATAACAAATTAATTATTGAATAAATAATTATCATTAATTAATAAAATTAATTATTAATAACAAATACTTGATTAAATTTTACGTACTATATATATAGGATTATAATCAATAGAAAACAAATCAAAAGCTTTAGAGGATCTGGATCCCCCTCCCCCTCCCTTCCTCCTTGTGTGCGCTACTCTGGCTCTATCACAAATTTCTCAGAAATGCAAGCAAGACAAACTCATCCCTTCAACAGCCTCTAGCCACTGTACTGCGTTAATTTCGCAGGATTGTCTATTTTTATTTACTTATTTATTGCACATTTACTGTCCTTCTCATGTTCTTACTAATTAGGAAGGGTTGCTGTGTGTGTTTATGCAAAGCATCAGATGAGCTCATGCGCTATCACATCAGATCCCGTTACCAGTTTTCCGAGTTTTAAGTTAACGAGTTGGACTATGTGCTTGTCTGAATTGTTATTAAAATCAGGAATCTCTCTCATATCAGAGTTATTATATTCTTATACATTTATTTTTTTCCTGAAATATTTTATATATTAAAGCTTCTGGTGATTTTTTATTTAATTTTGAATATTAAATATAACAAGTTTTAGAATATTTTGTTTCATGATGCATACCTTTTTAAGCGTGATACAGATTTATTGTACAAATATCAGGATTTCCATTTCTATTTTAGAGTTTCGTTTTAAGGTATCTGCCTACGTTTGGAGACCAGTTTCCTAAAATAAGTAAATAAGTAAGTTTTCTATAAGTAATTTTATGGTATTTTGTTGGTGCTTATGACTTAAATCAGTGAAAAATACCAATCCAGAAATTATATGGCAATTTAAATTCATAAAAATGAGGTATTTTAGGTAAAATTTGATGAAAATTATACCGAATTTCAAAACGCTCTACATGGATTTCAAAGCCATATGTTTAAATTACTTTTTACTCAACATATTTAACACAGTTATAAAGACAATGAGCTAAAATCTAAATTATATTCATATCTACCGAAAAGTTATGGCTTATTGCACATTTTTTATAGAAAATTTTATAAAATGCACGGTGTTCGTAACAATAAACCGTTAATAATAATAATAATAATTGCCGATATTAGAGCAAAATATTTAGTCCATTGCCTTTATCATACTTTAAATAACATGTATACAAAATATATTTATAAATTAATATGTTTTTGAGATATCAGATTTTATATGTAACATAATTTTTACAATAAAATACAATCTTCATAAAAGAGTTTGATTCTTAATTTATTAAAATAGTGCTTAATATCAGATGTTTAAAATTCACCACTATTATTACTTAGACCTTCCTCTTTCTGTATTTTATTAATTTTTCCTCTCTGAGAGCTCAATTTCTTTTCGTGCACAAAACGGGAAGTATAAAATAATTCTTGAATTTCAGTCAAACACTGATTCAGAAACGTAGACAGATACCTTAAATTTCTTATGCTGCATTTAATATAATTCTTTTATTAATTGTGTTTTTCTGACAATCTTAAAAAAATATTTTATTGATTCACATAAAAATAAAAATTTAAAATAACAACCTTTTGATTTAAGGATAAAGAGTTTTTGAATCTATGCTTTAAAATATCAAAATTAATTCTTTATTTACTCGTAAGTATACTAGACATAAAACTTAGTAACTATCCTTGTAATTAACTCTATCTGTTATTAAAGTACATCAGTTTTAAAAGTTAATTTCAAGTGTTTTCACTATTAATTATTTAGTACATTGTAAAATAATAAAAAAAATTAATGAGCAGTATAATTGTATATATATATATATATACATGCATAACTGATGCTTAAGACGTGTAAACTCTTTCTGAAAACACTTCATGTACACAACTTAAAAACATTAGCAGAAACTAATATCGATTTTTGCTTACGAAGATTTGTTGAAAAGTAAATTCAGTTATATGAGCAAATTTTGCGAGAAAGTTTGAATAAGTAATATAGTTTAAGCCATTTCAAAGCTCCTAAATTTAAATCTTTCTACATAATAAATAAGGCAAACAGAAATGATTAAAGTGATGTTTACTGTTGGAGGGAGAGTATTCTCTCATTGAAAATATGTTTCGCCTGTTTAATTGCATATAGATCGCATAATATATTAGCTATAGCCACTCATTAAATTTTTTTTATAATGATTAAATTTCCGGAAGAACGTATTTTTAATCTCTTATAATCAACACATTCTTTACTATTTAATTTTTGTTTAAAAATTAAATTTAGATAATGATTGAAATAGTTGATGTGATAAAAAACCAGCCATATTTAATAACCGATTCCAGACAAGAATTACTGTGCTTGAAAGCAGTTATTATTATATCTTTAACTATTTGATTTTTTAGAAAAACATTTAATTATTGCAATTGTTAGTGTGATAACAATGGCTATGTATAAAAGTGTTTATCATTATCACATATTTTTTGGAAAAAATTCAGGTAATAATTGCAATTTTTAGTATAATAAAAATAGCAGCAAGAATACATGACCGCAACTTTTCATATCTTTAACTCTTTGATTTTAAAGAAAAAGACTTAACTATTGTAATTGTTAGCGTGATAACAATCAATGCAATGATTTATAACAGCGAATTTTCATATTTTTAATATTCTTTGACTTTTTAGAAAGAACTTAATAACTGCAATTGTTAATGAGAATAATGGCTTTAAGTTCACGTGCTTAAAAGTGTTTATCTCATTATCACATAGTTTTTTCTTTTTAAAAAATTCAGATAATAAAGACTTAATTATTGCAAATGTTAGCGTGGTAACAATCACTATGCTAAAAAATGCTTATGATTATCACGCTTTTTTTTTTAAAAAAAATTGAGATAATGGCTGTAACTTTTAGTATGATAAAAACAGTAACAATATTTTATAGATGGATTGAGAATTGATTATCACATTATTACATTAAAACTTTTGAAGACATTAAAATTTTAGAAGACAGGTATATGTAATTGATTGAATATTAACGTCGCATTCACCTTGGCACCCCCTCCTAACTACCAACAGCAAAAAATATTTTTAACGTGCATCGCTAGGCGGGTCTTTAGTGGTACTGGGCTCGAACTGTGACAAGAGCCACGTCCGATACCTATACCACTGGCTACCGCGGCCACTAGGTATATAAGCTCGCATTATAATCGCATTACTTCTTTTTTAAAAATTCAGGTAGCAATTATAGTTTTTGATACGGATAACAGCAGCAATGTTTCATAATCGGCTTTAAAGTGCTTATCCTTATCACATTGCATCTATTTTTTAATTTAGACAATAATTAAAATTTTTAGTATAACAGTAACAGTATTTCATAATCAGCTTATCTTTATCATATTATATCTATTTTTAAAATTAGATAATAATTATAATTTTTAGTATGGTAACAGTAGTAATATTTCGTAATCAAATTTAAAAATTTAGACAATAATTATCAATAGCAATTAATGGCTTTAAAGTGCTCCGTCTATTTTTAAATTTAGACAATAATTAAAATTTTTAGTATAACAGTAACGATATTTCATAATCAGCTTATCATTATCCCATTACGATTATTTTTAAGAAATAGATACTAATCATGATTTTTGGTATGGATAAGAACAGAAAAAATTTCATTATCGGAGTATGAGACAAGAACTTGCATGCTTGGCCAAACTCCTTTCACGTACAAATTCGCAAGGTGGAAAACCCTTGCCATTGTATGGGGAGTCAAAAGCGATCAATACTCTAACAGTCAAATTTCCAGCGTAGTCTAAACGATAGCTTATTCAGGGGCAAAGTGGGGGACTTAAATCACTCTAACGATATGGACTGCTTCTTTTAAGCGGCCTCTCCTCCGATGACGGAGAGAAAAAGGAGAGTCAGCGCATCTCTCTCTTGAAAGTCCCCGAGCTAATTTCGTGATTGGTTGGCCTCTCTCCCTGTCATTTGCTCCCAAACATTATGCTTTTCGCTTTAATAGAAACCTCTGAACTGATGCTCATGCGCCTCTAGAATCAACTGTTGAATAATTCAAAAGGAGGAACCCGGAAAACTCGGAGCTCGTGCGGTGAAAAGAGCGGTGAGCGTACCGGTGTGGAATCCTCTTGGTATGCAGGATCTTGCCACGGCTCACAGCAAGAATGGTCTAAGGGAGGTAGAGTATCAAAGAGGAATTGAATGGGAGGAATCTGAACTGAAATAGGTTCGAGATTTATGATTATAGGGTTCTTGAGTATCAGCAGACTGCGCTTAGATAAATATTAATCGGAGATTTTGATGAAGTGTTTTGATTATTTGAGAAAGGTAATTTCTTTTTTTTTCAAGCCATCTTATTTTTGTTCAGTAAGTTTTGTACAGCGTGAACGCTTTGCTCAAAATTTAGCTGGTAAGAGAAATTTATTTCAGACTTAAATAAAATGGACAAACACATCAGCTGCAAAACGAATATAATATCTCATTAAAATTTTTTGGTAAGTGTGTGTGTATAAAAGCTGTAGAGAAGAAATTTTATATGTTTAAAATTAAAAAAAGTTAAGAATGAGAAATCATAAATGATCTACATATTTACTCGGATCTAATCCGCATTTTTTTCAATGTTAATGCTATTGATAATCGGGAGCGGCTTAGAACCGAAGATGGCAAAATTCGTTGGATGAGTGTAATTGAACGTGATACTGACTGTTAAAGCAATTACAGGTTCATGTATGGATTTAAAAGTATTTAATACTGGTAAAATAAAATAAGCATTTGCTTCTAATTTGTTCTACTGTAAATTATTTTTATTTTGTAAATATCAGATAGCAGTAAAAACTTTGTTAAACTATTTTTTTACTTTTTCATAAAAAAGTGCTGAGACTTTGAGGTGCGGCTTAGATTTGAGTGAACACAGTATTTATAATTACAAATATAATTATATAGGATGAACCAAAAGTCTTATCGTGATTATAAATATTTATTGTGCACTGACTATTATAGTTAAACGCATGTGTAAAGATATAAACATGCTAAAAGCTTAAGTTTATATCTTTACGCAGATTGAATTGATGATTTAAAATACTTACTTTTATATTAATGAATCTAATAATTTCTTAGAGATACTTTATTAATATTTTCCCGCTGATGTTTTGACTAATCTCTTCAACCTTAAGTATCACAGAAAATTTTATGGAACAAAAGGCCTCCAAGCTTTTTTTAAAAATTGATTACAAACCTTAAGTAACTAAATTGTGATTTGTGAAACATACATTGCCTAAATAAACACCAAAATTCATCATGTACTACACTGCTGGCCACCGTAAATGCAACACCTTGAAGGAAGCATGCAAATAACATGAAATTTACAACATACATTAGCGGAGGTGAGATATACAAATGATTAGAATTTCAGCGCAGACACACATCACACGCGCCTGTGGCGCCACCTCAAAGCGCTATTTAAGACTTGGAGATTTCGACGATTACAAGTTCGGCAATTGTGTTTTCTTATGTTTTTGTCAAAACACGATCCGTTATGTCTCGTAGAAAACAGCGATCAGCTTTTGATCAAGTATCCGAGTTCGACAGAGGAAGGATAGTGGCCTACCGAGATTGTCGAAGTTATCTAAAACCAGACTTTTTTATACAAGATAAAATGTGCTTAAAAAAGTTTAAATATTACGTTTCAGTACTCGCTATTCTGTAGTATAATATTATTCTGGTGAACGCATTTTGTATTTTAAAAAAGTAATATAAAAAATAATATAATTTTATTTTAGTAACTTTTTAGTAAATAATTATAATTAATATAAATATGTATATACATATATACATATGACAGAATCACAATATTAAGTGACAAAATAGAAAACGATTTCCTTGCAATTTTCCTTTCTATATAGGATGTTGGAATACTATTTTTGTTTGCTACTATTTATTCATTATTTAAAATTTAATTATTCCAATAAAATAGTATATTAAAAAGAAATCACATTCTCAGAAATCAGACCATTTCAGAACAACGAAACCATGACCATTGGATTAGAAGTTCAACGCGCTATTCATTACGCTACAGGTACACAACGCGAGTGACTTTCATTTTCATATATGATGTTGAACTATTATTTTTGTGTGTTACTATATATTCATTAATTAAATAGAACTGATGAATTAATATTTAAAAAAACTGTTTTGACATCAAATGCCAAGCACTATAAGTTTAAAAAAATGTATTTGAACTTGAGTGGATGAATAAAATGTATTTTATTAACTATTTAAAATCTGAACAAGATATATATATATAATCTTGTTCAGAGTTTTAATAGATAATAAAATACTTATATATATATAATATAATATATATATATATACATATATATAATATATATAATATATATATATATATATATATATATATATATATATATATATATATATATATATATATATATATATATATATATATATATATATATATATATATGTATATGTGTGTGTAGGGAGAGTGTGAACACTAATAGTAGGAATTGAAAAAAGCTCAGTTAATCAGCATCGTAAATAATCAAATATTTTAAATAACTGATTGTAGATTTTAATCAACTCTGTAAGTTAAATTATTTTATATATAGCTAATTATGTAAAGTTTTAGTATTGATAAAAATGCCGTTTTATAAATCACACACACAATCAAATGGTCCCTCCCCACAAAAAGAGAAATATGGTATGATTTTTATTGTAACATTTCCCTCAATACTTCATTTGTAATTCTTCAAACAATGTATCGATAAGTGTTGAGCAGTTATTTTTGACAAGAACAATCATACTTGTCTGGAATTTTGAGAGCTACATTAACATTTATCTCAAATTTGATAAAACGTTTGATAAAAAAAAAAAATCTCTCGAAACTCTCAAAAGCGGAGATTTAATCAATTTTTATCAGAAATTGGAAAAATCGATTCTCGGAGTTAGTTTAATCTTTCAATGTAGGGCTTTGTAGTTAGAGTTTTTATTTTTGGTTGTACGTCATAATGCAACTTATTTAGATTTTGCTAAACTGATGTTTTTCTAGATTCCTTTGCTTAGCGAATTGGTGACAAAAGAAAAATAACTAGAGAAAAGAAGTAATATGACACCTTTGATCATAAAAAACAATAGCAATTACAAAACAGAAGCTATTGATTTATATAAAATAAAATATTTTGCTTTTACATTATGGACAAAGATGACGTGACTATATCAGAAAGTGAGTAGGAATATACAACCTCTGACAATAAAATTAGGTGAATGAAGTCAGAACGGCCGATCTGGCAACACTGGCGAAACAAAACGCTGCACATTCGTAGAGGCAGGTGTTGACCATCTGCACTCACTGTTGTTCAGTTGACTCATTCGTGTTCCGTGTGAGACCTGTTTTACAAAGTGTTTGTTTAGTTCGTTCGTTCTCAACTGAAAATAGGAACAGAACAGGACGAACAGAAGATCAATTTAAAGCTTTGGTTTAAGCTTGGCAAGAAAGCAAAAGAAACTTATGCGATGCTGGTACGTGTTTATGAAGATAAAGCACTGTCCATAAAGTTTGTGTATGAGTGGTTTGCAACTTTTCGAGAAGGCCGACAAAGTGTTTCTGACAACCCCCGTAGCAGAAGACTGGCGACCTCCGTCAGTGACGAAAACATTGAGAGAAAGTGAGGAAATTAATCACTAAAGATCGTCAATTTACTGTATGCATGATAGCTGATGAACTGCAGATTAACCGTGAATCCGTGTGACAAATCGTTACCCAGAATTTAGGGATGAGAAAAACGTGCTATTGATATTGACGATATTCCTAACATCCAACGAAACGTGACGAGGCTTTTGAACTCCATCTCAAAAGAAAACTTCTTGCTAAGTTTCAGGACATGTATTGTAGATCTCAGGGATGCATAGTTATAGGAGGTAACTATTTCGAAGGACAATAAGGCAGTGCATCTCAAAGTTTCAATATTGGCCCCCCAATATTGAATCATAATTTTTATCGCGCCCCCCACCATACAATAACAATGTATTGAATTCAATGATACTGTACTTTGACGCTAAAACTACAATACGACTTTAACCTCTTAAGTTTCACCGGCGTATATAAACGTCTTGCTCAGTCAAAGCGTTAATTGCACCGGAGATGTATATATACGTCTTTTCGAAGTGCGATCTTTTCTGTGCGCTGCTATCCCTAAATTTATTCCGAAGACTTTGGAATGCAATAAAGGGACCTTAACAGTGTTTGCTAAGGATTTATTTATTTCAAAGGATTTTCTTATTTGTTCCTTTTCTCCCCTCCCTCCAATAAATTACATACGTGTGCCTACGTGGAAACTGTGGCAATAGGGACTGAATTGCGTAACTTTTAATCGGCACTAAAGAGATTAATTATAAAGCGTACAAATTATCAAGATAAGTGTTAATTTTTGTGCATAATTTTATATATGACAAGCCCATAGGGTTATTGGTAATCATTAATGTTGTTCTTAACTTAATATTGATGAATTAAGTACATTGTGCGGTACTGGTACTTTTATAAGTGCATTATATCTGAGTAAATGCGTATTTTATTTAGTTTTTTTTTGTGTGTGTCAGAACGTATTTCTTTTGTTTTACTTTCAGTAAATTAATATAATTTTTTAAATCTTTTATTTTCAACTTTTCAATATGCTTTCGCCCCCGTCTCCCCTTGTAGAGTTATCATGCTTCCTAGGGGAGCGGGCCCCACAGTTTGAGAACACACTGCAGTAAGGTAACTTTTGTTAACATTTCATCTACGTAAATGTTACAAAACTATTCACCGAACTTTATTGTCAGAGGCTGTATTACAAAATGCGCGTGTTCTCAAAGGGATATTTTTTTATATAAATTTATCCAAATACATATATTTGCAATGAAAATTAATTAAATATATCTTTTATTAATCAGTTCATTGTGGCGTACTCGTTTGAGAGCACACTACTTATGTGTGTCACGGAAATCGAGCAACGACGAGTATACTTGTTAATCACAGAGTTAGTGTCGCTCTTAACACATCGGATCAAAAAGATGGGATAAAAATGACACTTTTATTACGGATACTCATTTATTTGGTTAACATAAACATATATTACAAACATATTAATCAAAAAAACGCACGAAAAATTAAATACACATAAAAATTTGCCTTTACCCCTATTAGGCTAACATCTAAAAAACATTATCATCGCACCCAAATATAACATACGCTGTTTCAACTGGTGCAGTAGCGCACACAAAAATTTTTCAGGGGGGGTCAAGGGTCGAAAGTTTACCATTTTGGTATCATGCTCCAATACGCCGCCCAAAATATTCTTTTGATTTTGTCGACTTGCGGGAACAAAAAAAATACAAAATTAATTATTGAATAAATACTTAGCATTCATTAATAAAATTAATTAATTAAAACAAATACATAATTAAATTTTACGTAATGTATACATAGGATTATAACCAATCGAAAAAAAATCAAGGGCTATGGGGGGTGCCTGGACCCCTAGGGCACCCCTTTGTGTGCGCCACTAAGCTGGTGCATACGGAGACCCATGAGTTAAAAATAAATTTTTCTTATTTTTTATTCATTTGTTTTACTCTACGGCCTGTTCTCAAAATATTCTTAACATCTTGAAATTCGGAAATATGTTTTATTTTTCTCAAAAATTACGATTTAAATAGCCAATGGTCATTACTTTCTATGCATTACGAGTATACTCGTTATGACATAAAATTCAGCAACTTCTCCATGACGAGTACACTCGTCAATCACAGTTAACTGATTAATGACTTAATTACCAATCACTTATATCACTTGTTATGATCGTTGTTGTTAAATGTTATGAAATTTTTATCAAGAATCTGTTAAATGAGTGTTTATTAATGTCGCGCTTAAAGCAACATGAGGGATATTAGCGACGGATATTATATTTTGAATTGTTGTCAAGTGACGAGGTCGATACCTGAGTCGGCACCCTAACACCCGCACCACACAAACGTGAGAACTTTGAGCCATGACAAATTTAACGTGTACCAGCCTGTCTATATGTTGAGTCTTCAGTGGCACATCAGGACTCTAACTTGACGATACCGGCCTGGAGTCCATGACCATGACCACTAGGTTACCGAGGCTTACAGATATCTGTTTAACAGACATTTTGATTCATGGATGTAATGCCAATCATTTGGAAAATTATTTACCTTCATATCCTACAATAATGTATACCTGCGCTTATAATACAATAATGGATAACTTTTATACATCAAAATGCACCCAAAAGAACAAAAATATAACGATGGTTTCTCTAAAATTATATTTTCACTTCTATTTCTGAAAATATTAGTGTGTCTATTTTGGTGATTTATTTTGGGGGTTTATTTAAAAAAAGTAATTCTCGCTCCAAAGATACGATTGCTTTTTTTTTGTACTTACGTACTATACCGTCGATCAAATTCGCCAAAGGAAAATGTATCACTAATGGACTAAATTCATGATGGTCACATGATAACGGCAATCACTTGTTTCTCATTGATTAAAAATTGACATACTAGTTATTAAACTTGTAAAGTTTAGATAACATTTAAAATTTGATACTGGGTAAAGAGTTCTCGTGTGTGTGTTAAAATTCTTCAAACAGTTTTTAAAATTTTAAAATACTTTTAAATTAAGTGCATTTTGTTCAACTATGTGCATCAATTACATCGTTCACAAATATTTACTTTTTAAAAGAAAGTTTCTGCAAAAAGCAAATTTGGCATCAGTGAAGCACATGAACTAATTGGTTGGAAATGCGTGATTACATTTATGATATAATTATGACGTCGAATTAATTTATGAACTGATTGGCTGAAATCGTGAGACTATGAAGTCACATGAATTTAGTCCATTCAAAAATATCGCCAAATACTGTCATCGCTATTATTCTGCGTTCGAACATTGACATTTTTGACTGTATATCACGACATTTGACGCTGTTTTTGGATTTGACGAAATTGGTCGTCGGTGTAAAACGTACCGTTTTTTTTTTATTTTTTGTCCATGTTTTCGGACACAATCTACAGCATTCAGTTCATTGTACTAGCCTTAATTTGAGAAAGTAGAATTCTGTAGAATTAACATTGCGTTTACGAGTTCAAAATGACCTGTAGATGACCACTACATATTTCGTAAGAACTGACTATGCCACGTTTAAAGAATAAAATCGATGTATTTTGAATAGAAAATTCATTTTGCTTTTCATTAGTTATTTAAGTATTTATTTAAAAACTGCAAGTTGAACGCAAAAACTACATAAGAATTCAAATTTAAAATAAGTAAAGTTATTAGTAAAAAAAATAATTGTGTCATTTGCACAGAATTTATTTTTTAACATACGTATCTTCTTGGAATTGTAATCAAATCCTTAATTCTACTTATTTAATTCCTATCCATGTATTACTATTCCAGTTCATATGCTTCTATCAACTGTATTATATTTCACTTCTCAGAAACACAGATGCAGTTAAATGAATTATTTTTATAAGAATCCCACACACACTGCAATTAAAAAATACATGGAATTGAGTGATTGTTAGTTAACGTTATATGTTGTAATGGCCTTCCCCTGGGGAAGCTATCTCTTCATCTACTCGACCTAAATATGTAGGAGGTAAAGATTGATTACCCAAACTAGCCATGAGAAATCCAATTTATCATTACCAAACATAATAATCTAAGACAAGCAAACTATAGAGGGAAATTCTGGAGGGATATAATGATAGCTCAAAACCCTATGTGAGTAAGTGCATGAAATCCTAATAGCTTAACTTTACCCAAAGTTATCTTAAGAATCCTAACTTCCTTATTTTATTTTAATAGCTAAAGTCCATCCAATAATCACGCGTCTAAATTCCGATCCTTACCGTAACAGCAACTCAGCTCATTTTCCTTCTCCCCTTCAATTACTACACTTCCACTATATATATATAGTAGCTAATCTGCATATCAAGGTTTCTTCTTGAGAGGGATGGCTGTGAAATAACTCAATTACTGGCCCCAGAGATTCCCCAAGACGATTAAAAATCCCGTAAAGCCCCGCCATAATGTTGAGTTTACTAGAGTCCTATTGACGACAAACATCGTAATTTTGAGCCATGACCAAGTAATGAGAATAACACTAGAGGCATCCTCTTTTCTAAACTTTCATTCCAACATGAGTACTTCGAGCTTCAACAAACCCGCGTGTAGGGGGGTGGGTGGGTGATGCACGTTAAATCTGTCGATGATTAAACGTCATTCCGTTGGTGTGGTGTGGAAGTTAGGACAGGGGGTACCAGCTCAAGTGTCGTTACGAGATCCGTTCCAAAGAACCTTGAGTAGCTGAATAGGCCGATGTTAGTATTCACTCTCATTACCTCATTGAAACTTCATAACGTGTCATCCCATCTATATAGCTGAGTTTTGATGGCATCAGGATTCGGCTGTAAGAGCACTGACTACAAGTTTATTACCTGGACCACTTGGCTACCGTGGTTATGCAATATGTCAGAACCAGTAGCGCACACGGGAATTTTTCAAGGAGGGGAGTCGAAAGTTGAAAGTCCACCTTTCTCGCATCATACTCGAATACGCCCCCCAACATATTATTTTGATTTTGTCGATTGTAGAGAACAAAAACAGTAAAAAATAATTTATCGAATATATGATTAGCATTAATTAATAAAATTAATTATTAATAACAACTAATTAAATTTTGCGAGCTATATTCATTGGATTTTAATCGTAAAAAAAAGGACTTTGGGAGGGTCCGGACCAGGGGCATCCCTCCCTTCCTTGTGGGCAACCCTGGTTGGAACATAAAATGCGCGATTTCCCTCTTTTCATCAGAAACTTTATGTTTCAAAACTCCCAAACGAAAGTTTAATTCAATACAATTCGAATATAATTTTTACCCCTTTCTATTTATTTTAAAACTTAGGACACACACAAAAAAAATCTCTAATCAAGAATAAATCGTAACTAAAATCTAAGATAATTGAATTGAGTAATTAAGTAATTTGCGTATCCGACGTGATAAGTTAATTAATTCGATAATGAAAGCGATTTAAACTTATTGAAACAGCTTAGTAAAATATTCCATACTTATATGACAGTAAATTCCGATTAGACAAACCCCAAGGATCCGCAAGATTTCGTGGGATCCGTTAAGTCTTTAATTGTGTCGGAATATTAACATTATTTGGCTACAAAATGCTCACAGGGAACAGAAGTACTTCAAAAGTTTAAAATCCATCAGAGATTCTGAAAATTTGTATCGAAAGGCTGAAGGCTCTTAGATATGTCACTTACATTTTGAAATAATCGTACTCGTTGTTTATTGCTTCGAGCCAGTGGCGCATACATAGGGGGTGTCCTAGAGGTTCGGACACACCCCATAGGCCTTGATTTTTTTTCGATTGGTTATAATCCTATGTATATATTACAGAAAATTTAATTATGTATTTGCTATTAATAATTAATTTTATTAATCAACGCTAATTATTTATTCAATAATTAATTTTGTATTGTTTTTGTTCCCCCAAATCGACAAAAGAATATGTCGGGCGGCGTATTGGAGCATGATACCAAAATGGTTTACTTTCGACCCTGGACCCCTCCCGTTGAAAAAATTTTGTGTGCGCTATTGCTCCGAGCCTACCTTGAACTGTCGAATTTATACAGGGAAATAACAATAAATCGAAGTTATTGAATAATAATGTTTGTACTCAATAATAAAATACGTCTCAATAAGGAAAAACTAAAATTAAGGCAAAAGTTTGCTTGGTGCACACTAGGGTTAATAAAGAAAGCTTTTTTTTTCAAAAGTTCAAAACGTACCCATGTGGAAAAGATATTCTACGGTTTATTAATGAATACTAAAGGGTGTTTTTTTAGAGGTATAGAACTTTAAATTGCAATAAAACACCGATGTATTATTCGATTGACATGAATTTTTTTTCATTCGAAAGATAATCTTGTGGCATTACATTTTAAATATGATTTCTGGCATAGGACTGCCACGGCTGGCTCGGATGTAGTCCAATTTGGACGTCCAATTTTTGATGACTTTTTCCAACATTTGTGGCCGTATATCGGCAATAACACGGCGAATGTTGTCTTCCAAATGGTCGAGCGTTTGTGGCTTATCCGCATAGACCAATGACTTTACATAGCCCCACAGAAAATAGTCTAGCGGTGTTAAATCACAAGATCTTGGAGGCCAATTCACAGGTCCAAAACGTGAAATTAGGCAGTCACCAAACGTGTCTTTCAATAAATCGATTGTGGCACGAGCTGTGTGACATGTTGCGCCGTCTTGTTGGAACCACAGCTCCTGGACATGATGATTGTTCAATTCAGGAATGAAAAAGTTAGTAATCATGGCTCTATACCGATCACCATTGACTGTAACGTTATGGCCTTTATAGTTTTTGAAGAAGTACGGACCAATGATTCCACCAGCCCATAAAGCGCACCAAACAGTCAGTTTTTCTGGATGTAACGGTGTTTCGACATACACTTGTGGATTAGCTTCACTCCAAATGCAGCAGTTTTGTTTGTTGACGTAGCCATTCAACCAGAAGTGCGCTTCATCGTTAAACAAAATTCGCTTATGAAAATCGGGAACAACGGCAATCTCGTTTTGGACCCATTCGACGAATCTACGCCTTGCTTGATGATATTTAAAATGTAATGCCACAAGATTATCTTTCGAATAAAAAAAATCATGTCAATCGAATAATACATCGTTGTTTTATTGCAATTTAATGTTCTATACCTCTAAAAAAAACACCCTTTGCATATAAATTATTTTTAGTTGAGTCCGGAGACGAAAGAAAACAATAGTTCAGAAAATAAAAAATGTTTAATAAAATCTAAGATAACACAAATGTAACATCGCAAACCGAAGTTATTCAATTCCTACTCTATTATATATATATAGCTCACACTCTCTATATATTTATTTATTTATCTTAGTGGAATTTTCAATCGTTAATAAAATACATTTTAAAGCGCTCAATTGAGCTGAAATTTTATATACATGATTATTTTGGATGACAATACAATCATTTAATTATAATTAATGAAAATTAATTTATTAAAACTAATTATTTAAAAAAATTACAAATACAGCCACGTTGGTTTCATTTTTGGTGACTTAGCGACCCTTTTGGCGACTTGTGTCAAAACTTGAAAAGGTTTTTTTCCCTCACGTTTTAAAGCATTCAGTTCAACTGAAATTGTATATACACGATTGTTTTGGATGACAATAAGATAATTTAATGATAATTAATAAAAATTAATTACCATAAAATGTTGTGGTTCCGTCCTATGTATATACATATTTAAATTAATTGTAACTATTTAATAAAAAGTAGCTAAAATAAAATGTTTCTTTGTTGATTTAAGTAGGAACTGGGTATTACTGTAACTCAGAATGAATTATTATGGCTAAGCATCGATTCCGCGTGATACGGACGGACATATACAATAGCTGAACATGAAACGGAGAGTGAGTAATCGAATTTGGTAGCGCTCGAACAAAAGACGATTTCAAAATCACGTAAGCTGAGGTATTGCTGTACTTTTCTCTCACAAAATCTGTAACTTTCAATATTTTTTTTTATTTTACTAGTTGAAATTTTTGGGAAACTCGAACTATCAAAATTTTATTGTATTTGTGTACTCTCTGTTAATGGTCATTTTTCATTGAAACAGCTGCTGGAAACTGAATTTTCAAACATTTAATGTGTGCGGGGGGGCGAAGCTTTGTAAATTTTCTAGATTTTACGAACAGTCCACACGTCTCAGGCAAGAATCCATTAAATATTTTTCCTTTTCATTATTATCTTTTCTGATCAATCCCTCCAAACAATGTTAAGTGAGCCCTTTTAATTATACATGTCGTTATGACAAATAACTACCCCATCCCGGATCACATTAATAATAATCGATGTTCCCATCCATCCAAATAATCGATTTTAATAGGTTTCTAAATCCCTGACGAAAATTAAATTTAAACAGCTGCTGGTCTTTTTAAACAGCTTGCGTTTTTTTTTTTTTTAAAGGAATATTTGCGGCATCGATATATATCCATAGTATTCTCATCCAACTCCAGAAATTGGAACAAAATTAAATCATCATTAATACCCCTCAACTCCAGCCCACGATAATTAATATTCCCTCTTTCCCCTCTAACAAATTACTCTATCAACGCGTAGAGCCGCAAAATATTAAAAGAACATTTAGCTAACTGCTCTTTTCCTTATTTTTTCCCTCTCTAAACCTTCATTCTACATTTCTCTCATAATTGAGTAATGTTTTAATGGTGGTTAATGAACTTTCCTCTTGCAGTTCTCTAATTTTTCCCTGAAAGGGAGCAATTACTTCTGAAAGTATTAGACGTATACATAGTTCTGTTTTCGTAATACATCATCATTTTTTAAATCAAGGAATATTTCCCACAGGATATGGAGGAATATATTTTTCATTAGACTAACTCAGAGAAGTACTTGATTTCCAGTATCACAGTAAGAATGAAGGAAGAAAAAGAAATCTGTTTGTGAGTAATAGGTTAAATTATGATTAAAGTCATTTCGATGGTTTTGAGTTATTTTTAGTTGATTCATAGCTTAAGTGGTTTTTCCAAGAGGACATTTTTTTTTTACCCGGTTCAGAAAATATTTTCAATTTAGCTTAACTGTTTTTGTAAGTTTTGTTGCTGTTTTTTTTTTTTTTTGTTTTTGTTTTAAATAAAAAGGTTTGACGGAGGATTAAAAATATAAATGAAATATTGTGATTTGTGTATTTTTATAAGTTAGAACTAAATTGATATTTGTAATTATTATTGAATGTATCGTTTTTATGAAATGATGGTAATCTTTGGCATATTGTTTCTCTCTTAATTTAAAAGGAAAAAATGTACCCACATTTTATTATTTAAAAAGATACATTTTTTGTCCCCTCCCCCCTTTGTTCTGACATGTATAAAAGCGTTTACTTCCACCATACCTGAACACATATGAAATATTTTATATTTCTTATGTAAAACATTTTAAGCAAACATTTATTTCAAGTTTAATTAAAAAATATTTTAGTATTTAAAAATTCTTGCTTTAAAATTTTTTAATATTTTAAAAACAATTTTTTCTCATATTCTTAGAAACGTGTTTCCTAGTTCTGTGCTACTAGTATTATTTATATTTTAGGAAATTTTTTTTCATGCATTATGAAAAATAGTTAAAAAAAAACCAAAACAGTTGTTATATCTAATTTTGTAGATTTTTAAAGAAAATACCTTCTTATTTAAATCTTTAATTCATGCCCAAAAATATTTAACAGTATTATATAAAATAACAAATAAATGTTTAAATATTTTTATTTAAAACCTTATAAGACCTTAGCTTTTTAAATATATGATCCTCATAAAAAATAAAAGGCAATTACAAGTTTTGAAGGCTACTAAAAGGAACTTGCTGAAGCAATCCAAGGGCTTAAAATAATAGAAAGAACCAGTGTAAGAATATAGTATTATAATTCTTCCATATATATAAGAGAAAATAATATTCACTCTTACACATACTATAAAAAATGATAATCCTTTATATATATATATATATATATATATATATATATATATATATATATATACATGCATGGATAATATTCATTCTCATATTCATAGAGAACATAATATTCATTCATATATTTATAGAGAAGATAACATTTTTCTTACAAAGAGAAGAGAGAATATCCATTCTTATATATATTATTATTAGTTTACATTATGTATTTTAAAGGCAAAATCTATCCTAAATTATCATGTATAAGAAAGTAAATATGCTAAAATTATTTGGAATGAGAGATTGCAATACGTATCAAAGACATTATCAGATGGTTTCTGGACTTATAAAACTTACATTTTATAGTTTATGTTATCTTTTCCTTCTTATTTTTTTTTTAAAAATATTATTAAAAAGCGCTAGGCTGTTATGTGGAGTTTCCCCGCTTTTTCTGTTTTCTTTCGAGCAGTTGCTAATACTACCTATCTTTTCTCTTTTTTAGCAATCCTAGCAAAACAAATGGCTGGTATTTTTTTTATCTCAGTTATTTTTAAAAAGATCTTTTTCCATTTCCAAATTTTCGAACCATTTTTTTGTTGTTGAAATTTTTAATTTGCAAACTACATTACAAATTTCAAAAGCAAATCGACAAAGTGTCGTTGACGATAATATAAAAATTCGCTTGAATTCTGTTTTTTACATCTTATACATCTTAAAAGCTCATTTGTTGCCAATTTTCGACATATTGACAGGATTTGGGCTAAATGAGCCTTGCTCAATATATGCACACAACGAAATAAAAATACTTACGAAATTCCAAGTCTAATAGCTCTTAAGCGGGATTTTTTTCTCAAAATGTTCCGTTACCCAGTGCTTCTCAAACTTTCAATATTTGCGACCCAATATTCAATCATAATTTTCATTGCGCCCCCTCCATACAATATAACAATGCATTAAATTCAATGATACTATACTTTGACACTAATTCTACAATACGACTTTAACCTCTAAAGTACCAACGGTGTAAATAAACTTCTCGCTCAGCCAGTGCGTTAATTGCCCCGAACGTATACATACGTCTTTCCGAAGTACGATCTTTTCTGTTAACTGTTATCCATAAAATTTTTCCGAAGGTTTTGGAATGTAATAAAATGGCCTCGACAATGTTTGCTTTTTTTTTTCAGAGAATTTGCTTATTCGTTCCTTTTCTACCACTCTACCCTCCTCAATATACCACATACGCTCGCTTGCGTTTTAAACGGTGGGATTGGGGGAATCATGTAATTTTTAATCGGCATTTAAGGGATTTATCATAAATAATCGTACAAATTATCATGATATGTGTTAATTTTTGCAAGCAATTTTATATATGACAAGCCCATGGGGTCATATAATTATTAAACTTGTTCTTAACTCAGTATTGTTAAATTAATTATAAAATAGATTGTGCAGTACTGATAGATTCATAAGCGTATTATAGTGCAAATGAGTATTTTATTTTTTTATTCTGCCGGAATGTATTTGTTTGTTTACTTTCAGTAAATTAATAACTTTTTAAAATAATCTTTTGCTTTCGACTTTTCTATATATTCGCGCCCCCTTTTATAAGGTTATCACGCCCCCTTAGGGGGGAGCACAACACAGTTTCAGAAACGCTGCCGAAACCTATACCTAAAGAGTAGACTTCTGTAGGACCCGTTATTAGAGGATTTTAGCTCAACAAAAGGAACAGGACTGCCAAATCTCAAGTCTGTATCTCTAACAATCAAAAACGGGAATTTTTATCTATTACGCCCCTTAACTCCTCGCAAACCTTCTTGGGTCAATTTTCGGAAAATACGTTCTTAGAGAATGTCTACTCCATGAAACGGACATGCCTACCAAACTTTAAGTCTGTAGGTCTAATAGTTCCTAAAATATCATAATAAGTGAGCGAGTCGCTTCTCTTTTATATGTTTATAAACTTAAGTGGTACGCTAAAATTTTTTTTCTTCATTTCTTCGGGCTCACATTTAAAAGAATGGCCCATCGCAGATTTAATATATTTTGTTATTTTTGTTAATTTTCATTAACTTTCGTAATAAATTATATTTAAAAAAAAGAATTTTTCTTTTATTCGCATCTAAAAATGTCTAACACTGATATAATCATCCTAGCGATGATAAAAAATGCATTTGTTCTACAATTATTCATGCACAACAAGCAACACTCTTTTCAGATAACGAAGTATATTTATTTCGTACACATATTACAGTAATAGAGACTTCTGTTCTCATGTGCCTCAAGACCTTTAGAGGCAGGCACTGCATTTTAATTAAAGGGTGTTTTTTTAGAGGTATAGAACTTTAAATTGCAATAAAACAACGATGTATTATTCGATTGACATGAATTTTTTTTATTCGAAAGATAATCTTGTGGCATTACATTTTAAATATAATTTCTGGCATAGGACTGCCGCGGCTGGCTCGGATGTAGTCCAATCTGGACGTCCAATTTTCGATGACTTTTTCCAACATTTGTGGCCGTATATCGGCAATAACACGGCGAATGTTGTCTTCCAAATGGTCAAGCGTTTGTGGCTTATCCGCATAGACCAATGACTTTACATAGCCCCACAGAAAATAGTCTAGCGATGTTAAATCACAAGGTCTTGGAGGCCAATTCACAGGTCCAAAACGTGAAATTAGGCGGTCACCAAACGTGTCTTTCAATAAATTGATTGTTTCACGAGCTGTGTGACATGTTGCGCCGTCTTGTTGGAACCACAGCTCCTGGACATGATAACTGTTCAATTCAGGAATGAAAAAGTTAGTAATCATGGCTCTATACCGATCACCATTGACTGTAACGTTGTGGCCTTCATCGTTTTTGAAGAAGGATTCCACCAGCCCATAAAGCGCACCAAACAGTCAGTTTTTCTCGATGTAACGGTGTTTCATCATACACTTGTGGATTAGCTTCACTCCAAATGTGGCAGTTTTGTTTGTTGACGTAGCCATTCAACCAGAAGTGCGCTTCATCGCTAAACAAAATTCGCTTATGAAAATCGGGAACAATGGCAATCTCGTTTTGGGCCCATTCGACGAATCTACGCCTTGCTTGATGATCGTTTTGATCAATTGCCAAACCAAACTGAGAATAAATTACTTGACAGCTGTTAAATCGGTCGCCATCTTGGAAAGTAATGCCAACTTAAACTTCTATACCAGGAAAAAAAACACTCTAGAGTTCTACGCGCGATCAGCTGTGTCTCTAAGTTGTGACACATTCAAAAACTTCAAGAAAAGTAATATAAAATTTTGTTTTTAAAGTCAATTCCTAGTAAGGTCAACAGAGAAAAAATTTATTTTAGTTATTTCTTATTAAATAATAACAATGAAGATAAATATGTGTATACTTGTGACAGAATCACAATATTAAGAGGCAAAATAGAAAGCGATTTTTTTTTCTATATATGGTGTTGGACTATTATTTCTGTTGTTTGTTACTATTTATTATATAAATTTAATTAATGGATTAATACTATTTAAAAAAACTGTATTAACATCAAGTGTCATCCACGACAAGTTTGGAATGATGTATTTGAACTTGAGTGTGTGTGTGTGTGTGTGGATGAATAAAAATATTTTATTAAGGATGGAAAATTTGAACACAGTATATGTATATATATATATACAATCTATATATAGGGAGTGTGAACTAATAGTAGGAATTGAAAAAGAGTACTTATCTTTCACTTATCTAACTTATTTTAAGGTATCCGAATACGTTCAGGGCCGTGATTTTGCAAAAGCGTATAAATGGCTGATAGTTATGATATTTACTGTCACTTAGATTAGAAAATGTATATAGAATTGGTTTAAGAATAGAATATTGCAATAAAAAAATTATTTAAGTACAATATTTTGAAAAAATATTAACATAGAATGACCCATTTTCAAAATATTCTCCTTTTGCAAAAAATGCTTCTTTTATAATAATATTTTGCCTGTATATAGCTCAGACTTCTGTACAGAGGCTCAACAGGAATTTTTGAAGTATATAACTTAGAAGTGGGTTTATCCATGTTTTACGACAACAGAGGGGAGAAATTTTAAGGGAAAAAAAACGCCGATAATTATTTCAAATGGGTGTAACTCTGAAAATAAAGTGGGTTTTTCAAAAATCATAGTTGAGCCTCTGTACAGAGGTCTGAGCTATATACAGACAAAATATTATTATAATAGAAGCCTTTTTCACGAGAGGAAAACATTTTGAAAAAAGGTTATTCAAAGTTAATTGTTGGCCAAAATATTGTATTTAAATCATTTTTTTCGTCAAAATGTCCTTGAAATAATTTTATACATGTATTCTAATCTAAGTGACACTAAATATCATGAAAATTGTCCCTTTATACGCTTTTTTAAAATCACGATTCCGAACGTAGTCGGATACTTTAAGAGTAATATTTTGTGGGAGGTAATGAAGTCTGTGTATCTCTTGTCCAGGTTATTTGGCATCAAGTGCGCCCGTTGTAATGTGAGCTTCAGTCGGAACGACTTTGTGATGCGAGCCAGGAGTAAAATCTACCACATCGAGTGCTTCCGGTGCGTCACCTGCACGAGGCAGTTGCTCCCGGGCGACGAGTTCGCCCTCAGAGACGACGGACTCTTCTGCAAGGCGGACAACGACTGCACACCCATAGTCGAAAAGAAGATCACACCCAACGGTCACACGGCCAATGGACAGCACTCGCCCCACAACGGCACAACACCCAACGGAACGTCCCTACAGATGGCAGGTAACTTCTATCCTTAATTATATCTTTTGAAAACGGATAAATCAAGACCCGTGGCTGAGTGGTAGCATATTTTGCTCCACGTCACATGTCCGGGGTTTAAATCTTGGACTGGGCAAGGTCATCTCGAAACCCCTTCAGTGAGTTGATAAATTAGTACCAAGCTTGCTTGGGAACTAAACAATGGGAGGTTCTCGTCAGACTGACCAGAACCTCTGCTCATGCGCTTCAGCGCCCAAGGTCATGAAAACTGAGATGAATCCAATGGGCTTTGATCCTCTGTTGGCTGTCGAGCCATTATGTTTTGCTGACGAAGCTTTCTGCTTTCTACAAAAAATAAGGCTGTATTCGCACAAGGGTAGAACCACACAAATAGGAAATTTTTTTTAAAATAGAGCAGTAAAGGACAAAATGTGACCCAACCATAGACTATCCTGCTCGCCAAAGATTTGAAATCGAATAATTTAAAATGTTCGAGTTTTAATGTTTTAAAGAAAATTATTGTAAAGATATACTCCATTTTTTGCATATGTCCACATTTTTCGTGTATATGTTTTGAGGTTTATAAAATCGTTTAAGTCTATCTTCGGCTAATGTTAAAGCATAGGGGCCGCATTCGGAATATTTTTTCAGATATAAAAGTACTCAAACATTAATATTACATTCTGGCTTCATTATCCTATAGAGAATCACTTATTTTACCATACTATTCATTTTTATCCGAGTTGATACATTTTTTCGTTTATAAAATGTGTTTTGCATTATTTTCCCTATACCGTAATGCTAAATGAGCTATCCCTTCACATTTTAAAATAAAAGACTAATTATTTCTGAAATATTTTGAAATTTTAAAAAACACTATATTATAAACAAATAAATGAGTTACAATGTCACACATTTTTATAAAATTTGAGGCATTTTTTTCTGTCTGAAAATGTGCTCCTTGTGAAGTTCACGCTCTCGTGCATATGGCAAAAAAATATGGCTTAAAGTACTTTTGCATTTACAAAAATTATTCCCAAATAAATTTGCTTAAAATAGTTAAAATATATTTCATCATATTATATTTAGAGTTTTAAAATTGAAAAATAAGCATTGAATGCATTCTCAACTTCAGTCATCATATTGAAAGGAAGGAGTTTTCAAATTATTCCTTTTTTAAAGTTTTTGTTAAATTTGTAATTTACTACAAAGGGGGGGGGCACCATTTTTTTAAGAAAATTTTTGTCGATTTCTTAAAAGCTTGCTCATGATAGAGATAAAAAAAATGCTTCATATGTGTGTGTGAATATTACATTTTCACTCAACAGAGCACAGAGAAACAAATATTCAAAAAAATATTTCTCAATTTTTTTTCAAACTTTTTTGCTGGTTTTAATCTTCTATATTGAACTAAATGGGTTTTCCCCCTAATATACTGAAGAAAAATTATGTATTTTTGGAAGGCTTTAATTTTAATGACACGGTATAATAAACGGCAGTATCATCAGAAAATTTCATGAAACTTAGTCAGTTTTCTGTCTGGAAATGTGTTCCGAACTATGCTTGGGTTCAGCAAAATTATTTTGCTGGAGACGGCCTTAAATTAACCAAATCTTGTGCGGAATTTCTAAGTTTTATCCTAATTTTACAGCTTCCCCCTTAATTTAATTTTATTTAGTGTTTTTGTTTTTTAGACCTTGCTTAACCTTCTAATTACATCAAATACAGTATTTTAAGCGAATCCAAATGCTGTGGTGAGTTTCTAATTTTAATCCTATTTTTATAATATCCCATTTATTTTAACCTCTTTTTACTAATCTTTTTTTTTTTAAAAAAACAAATTCCTGCTTTTTTATTTGTTTGCTTGTATAAATTATTAATTTTTTTTACCTACCTTAATTTTGATTCTGTTTTCGTGGTGATAATTTTAATCCAATTTTTGCAAATACTTTAATATTAAATGAATTATACTTATTAGTTATCTTTCACACACAAGAGTGGTTTCAATGAGACCTTTTACCCTTTCTCTTACATTAGTTTATGCTTATTTTTTTTGTTTATTTAGCCGTTGATTACAGAATTACATCGATTTTAATGTTTGTTTTTTGGTTTTTATCAAAATATTGACATTATTTAAGGAAAAAAACTTATACTTTAAAAAAATTCAGAAAAATTGAGCATTTTTCAAAATAATAGACCTTTTTTTTTTAGAAAACTTTTGCGTTTTGTAATTTTTTAGATCTGGAATTAATGCCCCTAATCATCGTTTTTTCTTTCTTTTGCTAATCCTATTTTTAATCTCTTTTTCTCATTTTTACTCCCTTTTGTCAATATCTTACTTTATTTTTTCTAATCCTAATTTTATTTTTAATTTCGATAGCCGTTATTATAATCTCTCTCTTTTCCCTTTTACTTTTCTTCTCTCCTCTTTCTTTTCTTTTTCTCTCCCCCCTTTTTTGTATATAATACTCATTCGAATTCCCTTTTTAAATCCTTATTTTTCTGTTTTTCCTTTTTTATTGCTCCTGCTAGCTGTCAAAATAGACGAGGAAGCGTTTTTTTTTTTTTTTTTTGTACTTGAAAGTACAAAATAGCACAATAGGCTAAAAAGAAAATGACTGAAATATAAAAGAAGAGTTAAAAAAAAAATAGTATTACTGGACTAAAACTCAAAAAAAGAAAGCCACACTAAATAACCTTCTACCCGAAGAGAGTGTTTCATTTCTATGGAATAAAATTATAAACTGATTGCTCCATTTGACTTGAACTGTTATAGAATGCCGCCTAAGATGTTGGTTGGCTGAAAAAGTTTTTAAATTTAGTTAAATAAACTATTTTAATGTAATAATTGTAACAAAGTAGACTTTATAATAGATCTCGGAATGTAGTTTTGCAACGAGAAATATTTTTCTTTAGATGTGGAATCATAGAAATGGTAACTTTTTGTATTTAAAGCACACCGTATATTCTTTTATAGTTGTACCTTACCTTGCAATATAACAACAAGTACACTTATAAAAACTTAATACCCATTTTTTTAAACGAATACATTTACATACATTTTAAAACGTGCTTAGTTTTTAAAAGATTTTATTACGTCACGTCGACAAAAAAAAATCGCTTTGACTATATATGTGTCATAATGAATTGCAAGTTTTAATAAAGCCAATGAAGAGAAATTATTCCACGCTTTATCTGCACTAGAACAAAATTAAAACCATAATAGGCTGTCAAATAACAGGCTTACCTTCAAAGACCCTTACGATAAAAGTTTCAGCTGTAGCTTACAGTTTGGTAGCGTTATTTATTTAATTGTCGAATGAAACGATTTTGGAAACTATTAATGGAATTAACCCTTAAATACCGATCAAAAGTCGTATGATTCACTCCCCGGTGCCATCGTTTTTCACATATTCGCACTTATACGGTGTATTGGAGGGAAAAGAAAAGGCATAAATAAGCTGATTTTTCTCTGAAACAAGTAAATCATTCGTAAATACTGTGAAGGTCATTTTATTGCAGTCCAAGGGCTTCGAAATAGTTTCACTGTTAGCAGCACAAACAAAAGGATAGTATTTCGTAAACACGTATATATACGTTGGGATACTTAACGCAACGGTTGAGCGAGACGTTTGTATAAGACGGCGGCAGTCGAGGGCTTAAATTATTTTTATTTCTAAAGTTTGAGCAGTCTCTCGTTTTGTTGCAATAAAAAATAGAGTTAAATAAGAAACGAAAATGTGCGAAATAGGCATAAAATTATACAATAAAATAGGCAGTGTTTTGAAACTCAAATATTGAACAGTTACTATGTAGGGTGAATGGTAAAAACATTTTACTTTAAGCGAAGTTTTAAGAGTAAAAGTGAGAAAAAAACAGTTTTCTTTCCTTTATATATGTGTGGAATTTCATGAATATCAATTCAAGTGTAGTAATTGCAAGCTGCAATTCAAAGCATTTTTAATAATTAAAAGTTACAAATGAAATTGTTTGCAACAATTAAAAGTTACAAGTAAAATTGTCTGCAACAATCAAAAGTTACAAATAAAATTGTTTTTAACAATCAAAAGTTACAAGTAAAATTGCTTTCAACAATCAAACTTTACAAATAAAATTGTTTGAAATCAAAAGTTACGACTAAAAGCGTTTGGAATATTTACAAGATGCAAATAAAATTATTTATAATCATTACAAAATATTATTAAATCTTTTCCACACAGCTTACTTAATTTGCTTTAAGAAAATACTAATAGTTTCTTTGACATGTGTGATTTCTTTCTCACTGAAAAATTTCTTTTAAAAATAATTCTCAGCAAAGCATGTCATAAATAGTCACAATCTAACAAAAAATAATAAAAAAAGTGTGAATATCTTCCGACACACACGTAAGAGGGCGTTCAAAATTAATCAGACATTTTTTTTTTTATCTATTACAGAAAACTATGTGTCTCTGAAATTTTAATAGAAATTTCCATTACTTCCATTAAAAGAGGAGTGATGAGAAGGCCTTCACTTTCATAAAAGGTATAAATAGATTTCTTACAGTTGAATATTTGTGTATGAGTACTCATTAACAGTTTTCACCATACTGACAAGAAACAGAGCCGTGTAATGTAATCACAGTGTTATTATCTTGAAAGTTAGTGAGTCGTGGATTCAAATCTCTGTTGAGGTAAATATAGTTATGTTTGTGTAATGAAGGTACTGTAAATATATATATATATATATATAATAAATGTAACTATATTTAATATATTCAGATAATGCAGTGCCGGTTTATTCATTGGGCGCTTGGGGTCTGGAGGGGCTCAGGTGAGTGAATATTAACGTCGCACTGTTCAGCCAAGTGACTAGGATGACACCTGAGCTGGCACCCCCTCTCCAAACTACCACAACTTTATGATGGGAGGATGTTTGAGTTCTCGACAGATATAACGTGCACCGCTTCCATACACGGCGGGTCTTTAGTAGTAATGGGCTCGAACTCGAGACATGCCAGCCACGATCCGATACCTTCACCACTAGGCTACTGCAGCCCGGAATTATATATGTTTTATAAACATATATTTAAACATATTTTTTGGTTATAAATTTCGATTCTCTAGAACCTAGGGGGCCCGTAGATCTTTTGCATCCAGGGCCCGAAATCAGCTTAAATCGTCATCGTGATGGTGGGGGGGCTCAACTATTTGCTTTAATAAAGTGTGTACTAGATTACATGCAAGAATTTTGACAATGAACCTTGTGCTTCCCAATCTTATGGTGAAAATTATGCCTAAACATTTGCCTTGCCGTCCCAACCTTCATATTTTGCATCCTGAGGAATTTAGAGACAAAATTTTGTTTAGCAAATAAGAATATTAGTTAATTCGAAGACTAATCTTTAAGGGATTGGAGCTCACGAATCACGGGCTAAGCAATTTAACATCATGTTAATCTAACAACCAAGTTAGAACAGTAGCCCTATTGCAAATCTTCGGGATAAGCATAGAAGATGAAAGTAATAAAGCCCATTGCCCTGATGCATTGGTTAGTTCTAGTTTAATGCGTCGCACTATTCCATTGGTTAGTCCTAGTTCAATAATTATTAAACACTAAAGGAAACTGTTTATTTTTAGTTTGTTTTTGTTTCATCGACGGACCAGCCACGCTTATTTCTTTACTTTTTTTATTCAACCACACAACATATATATGCTATTTACAAGCGCAGCAAATTTTAATTAATTCTTTTATTGTGAGCTTCGAGTATTAGAGTCCTATATTAATGCTCACGTCTGAGTATTAAAGAGAAATTTTCTCGTCCATCTCGTTCCACAGAAAGTGCTCATCTGCCGGCACATCGCGGCAAGGAAGAATATTTGCATTTATGCGCATGACGTTGGCGCGCATGCGCCAACAGAAGCATCTAACAAACAAGTTAGGATAGTAATCCTTAGTATAGTAGGATACCTGAGGATAGTAATTGCATTTTTACAGAATGACCTTCGAAGATGAAAGTAATGAAGTCAGTTGCACTCACTAATCCATTGGTTAATTCTAGTTTAATACGTCGCCCTATTCCATTGGTTAGCCCTAGTTTAATAATTATTAAACAATAAATACTAAAGGAATCATCTAACAATCAAGTTAGAATAATAACCTTATTGCACTGCGACAGGATGGTCATCGAAGATGAAAGTAATGAGCCCGTTACACTAATCCATTGGTTAGTGCTAGTTTAATGTTAATTAAACAATTAATAAATAATAAAGGAAACGTCAAACAAACAGCAAAGAAAGGATTGCAAATCTACTGAATAGACATCGGAAATGAAAGTAACGAAGCCCTTCGCAATAAACTTTTGAATAATTCTAGTTTAATGTTAATTAAGGTATCCGACTACGTTCGGAACCGTAATTTTAAAAAAGCGTATAAATGGATAATTTTCATTATATTTAGTGTCACTTAGATTAGAATACACGTATAAAATTGTTTGAAGGACATTTTGACAAAAAAAAATTATTCGAATATAATATTTCGGCAAAAAATTAACTTAGAATAACCTTTTTTCAAAATGTTCTCCTTTTGTGAAAAATGCTTCTATTATAATAATATTTTGCCTGTATATAGCTCAGACCTCTGTAAAGAGGCTCAACTATGAGTTTTGAAAAATTCACATTATTTTCAGAGTTACAACCCATTGAAATAATTATCGGCGGTTTTTTTTTCTTAAAATTTCTCCCTTCTGTTGTCGTAAAACCCACTTCTAAGTTATATCTTTAAAAAATTCTAGTTGAGCCTCTGTACAGGGGTCTGAGCTAAATAGAGGCAAAATATTATTATAATAGAAGCATTTTTCACAAAAGGAAAATATTTTGAAAATTGGTCATTCTATGTTCATTTTTTGTCAAAATATTGTACTTAAATAATTCTTTATTGTAATACTATTCTAAAAACAATTATATATATATATTATAATCTAAGTGACACTAAATATTATAACTGTTATCCATTTATACACTTTTGCAAAATCACGATTCCGAACGTAGTCGGATACCTTAAACAATTAGTAAATACTAAAGAAAACATTATGTTATCCATTATTCGAAATTATATATGTTCTTATAGAATTAAATTACGAAAATCTTTAAATCAAAGTGTCAATACATAGTAAGCTTCCTTTTATTTCAAAAGATAACGATGGTCTGCCCAAAAAGATCACGGGAATGTGTCACAGGAGGATGGGGGGAGCACGCGTGAAAGAGCGTGCCACGCCTGTGCCGGGGCGCGTGAGAATCCAGCCCGCCCACTACAAACGCTGCCTGTCAAAAGACGCCCCCTCGCCCTGAAGTGCGAAAGGATAATAATTGTCCGTTAATAATCGATGATGTCCTTTAAAGGTAGTGTTTTTTCCCGTTCCTCTTTCCCAACTCCCGTGTCAAATGAGGGGCTATTGAGGGAACCGTCACTAATTTGGGGCTTCAGGAGTGAAAACCAAAGTGCCGCTCTTTTCTGAAAGAAGAAAGATTAAATAGGTTTTCATGAACTGTGGTGGGAAAAGGTTGGTGCCACGCTCCACTTGCTTTCTCACGTTTGCCCTTTGTATCTTTGGCTCGATATTGATAACATTTTTACATATGTCTTATTTTTTCTTTCATGACACATGTGTCAAAAGCTTATATAATCACACGGAATATGAATAATAGAACTGATTAGGCCTTTTTTGTTAATAAATATGTGCATTAGGGTGGATTACGGTTGTATGGATGGAAAAAAATTATTACTAAACAGAATGTATCTAAACGGAAAAAATAGTCTGTGATATTGAGAATAGGAAAAAAATAATTACAGAATTTAATATTGACTCAAAATTATGATTTAACTTTGATTGGATGATCTTAGACTCTAAATAAAATTATTTTTTTCTAAAATATAAATAACCACACCAAAACGAGTTGACAAACCAAACGAGTGCTAAGTATTAAGTAGCACAATGTAAATAACAAAATTACATAGCCCCATCGCTCTTCTCGTACACTCAAAAATTCAGTCCGTTTTATCGTACTCTAACTTCGATAATACGTTTTTTAAAATTTTACTTTAAGGAAGTGGTTGTGAATGGTGTACCTAATGTTTTATTCTTGTAACTATTAGATAGGTCAACGCAATAAATGTTAAAAAGCAATGAAACACATGTTTTTGTGTAACTAAAACTACGTTGAATTTTTACCATAAAAAAGCTCAAATACCTAAACTTCCTTTCGCTTGTGGAAGTACTTTACATAGTGAGTGTGAGTAAGAGTCATAATAATGTCGCCCTATAAAGCACGAGGGATAATGGTGACGGACCTCGTAATAAGGGACCATGGTCAAGTGACGAGAAAGCACCTGGGCTATAGCCCCACCCTTCTTACTTCCACACCAACGAGAGGATGTTTGAGCCTCGATAGATTTAACGTGTATTGGCCACCTCTACACGGCGGGTCTTCAGCAGTACCAGGCTCGAACTCATGAAACGCCAGTCTTAAATCCGTGGCCTTGACCACTAAGCTTCCGCTGAGTGCGAAAAAGGTGAGCGGGATACTGACGGTTAAAACAATTACAGTTTCATGTATGTACAGTCGGGCCTCCCTTTTACGAACCTTCATTTAGCAAAAATCTGTATTTTGCAAACGTTTCCGGGAACCACTAACATAAAGTTCTTTTTCTAAGCAATGAACTTTTTCTCTTGTTATTAGATTTTTTTCTCCTTACTTTTAAATTTTTCTGGATGTTTCTAATTATTCTACCTTTTAACACATTTTATAGTGATCAATGACCTTGAACCGGCTTTACCAGGCGCCTAACTCACCTATAACAATGAAACAGCAGAAATTTTTCAAACAAAAGACCCAAAGAATAAAAATGTTTATAAGTAATTATGAATAAATTTAAGGTGGTATGTGTGTGTGGTTGTGTAGATGCCTAAAATTACTGGTTATAAAGTAATGCATGATTAAAATTACTTGTATGCTTAAAATTAGAAATGTCGTTAAAGAATTCAATTTTAATGTAAAATTATTCTTTTAAAGTAGAAAATACAGTGTGTTCCTAGACAATGTTTTTCTCTCTTGTTTTCCTTGCAGATTTCTTTTTGATGAGTGAGATGTATATAATTAACAAATAATAATTTACAAAAAAGTGTGAATAATTACTTTTTTAATAATGATATATATATAGTATTCCTAAATTAAAAATTTGTTTTATGTAGTTTCCAAAGTATGTTTGAAGATGCATTTCTATTCAACGAATTTTCTACTAAACGAACTTTTTTCGAGATTTAATGACTTCGCTAAATATATATAGAGTTCCGCCTGTATTTTAAAATTTTAATACTAATAAAATAAATTAATTCTATTTTTATTAGTTCACATGAAAAAAAATTTTCAATTTCGTGAATATCTGATATTGATATAAATCAATTTACAGTGTTTTTCTACTTGTTCACAAAAACGTGTTGAAAATTTTCTGTGCGACTTGGAATAGGTAAATACAGTAATTCAGGAACGTATAAATCTTAAAAATCTAAAGTATATTTGGATTTCATTTCTTAAGAAAGATGACAAATGCACTTTTATATTTCTTACATTTAGAAAAACCATCGTAAGATAAATTACTTATCAGAATTAATTCCAGGAAAGCTTTTGTAACATTTATCTTAAAGAAAAATATTACTTTATCTTAATGTATCCGACTACGTTCGGAACCCTGATTTTGCAAAGCGCATAAATGAATAATTTTCATGATATTTAGTGTCACTTAAAATAGAATATATGCATAAAATTGTTTTAAGGACATTTTGACAAAAAAATTTTATTTAAATATAATATTTTGACAAAAAATTAACTTAGAATAATCTTTTTTCCAAATGTTCTCCTTTTGTGAAAAATGCTTCTATTATAATAATATTTTGCCTGTATACAGCTCAGACCTCTCTACAGAGGCTCAACTAGAATTTTTGAAATATATAACTTAAAAGTGAGTTTATATTCATATTTTACGAAAACAGAGGGGGAAATTTTAAGAAAAAAATGCCAATAATTATTTCAATTGGTGGTAGCTCTGAAAATAATGTGAATTTTGCAAAAATTCTAGTTGAGCCTCTATAGAGAAGTCTCAGTTACGAGCCTCTATAGAGAAGTCTGAGTTAAATACAGGCAAAATATTATTATAATCGAACCATTTTTTACAAAAGGAGAACATTTGGAAAAAAAGATTATTCTAAGTTAATTTTTTGCCAAAGTATTATATTTAAATAAATTTTTTTTGTCAAAATGTCCTTAAAACAATTTTATGCATGTATTCTAATCTGAATGACACTAAATATCATGCAAATTATCCATTTATGCGCTTTTTTAAAATCACGGTTCCAAACGTAGTCGTATACCTTAATGAAATTACTCAATTTAACGTTCAAAATTTACAAAGAAAACATGATTATTTTGAAAAGTGGTAAATCATAATATAGTAAAAATATCTCGATTCACGCTACCTCAACTTACGAGTACCCGGAGTTACACGAGTTTCAAATCTCGTTGATTAATTTTTTGTTTGAGCGCTTTTTTTTCAATCAGTTGAAATTCTTAATGCAATTGAAGAAGTTGTCGATCTTGCCAAGAAAATAATTTTAGAAATGGATAATGATGGCATTCAAAACTGCTAGATTCCAACAATCAGGAGCTGACAATTGATGAGCTCATGGAAATGCAAGAGCAAGAAGACATTAAAGAACTTGAGTCGCTAGCCCTAGTTCAATCAGAAAATCGAATGATGGTTCAGAATTTATCAGAAGGCCTCCATTTAAATGAAAGAGGGTTACAAATTTTAGAAAATATAAACTACACACAGTGAAGAGCGTATTTTTTTCAACAAAACAAGGAATAAAAAAATTTATTAGCATGCTACGAGAAAATTTTTCAGGAGAAAAAAAATATCTTTGAGCTGGTAGACTACTCTTTGTTACATTTTCTGAAACCTGCTACATCAAAATAACTTCGGGGTTTACTATTTTGTATTTGTGTTATCTAAGATTTTATTAGGCATTTTTTTTTCTAAATTATTATTTTTTTTCGTCTGTGGCCAAATTAAAAATAATTTATATGTATTTATATGCAAATTATATCCCCCGACTTACGCGACTTCAACTTACGCGGTTATCAATCAGTCTCACCTATCGTGTAAATTCGGGGTATTACTGTAATTCATAAAATTGAAGTCATGTCGAGCATTTGAAAGAGCATTAAAATATCTGTGTGGATAAATCACAAATTAATTCTTTTAAGGTTTTTTTTTTTTTTTTGCTAAAATTTATCACAATTAAAAGGGACATTCTCAAAACCGATTATATCGTTCGATTATTTTATTAATGTGTTACTATTAACATAGAAGTTTACCTCAAATAATGACTTCCAAGCAGCTGCATATATTTTTGTAAGATGTATATATCTTAATATTTGTATTTAAAGTGAACAGTTCCCTTACATTGATTGGTGTAAATAAAAAAATTCTAAAATAATTATGCAAAAAAAAAATTAGTAGTAATTAAGCTTTTAATATTTTAGCTACCCATGAAAGGGAGGAATTCATGATAAACATAATCACGTGATTCCATTTATGTGACGTCATAGTCACAGGAAAGGTGCAATAATGTGTTACCAGCCAATCAGCTCCTGATCTAAGCATTCCTTTACTTTTGCCAACTTCATTTTCTCATAGAAACTTTTTTTTAAAAAAAAATCGCATATTTGTTAACAATAATAAACGAAATGTACTTGATTTAAAAGTACCCGTGTAAAACAATTTTTTTAAGAAAATTTTTAAAAACTACTAAGTACGTTTTATAAGAAATTTCTGTAAAAATCAAAAGTTGGCAACAGTGAGGCTATAGAACTGATTGACTGGAAACGCATGATTGCATTTATCATGAGACTATGATGTCACATGAATTATGAACTGATTGGCTGGGAACACGTGATTACACTTACGTGATTATGACACCATAGGCATTTAACCCATTGTACCTGCCCACTTTTTAAGCGTCTGTTTTCATCAATAATAAACTTCGTGTTCAGAAATATGTTTATAACCGTGATACATTTCTCGGTACTTTTCTGTTCGCCAGGGCCAAGCAGGCTTTATTGGTGACAACACACAGTATGCACGTAAAAAAATGTTAATAAATGTTAGTTCTCAAAGGTTTTGTGTCCATTTTTGATGTATAATAAAAAAGACGCTACTGATAAGAAAAGACCACGACTTGTTTTGAAAATGTGGTGCTAAGGGGTTTCCAGCGGGAATATACCGCTTAACGTCGGTTGTATCCTTTTTGGCGACTTTATCACCTGCGCCGGCGTAACGGAAAACTACCCATTTCTCTTTTAACACGCAATAAAGTAATGTAAAACTACAAAAATTAAGAAATACATTATGAGTTGATCAATGTTATTCAATAATTTAAATGATTTTACGACAGACATGAGGCTACCATTTTATTTGGATAATTATTTCGCAACATTTTTTTCTTTCTTCACAGCATATTTTTAGGTCAAACAATTTTTCCATGTAAAATTTTTGTGTAATACAGTGAACTTGAGGTGCATTACTATCTGAGGTCACCAATGCAGTAATTTTACAACAGGAGCTTAATCATTAAAGATTGTCATGGATAATCAAAACAAGAAAAATAAGTTTGATCTGTTACGTTTGATTTTACGTTTGATTAAAATTTTAATTCCCTTCTTTTCAAAAATTTGTACTTACACTTTCATGTATACACTTTTAAAAACTAGAAAGAATTCCACTATTAGAAAAAGACGAGGTATAGTGACATTGCAGAAAAAAAAGGCAGGTTTCTATCAGAAAGAGAATAAATTCTTGATTAAATTTTCATTTTACTTTCCTTATTTCTATGTTCTTGAATTATTATTCTTTACATTTTAGATGAAATTTAATTAATATAACTACACAGATTATTTTAATTACATATGTAAGATTTATAAATTAAAACTAATAGAATGAAAATTATAATGTTCTAACACAAATTTTCATATAGTTCATTGCATTAACTTAGGTGATTTTTTAAAGGAGTAACATCTTTTTTCTTTTTGTGTACAAACTCAAAATGTACACGATTTTTTTTTTTTACATAAATTCTTTGATGACGTTTTTATTACATAGATATAAGAACAGTCATGTTCTCAAAGAAATTAGCGTATGGTTGGACAACTAAATAAAAAACATTTAAATACGATAGCAGAATTTTTATGCGAAAACAGCTACATTTTTTTAGCTTATTTTCAAGGTCAATAAAAACCATCTCTTTTGTAGAAAGGCATTTCTTCACCCCCCGCCCAAGAAACTACGCTTTATTTAATTCAGGTAAAAGGTTTTATCCTCTCAAATAATGTAGAGGCTTCTATATTTCCTGAAGAATATATATATGGGAGTCTTATGAACCTCAAAAATATAAGTACAAAAGCTTTCAGACACAATTCGCGAATGAGGATTAATATGCAAGTATTCTCCAGGCTCCAATTTTTTGCGATTGAAAAAAAAGCATCATAAGTATGCAAGATTTTTAAATGTTGTTTAGGAACTTCATGGATAGAGTCTTTTAGATCTACTAATAGGTGTTGCGGGGGTCAAGTATCGGAAAAATTTAACCGCAAATGTGTTTTCCATTAACTTTAAAGCTTGTAGATTGCCCTGACACTTTAAAAATCATACCATATCACTCCTCTTTATTTCTTCTAAAATAGGGAATATAAAAAAGAATCTGCCAGCAAAGAATCGAAATGGAAAAATCACGTTCCCCTACTAAGGCAATCTCTCGTGCATGATTGAATACTCCAAATCTTGACTTGAAGTAGAACCTTTCAGACCACCTCTCTATTGAAAATGCATCCTCCGCGCTCAAAGCGTGCTAACTGCCTTCCACTGAAAGAAAGTGAACGATACCAGGAGCCACATTTTGCAAAAGCAAGGGTCATTATTTCTTTCCAAAATGGGGAAAGAGGGGTTCGATTCCACTTTTGAATGGTGAAGAATATTCCTGGATGCAAAGAGCAAAAAGAAGCACATACACGTGATGAAGACTATTTCGTCAAGGATGCTTAAGTCAAATAGATTGTATCGAATAACCTTTTATATCGATTTTTTTTCTTTCATCTTCATCTTTATTGCTACTTCTGTAAAGGAAATTTTAGAATGTATTTTTTTTTCTTTAAAAAATGTTGGAGGATGTCTATTTTTATGACTAACGATTTTTAAGGTACAAAGATATCAGGGGTTGAATTTGTGTGTGTGTATATGCGTGCGCGTGTTTTGTTTACTCGTCTTGTGTACAAGGTTTTGCACAAAATATTGACACAAACAAGAATTATTTGTAAAGATTAAATGATATAGTAAAAATAACCCATTCTCAAATATATATTCATATCTATATGCATTATAGAAAAATTCATAGTATCTGTACGTATATAACTATATGCATATGAAGATATCGAACGTAATTGTTAGGCTTGAGTAAATAAAAGCATTATTGTTTGTTTCAAAATTAAGCCTAATTAGGAATTTTAAATGTTTTTTTAAATCTAAACAATATTTAAGAAATATGTGCTATGCTATATTTAAAGAAAATAAATTTCCTTTCCGTCGAAAAGTTTCGATTACATTTCCAATATATAACTCAGGGGTAGGCAATCTATGGTATACGTGCCTAATTTGGTGACACTCTACGCCTCTCTACAAATTTATCAATTTTGTCTAAAGTTGAAAATTTTGAAATGGATCTTATTGTACTAATATCTTCAGAATCATGGAATGTAAAATTTTCGGAATTATTTAAAAATTTGGAGGACACCTCTAGTAATAAATCGACAGTTATTTTTAATTTTTGGATATCATTTCTGGAAAGATTCAACTGCTTGAAGAGAAAATTACATATGCACTATCCATTTTTGGTTCAATATACCTGTGTGAACAAAGCTTTTCTTATGGGAAAAGTGTTTTGAGTCTGCAAAGAAGTTGTTTAACGTCTTTACGGATTAAGTTAAACAATCAGAATCGTGTGAAATATACAGTCGCAAATTAAACCCTTGATATTCCGATAAAAAATATAGAGGTGCAGGACAAAGGTTCGCGTTAAAATATTTAACTGTGTTGTAGGAGTGCTTATATTTTGTTGTTTATTTTTTATTTAAATAATCAAGTATAAAAGATTCATAATACAAAGTATATCTAAAATTTTAATTTTTTACTTACGTTGAAGGAATAGTTATATTTTATGTTCAATCTGATGTTAATAAATATCTGTGCAAAATAAAAAAAAATACTAAATATAAGATATTTTCAAAAAACACAGAATCCCCAAATCCTTTTCTTGATATAAATTCAAATAAATTTGAAACAGTTAAGGTATTCGACTACTTGCGACAACTCTTTTTTAAAAATGGAAAGATGGAGATTTTTTTTGGGGGGTAGATATATTTAGTACATTTTAAGAAAAAAGGCTAAATTTAAGAAGAGAAAAATAGATTATTACTACTAAAATGGGAAAAAAATGGGTAAAAATTGACGAAAAAATTACATAAACGGGGCCCGCTCTGTACAAATAGTTAATGAACAAATTCGCTATTTTTCAATTTTGATGATTACATTGCTATTACTTTTTGAAATGACCTTTAGGATAAGAAATATTTTAAATAAACAAAAACTAAAGCACTTTATCTTAGTGATTATATTAAATTATTTAAAAAAACAGTGATTATATTCACACAAAGAACCGTAAATTTTGTCATAAGAGAGGGATCGATAAATCTGAAGGATAAAATACTTCTACTGCTATACAAAACATTCACACAAAAATTAAGCAAATTATTTTCAAAACTTTCTGAGCAATCGATGTCCCCATTTAAGTTTTTCGAAAAAAAAAAACGCATTTTAAAGTTTGACATCTTATGTTAAGTTATGGCATCCGCTTTTACTAAAACACTTGTAGTTTTTGTTATAGTGAATGGAATGGAAAAGTTTTGGTATTTTTATAAAGCTAATAAGATGGACTAATAAATAAAATCATTAAAAAAAATGTCAATTTTTAAAAAAAAAAAAATCGTGATTTTAGGGTAGTCGGATACCTTAAAAGTTTTACTTACTTAGAATCAATTATTACCTCTGACAACTGAATATCTCATGAAATCTAGAATCGATTATACTTGGAAAATAAGGCTTTTTCTGGACTGAGGAGGTTTTAAAAATCTAAATTTCTTTCAAGAAACACAAAATTTTTAATGTACGAAACTCTTATTCGACCAGTTCTGACGTATGCATCTGAGGCTTGGACAGTAACAAAACTGGAAGAAAATCAAATAGCATTCTTTGAGATAAAAATACTTCGAAGTATACTAGGAGGTGCAAATGAAAACAATAGCTGGAGAAGAAGATACAATATTATACAGAATTTATAAGCAACCTGACATCATAAGGCACTTAAAAATAAATAGAATGATTTGGATGGCCCATATAATTCGAACGCCAGATGATAACAAGTCCGGCTCTAGCAATTTTGCCGCCCCGGACAAAAATGGAAAATGCCGCTCCTCTCTCCAGAGCAAAAAGTTACAATTTAAAAAGAAAAAATTTTCACATAGAAACACACCTATAAAACTTGAGTAACGAATATATATATATATAATTTTAAGCCTTAAAAATACAAAATAATTCCAAATTAAGGATATAATTATCTATTATTATTTCAAACGAGTAAAATGTAAGAGAAGGAATTGCCCATTCCAGCAGGCCAATTTTTTCGAAAAAGAGTTAACTGATGGTGTGGATCACAAGTTTTTATTTTAACTTATAGTAACTGCACACAAAACTAAATCAAAATATCTTCCGTAGCTCTCCACCAAAAACTCATTACCCCTGTCCTCTTTTGAATAGCTGGCACCAAACATCGTATGGGTGAAAGGAATGTCCACTGTGACCTCACTCGAGGCTGGGGAGAAAGATACCAGTGAAAGATGTGTAAAAATATCAAATTTCATTATTTAAGATATAATCTAGCCTCAAACGCTTCACGTTTCAACATAAAAGAAAACCGACATTAAACATACAGAGTACAAAATGAGGAAATAAAATACATTAAATAAAATACGAAATTCACACCCAATTATATTTCTGAAAATATACCGAATTTTCTGTAACAACAAATACATATATATTTCAAATTCGATCCAAACGCCGCCCTTAAAATTTGCCGCCTCAGCCAGGGGTTCGGTTTGCCCGGCCCTAGAGCCGTCCCTGATGATAATGTTGTCAAAAAGATATTGCAGTTAAATGTCACTGGGATTCGGAAACGGGGAAGACCAAGGCTGAGATGAAGAGACTCGGCGGAATCAGACTTTAAGATTATAAATGAGAAAACTTGGAGAACGAAGGTGAATGAGAGGTCACTGAGGGGTAAACTTCAAAGAAAGGCACTGGCCCACAATGGGCTGTCTTGCCGGATATGAAGGAATATCTTTAAATACTGCATAATATTAATAACACTTTTAATTTGAAAATTCTTGACCTCTATCCCTTAACTTCGCATGCATTGCCGCGGGAATCGAATTGTTTCAAATATTTCCTCCTGTGCGGCACCTTGAATCATATTGGTAGACTAGTTTGAAACACTACAGAAAGAAGGTTGCCGACCCCTGATCAAACGAATCGAACAAATAATTTTTTAAATTTTAAAAAGGACTTCGTTTTTATCTTCACGTTTTATTCTGTCGGATCTCATTTGTTGTAAAAGTAAATGTGAAACCTTCTTCAAATCGGCAGTTAAAAAAACATTTTTTTCCCTTCAAAATTTTTTTAATGAAAAACATTAATTGAATTTATGCTACAATAATTTTACTTTTAAAATGTAATTTCTGATGGAAATGTTATTAAGTCATTTTTTTAAAGTAATGGAATTTTTTAAGTCATTTCACAGAGTGTTAGTTAAGACTAAAATGACAGATATATTACCTGCTTCTCTAAATCCCCTCAACCAGTTAACTGTAGTGCCTTCTTTTGAGAACACGCAACTATGTGTGTCACGGAAATCGAGCGATGACGAGTATACTCGTCAATCACAGAGTATTACTAATACTTGTTTATTTAATTAACATAAACATATATTACATATGTATTACTCAAAAACGCAAGAAAAATTGAATACATACAAAGGTAAGCTTTTAAATTCCTCCTGTGGAGTGGTATTCACCGAAACAGGATACTATACATAATGGGACTTTACAAATGGAACAACAATATATGTAACGTGATTTGCAAATAACATCTAAAAAACCGTTATCATCGCACATGAATCAGTTCGTTGTGCGAACTTATATGCTGTTTCAGCCGGTGCATACACAGACGCATGGATTCATTTTTAGTTTTCCATATTTTTTAATTATTATTTCCAACCTGGCCTCAAATATTATCAACATCTTGAAATTTGTGAATATATTTTGTTTACCTTAAAAATTTGAATTTAAATAATCAATGTGGTCACTACTTTTCATGCATAACCAGCATACTCGCCATGACACAAAATCCTGCAACTTCAGTATACACGTCAAATACTTCAATACTTACAAATTCTCTTTAATCACAGTTAAGGTATCCGACTACGTTCGGAATCGTGATTTTTTAAAAAAACGCATTAATGGATAATTTTCATGATATTTAGTGTCACTTAGATTAGAATACAATTATGAAATTGTCTTAAGGACATTTTGACATAAAAAAATTATTTTAATACAATATTTTAGCAAAAAATTAACTTCGAATAACCTTTTTTCAAAATGTTCTCTTTTTGGGAAAAATACTTCTATTATAATAATATTTTGCCTGTTTATAGCTCAGACCTCTGTACAGAGGCTCAACTATGAGTTTTGAAAAATTCACATTATTTTCAGAGTTACAACCATTTGAAATAATTATCGGCGTTTCTTTCTTAAATTTCTCCCCTCTGTTGTCGTAAAACATGGATAAACCCACTTCTAAGTTATATATTTCAAAAATTCTAGTTGAGCCTCTGAGTTATATACAAGCGAAATATTATTATAAAAGAAGCATTTTTCCCCAAAAGAGAATATTTTGAAAAGGGGTCATTCTATGTTCATTTTTTGTCAAAATATTGTTCTTAAATAGTTTTTTATTGTAATACTATTCTTAAAACAATTTTATGCACATTTTCTAATCTAAGTGAAACTAAATATCATAAATATTATCCATTTATACGCTTTTGCAAAATCACGGTTCCGAAAGTAGTCGGATACCTTAAGGGTTCTTTGTTCTGTTTCAGGTACCATGTTCCTGCAAATAAGTACAATATTATTCAGTTATGAACAGCACCGATATATTACAATCTTTATTGATAAAAATCTCCCTGCCATCAGTGAATCTGCCCTGCAGATGAGAGCAGAACTTTTTGCCACTTGAGTTTCCAAGAGGAGGGTTGCTGAGTATTTGCACACTGGATTGTTTCTCACGGTTCACCACCCCATTTCCCAAAGTAGGGTGCTAGAAATCTGATCTATACACACCCCCTTGGGTTGATGCCTCCGATTAATATAAACGGAAGTTCATATAAAGAATATCTGTGGTTAGACACAGTCCATTAGTCCAATCTATTAATATTACCTTTTCTAAGAGATATGGTTAATTTAACTTAAATGTACAGCATATATATATATATATATATATAATGTGCTAACTAATGTGCAGATTACCTAGCTAATCTGCAGGTTAACTTATTTTCCCAGTTAAAGGGTGAAATCAACAGCTTTCAGCATTTTAAAAAGGTAATGGTCACATTAGCAGTTGCCTTATCGTTAATGTTCAAATGTTTATTTTCCGCATTTGCTTTCTGTTAAGAATTTTGATTGAATGTCGATTCATCCCAGAATGAATTATATCGTAATCTCTTTTTTGAAAAAAAAAACATCCCAAAACTTTTTTTTATATATAATATTGGCAAAAAACAAGAGTATGTCTTTTATTTTTTCTTTTTTACAAAACGTACGTAAAAGTAAAATAATTTTAGAGTTTTGCGATGTTTTCCAGATGTTCAAAAGCAAATTTCATTTCTTTTCTTTTTTTCTTTATAACCTTTGAGTCACCATAAAAAATGAAATTTAAGTGACGCTATTATTAATTATATTTTAAAGCTCTAACAAGTCTTAAGATTTATTTTTTTAAAAAAATCTTTTCCTTCTCTCTCCTTTTTCAATTCTTGCTATTAGGTCGCACTCTCTCTATATATATTTATTTATCTTGGTGGAATTTTGAACCGTAAATAAAATACATTTTAAAGAGCTCAGTTAAGCTGAAATTTTAAGTCCATGATTATTTTGGATGACAATACAATAATCTAATTATAATTAATAAAAATTAATTCATTAAAACTAATTATTTAAAGAATTGCAAATACAGCCACGTTGGCACCATTTTTGGCGACGTGTGTCAAAACTTGAAAAGATTTTTTTTCTCACGTTGTAAAGCATTCAGTCGAACTGAAATTTTATATACATGATTGTTTTGGATGACAATACGATACTTTGATGATAATTAACAAAAATTAATTGCCACTTAATGTTGTGATTCTGTCCTATGTATATACATATTTATATTAATTGTAACTTTTTAATAAAAAGTAGCTAAAATAAAAAATTTCTTTGTTGATCTAAGTAGGAATCGACTTAAATTTTTTTTAAATTACTTGTTCCAAAGTAGATAATATTTTTGCCATGAGTAAAATCTTAGAAATTGCAGGAAAAATGTAACATGGAAACTTGGCGCAATTCCAATTTCAGAAAGGATCGTTCCCATTCGGTGATACGGCTTGTTTATTGTGTAATAATCCCATTTATTTGGTGTTCCAATGACAGAATAAAATTAAAACAACCATAACTTGAAATTTTAATCCTTCATTTTATAGTCATGTTCGGAAATGTAGGATTTTTGCTCAAATAGTAACTAGTTATGAAAGTCTCGCAAAATTTGTTAGCTCCTCTATATATAAGTTACCATTTCTTTGTTGAATCCTTAGTCTTAACATATATAGACCACCTCATACACACATATGTAATATTCCGCCTCTATTAAAAAGCTACTAAAAGCTAATAATTAATCTGCTAATTGGCAAGTGAAGTATTTATAGGCTGATAATTAAACAATTGCAATGTAATATTTTTTTAAAAAAAAATGTCAACTAGGATAAAAATGAGTAGTATGATAAAGTGAGTGATTCTCTACAGGATAGTGAAGCCGGGATATAACATTAATGTTTGAGCACTTTTATATCTGAAAAAATATTCCGAATTCGGGTCGTATTCTCTAACAGCCAAAAACAGCTTTAAATGGTTTGAAAGTAAAGTAATTTCTTTCAAAAAGGTCCTAATTTTTTTGTTTTGTTTTAGTGATTAAAAGTTTATAATTAACACCCAATTTATTCTAATGTTTAAAGAAGATTAATATCTAAAAACTAAACAGAACTTTTTTCTGGGATATTTTTATTAGATGGAGAAAAATTTCAACCTTAGAGAGAGAGAGAGAGATGTATTTTATTACGGACCTTGAACAAAAAATCGCTTCCCTTACCCTATGTTACAGCTTGCACAACTTCAACTAAATCCGGGTCTAGAAAAATAAAATTATCTGATACAGCTACTGTTTTCAACCCAAGATAGTCATATCTAGAACGCGTGGCTATTAATATTTCTTAATTAAAAGACAAGTTCTCAGAATTTTTGAAAATTTCCTTATATGCCTTAAAAAACAGATATTTCAACGGATCTTTAATTCTTTATTTCTTTATTCTACGTTTTTATAAAGCGCATAGAATAGAGTAAGTAAAATTTTAGTTTATAAAAGTAATGTAACATATAGTTCGAGGTAAAACTTAGTTAATTCCAGTAAAAAGGTTCTGCTTTGAATATTAATCAGCTTCCTCTTATCTGCCCCGGCACGAAGTGTACATCATGCGTTTAGCATTTAAATTAAATTGATGTCATGTAAGTGAAATAAATTTACTGTTTAATTCAATATAAATAAATCTAACCAGATAATTTGAGATAACTTAATGTAAAATTAAATCGCATTGCAAGCTATTTTTTTTCTTGATTCACTAGACATTCGAAAGACGTATAAAAATATTGGATTATGCTTGGTGTGTGCATTTATATATATATATATATATATATACGAAATTAATTCTTATTATCGTGTATATATACATATACATATATATACATATACATATATACATATATATACATGTACATATATACATATACATATATATACATACATATATATACATATATATACATACATATATATACATATATATATATACATATATATACATACATATATATATACATACATATACATACATATATATACATACATATATATGCATACATATATATATATACATACATACACTCTGTAAAAAATATATGCACCCAGAAGAAGATGAGGCTACATTCACGAAATTTGGTATGCATGTAGTGTATATGAAAATAAACAAATGATTAAAAATTCAGAACAAAATATCATTTTATTAAGCGGTTACAGCTTGCAAAAGGTTAAAAATCAGTAAGTAGTAAAGCCACCTCTGGCAGCTATACAAAGAAAATTCGGCATTAAGCATCGATTTAATTAGATCACTTATGACCCCCTGTGGAAGATCCTGCCATAGTCTTTGCATCTGCGCAGTTAATTCTCCTGTATCTCGGGGACGGCTGCAGTTGCCTTCCCAGCGCGTCGCAGACATGCTCTATTGGCGAAAGATCTGGTGACCTGGCAGGCCATGGTAGGACGTCATATCCTTGAAGACATTGTTGGGAGAGTCGCGCAGTATGTGGACGAGCATTATCTTGTTGATAAATGGCACCTGGGCGACTTGATAGCATGGGTAGCACAATCGGCGTTAAAATATCGTCCACGTATCTGCGAGCTGTCAAAGTGCCTTGAAGGACCACTAAAGATGATCGTGTGTCCCAAGAAATTGCTCCCCACACTGTCACACCTTGTGAAATTGCTGTATGCCGCTCGACAATAAATGCCGGATCGGACCGCTGGCCGCTGCGCCTCCAGACACGTGTGCGGTGGTCATCAGCACTGAGACTGAATCGGGATTCATCACTGAAGATGACACGTCTCCCGTCTGTCACACTCCAAGTTGCCCGAGGTCCGGCAAAAATCCAGTCGACACTGCCTATGATGTGGGGTCAGTGGTAAGCGTCTTAGGGACGTCGGCTCCTCAAGCCAACTTCGGTCAGTCGTCTCCCTTATGGTTTCGCTTGATGGCACTGGATGTCTGGAAGGAGGTAAGTGGCGTTGAATCGATGCTAGCGACGTTGTTGGTGCCGAAGTGGCCACTCTTCTGATTGCACGATCCTCGCGATCATTTGTGTTCCTGGGACGTCCTGACCCTCCGCGACGGTACACTCTACCTTCTGTGATCCACTGTTGCCAACACCGAGCAACTACCATATCGCTCCGACCGAGGTGGCGGCCGATACGTCTATTCGACCAACCTGCTTCTCTGAGGCTTATTATACGGCCCCTATCAAAGTCCGTCAGCTGCTCACTGCCGCCGGTTACGTCTTAGAGGCATCCTAAGTCTCAATATCGTCTATCAAAGTCATCAGATTCGTTTGGATAGCCGTACGGCGCTCGTACTCATGCTTTTTTTAAACTCTCCCAGTTGCGCAACTAATATGCGCATAGCACACTTAGCCTTGTCTCATTGGCTTCGAAATTTTAATCATTTGCATATCTCTTACCAGACTACATTCTTGCCGAGTTTCGTGATTTGTAGCTTGATTTCTTCTGGGTGCATATATTTTTTGCGACAGAGTGTATATACATACATATATATATATACATACATATATATACATACATATATATACATACATATATATACATACATATATATATATATACATACATATATATACATACATATATATATATACATACATATATACATACATATATATATACATACATATATACATACATATATATATACATACATATATATATACATACATATATGTACATACATATATATATACATACATATATATATATACATACATATATACATACATATATACATACATACATATATATATATATATATTATATATACACATACATATATATATACATAAATATATACATACATACACACATATATATATATTATATATACATATATATATACATATATATATATATCTATACGCAAAATTAATTTTTAAAACCATCATGACAAAAATTTAAGTGTTTTAATTCTAACTGAAAAATGTATATCTGCATCAATAAATACAATTTATGCTTTTGATTCTGTAATGAATTCAAACTTGGTCCGGAAATGTGTTATTATTGTGTTTATTAGGTTTGTAAATTGTGTGAATTGTGCACACGTCAAAAAGTATTTGAAAATTTTCTTCCGGATTCTTGAGACTTATTTTTAAAACCTCGAGAAAAAATTAAGCACGTTATTTATGATTTTTTTAAAAATACATAATACCAATGACTATATTTTCACCTTCTAGTAATTGTTGCTTTTCATTTTTTTTATTGTCTATCTGAGTTAAATCTAATGGAATTAAAGCTGGTAAACTGGCACTAATACGCATTATTATACACCTCAAAACCAGGTTAGACATGCTGAGCTTTCTTTTTCATTTAATTGTATGTAAAAATGAATTGCACGTATGTTTTGTAACATCGAGGAATCCTTCCATTTTTGTAACGCAGCTGAAGTGTTTTCATCACCCCCAAACTATGATCTGTATCACAAGCGGCTATTGCACCCTATCCATCAACGATTTTTACAATTATTGTCAGATCCAAATGAACTGAAACAGGTCAGAACGGCGATGTCTAATTATAGAAGACCTGCCGCTGCTTTCAACGCCATTCTCACATGCTGCAATGTACGGTTCATCATTTCTTGTTATATTTGCACACAAAGTAAGTTGACCAGTGGAGCACATCCAGCCCACTGGCAACGCTTGAAGATGTACATATGCTCTTCTTTTTTGTTATCGAATTTCTCAACCACCAAAAAGGAAAGAAAATAAAGTCGGCTCTTCCCGCAAAAGCAATTCCAAACAGAACACTCAGCAGGGAGACGAAGATAATAAGGACTTTGGAAGATCTTTCCAATGTTTGTCTTTCCTGGCCATTGCAGTACTTGAGGTTGTTTGCCAGCCATTCTTTTTATTTCTTCCCCCTCCCCCTTTCGTTCTGCCATTATTTTGTGTTCTTTTTTTATCGGTGGAATGATTAAGATTGTTGAACTGTTCTCTTTCTTCTGCAGCCAACGCGGAGTCCATGCAGACGAATAGGAATCGGGACTCGGTGAGGCCGCAGGTGCACAAGCAGAGCTCGGACCACAAACCGACGCGGGTTCGGACCGTCCTCAACGAGAAGCAGCTGCACACGTTGCGCACTTGCTATGCTGCCAACCCCCGACCAGACGCTCTCATGAAGGAACAGTTGGTAGAAATGACGGGACTTAGTCCGCGTGTGATCAGGGTGTGGTTTCAGAACAAGAGGTGCAAAGACAAAAAGAAAAACCTCATGATGAAGCAATTGCAACAACAGGAAAAAGTGAGTATACATATTCATTGATTACTTTGTGTCCTTAAGCAATAAGGTTTCATTTAATGTTAAAGAATGTATAGTGCACAAACTCGGCACTCTTTATCATATGGGAAAAGTTTAACCCTTTATCTACCGCATTATGATTTACAGCAGTTTTTTTCATGCAATATTTTTTTGGATCAGTGCATTGAAAAAAAATTAAGAAATAAACATAAACAAAATACTCAACTTTGGGATATTTAATCCGTTAGAGCTAATTAATTAATTAAAGATATTCCACTGTAAAATTAATAATATACACTGTTCACTTAATAATAAAGAGTTAAATCGTTTTCTAAGGTCCTCATTAACATACAATAAAATAAGGCACTTAAATTTTGACATTAACTATTTTTTCGGGACAATAATGATAATTTTTGCAATTCACTGAAAACGCCATCAGCTGAAAACGCAATTTCTGCTATAAAAGTATTCGCCTTCCCCGCTAAAATACTCATCATAGAACCTGTGCTGCCGTATATCTTGGAAGAGTGGATTTCAAAGAACATTCCTGCTAATTATTGTCAGAATATTCGTAAAATTGGTTATTCTATGTTATTTTAAAGTGAGTGGTACTTAAAAGTATCGTCGGTAGATAAAGGGTTGAAGAAAACAAAAATACATTAAAGCAGGGTCTTCTCGACTTACGACTTAAACCAGGGGTCGGTAAACACAGGGGCTCCTCATTCTTCTGCCTGTATCAGTTATTCAAAAATAATATCCCTTTCTCTGTTTCCTTCATTACTATTTAGTAAAAAAAAATTGCCTGTATTTACATATATATTTAAATATTTGACTGGTTTAAGATATTATTTAAGATTGTTATTTCTGTGTGTGTATTATAAATTATTTTTCATTATCAAGGCTTATTGAGAATCAATGAAAATATAAAAATTATCTCTAAAGAGCAGTAAGGTTCAATTTATGGGTAAAAATGCCGCCACACACACACACACACACATGAGGTTATATCTTAAGATGATTCCCAAGTAGGTAGAAAAAGCCGATTCTGCTGTAAAGGCGGTGCAGGCGGTGCAGGCGGTTGGAGGCGGTTGTAGGCGGTTGGAGGCGGTTGTAGGCGGTTGCAGGCGGTTGTAGGCGGTTGCAGGCGGTTGTAGGCGGTTGTAGGCGGTCGTAGGCGGTCGTAGGCGGTTGCGGCGGTTGTAGGCGGTCGACGGCAGTGCAGAGTTGAGTTGTTTTCGTTCCTACTGACGAGTTGAGTTGTTTTCTCCGGTTGAGTTGAGTTGTTTCGTTCCTACTGACGAGTTGAGTTGTTTCGTTCCTGCTGCCGAGTTGAGTTGTTTTCTCCTGGTGAGTTGTTTCGTTCATGTTACCGAGTTGAGTTGTTTTTCTCCTGTTGAGTTGTTTCGTTCCTACTGACGAGTTGAGTTATTTTTCTCCTGCATTGGCTTTGATTTTCGAGCTGAGGGGGCGAGTTGAATTGTTTTGTTTTCTACAGCTAAGTTGAGTTGTTTTTAAAAAATGTGCACAAGAAATGGAAGTATGGGAATGTTAAACGTGCTCATGGCGCCACCTATTGATTAAAATGTACACTAATTATAGATTTTAAAATGATGGAAATAAATAACGCTCAAATAAAAAAATCCAGATTCAAACTCACGGCCTCAGATCAAAATGTCTCCACAGGTCAATAGTTTTTTCAGTTACGCTAACCAATATCCTATGAAGGCATACAGACTTGAAGAAAACTTATGTTTATAATCTCATGAATTTAATTTTGCAGGCGAAGCAGTAGTTAAAATATACCGGTTCTGAAACTGTGAAGCCGGTGGCGCCAGGAGTTGAGGCGCATGCAAACAAAAAGAGGGTGGAAGTCCCCGGATCTGAACCGGGAAGATGGTTTGTGATTGATAAGGGTTTCGGGGATCTATACTGATAAGAAATGCACGCTTTTAGCGATAACGAGTTATATTCTGATATAGTTTTAATTAAATGATTATGATTTTTTTAATTACGTCATTGGAAGCAAATTTTAACTGGGATAAAGAGTCAAATTTTTCTGTACATATGATTATTTTTATATAATTCCGTATAAATCTATTTCTGAAAATCATGATATACGTGTTGAATGATTATTTGTTATATTTGAAATTTGATGCTTTGTGCTTGTGATTTCTGAAACAGAGGATTGAAAATTAGGCAAACGAAAGTGAGTGGAAATTCCCCGGGTCTGAACCGGGAGGATGGTACCCCCTCCGCTCTGATAATGGTTTCGGGCTCTGTAAATGGGTACTAGAAATGCATGTTTTTAGAGATAACAATTTATATTCTTATATAGTTTTAACTAAATGGGTAGAATTCTGATTTGTTTTTAAGTACGTCATTGGAAGCAAATTTTAATTAGGATAAAGGGTCAAACTTTTCTGTACATATAAATATTTGTATATAATTCTGATAAAGTCTATTTCTGAAAATTATGATATACGTGTTGAATTATTGTTTATTACATTTCAAATTTGATACTTTGTGCATAACTAAAATATATTTTTCATTGATTTTGCATGTATTTTTTTTTTTTTTTTTAATTCTGAGATAACTTAAAAAATACTATGCTTATATAAAGTAAAAGTTCTGCATATGTTTTTCGTTTGCAAAGTAGTTTCCTTACATGAAACATCCCTTTCCTATGATAATATATGCGGACCTTGTAATTCTGGTAAAACTTTCTTTGTTAGACGAATCTTAGAAATAAAATTAATTAATTCTTTTCCTCCCAAAATTATTTGGCGTTATGGAATTTATCCAAAATTGTTTGATAAGATGTCTGACATAGAATTTCATGAAGACATGCTTTTCGATGTAGAAGATATTACTAATGCTTTCGTAATAATAGATGACTTAATGAATGAAGTAGGAGATGACAAAAAGAACTTTCAAACTTGTTCACGAAAGGAAGCCATCATAGAGATATTTTCCGTAATATTTATTTTACAAAATATTTTTGCAATGAAAAACAAATTATAGGAATATTTTTTTAAATACTTCCTACCTAAGTTGTTTTAAAAATGTTAGAGACAAGCAATAGATCTCTTGTCTAGCAAGACAAATGTATCCATCTCAATATCGAAATTTATGATTGAAAACTATACGAAATACAAATGCTGCAAATTTGACTATCCACTTTGTGAGAGATAGAAAAATAAAACCTTTCGTTCGAATCATTTAATGAATTTTTCAAAAGAAAAAATTTTTGATAGAGTTTTGTTACGAATAAATATCTCAGAACAAAAACATTGTATGCAAAACCTTTGTCATGGATAGAATATTAAGTGTGGTTTGTGTTCTTCAACATTTGTTTTTAATTTTTAGTCTGTTTCCTTCTTGTTCCTTACACTTAAATATATTAATATGAGTAAAGTAATTAAAAAAGTTGAAAAATATTGAAAAAAAGTTGAAAAGTATTGAAAAAGATGAAAAATATTGAAATATTTAGAATATTGTTGGTGGACTTGAGTATTTAAGTTAAGAGCACACAATATAGAGTGATAAAATTTCTTTTTTTCATATTAATCTTAAAAATAATAATAACTTTATAAATTTAAATATATGGTAAACTTATAAAAAAATTCAAAAAGCAAAATCTTATTCATCTTATAATAATAATAATACAAACACAAAAATATATGAGAACAAAAATATTGTATTTATTCACCTTCTAAAATTTATTCTTACATTATATCATTTCTTAAAATATTGATACAATCTGAAATCTTTCTGTTTGCTACGAACAAATTCATATAAAATATAATTCATTGAAAAGCCTTTACTGATTTTCAACAAGAAAATATAAAATAATGACCACATAGAAATAAGGAATATCCCTTTGATAATCCATTTCTCAATAAATAAAGTCCCTTCAGATCTCAACAATTTTCCTTTTATAAAACAATGTGCTAACAAAAAACTTAATTTAATCTTATATTTTTTAAAATGTATTATATGAGAAGCATTGAAATAAGTAACATCATTCAATATGAATAATAAATACATTCGACAGGTATATGCATAAAATGAAGAGGAAACATTTACATTCTTAAACAAGAAAAGAATAAGATATATACAGAAATCAATATTTATAAAAAAAAGAAACTATTTAATTAAATTCTCATTTATATAAAATATTAGTTTTCATTTATATGGCAGTCACCGAAAGCTAAAGTTGTAATACCATCTTCAAGAATATAGCTTATCGAAGGGGCAAAGTGAATTTTTTTTACTTTTTACAGAATGTATTTGATGTATAGAACTGTTAATGGGTTTAAACTCTTCACGACTTCTATTATTTATGAGGCAATTTTATAGTCTTCATGAGAAATTTTACTTTTAAAATAGATATATGTATCTCTTTTTGCTGTATTTTTTCTAAAGTTAATGTTTTTATGCTGTACATTTTTGCATTGAGACCTACGAACTCAGTTGCTACCATACCATTTAACTCATCTGTCATTTTCCGAGAACATTATTAGTTAAAGGATTATAAAGAAAATGATTTGGAAGCAAATATATGGGTCATTTCAATAAAAGAAGTGAGTTTTTCTTTGAATAGATACAAGGTCGTTATTAATTATTTTATAAGCATGAAAACTGGAGATGCTATGAATTTCTTAGCTCTTTTCTCTATTCACTAGATAAATCTTAACTTTTGCGTAAATTTTTCATTGTTTTACCAAACACGGCATTGTTTAAAAGTTTAAAGAGATCTTTTCAAAATTGTTGTTTGCTCGTTTTCGATGTTCAGTATTAAAATCTATATAATTTTTTAACCGAGGACTTGGTTTGAATTTTACAAATTGGTGTATTTTTTTTAATTTTTAAACCTAATTGTACATATATAATTTCAAATTTCTATAATGAACATATTTAGTTTTATTTCTGAAGTTGAGCCAATTTTTCCACAGACTTCGATTAAAATACTGAATTCTTTAGCAATATTTTTTTAGTATAGGAGGAACATTCAGAGACACTTTAACTTTTTCTGGAGCTAATGGATAGCAGTTATGCAAATCGTGCAATTAATCTGGATATTCTAACTTAAAATATACAACTTATATCCGAATCGTCTGGTACATCCATGAAGTTAACGTATTCATCAGTCCAGGAAAAGTCGTGTGTAGACAAATTTTGCGACATTGCTCAACCATATAGATTGTTTGCATCTAAATATATAATGTAACTACTAGGTAGACTTGAATCATAGGTTGATAAATACACATTGTTAGCCTTAGCGTAGCGATGACCAATCATCGCAACACCTCCGCGAATTCCTTTTTCGATGAATAAAGGCAAGTCTGTATCCGTTAAAAGCTCCAATCGTACTTTTGTCATTTTTATGCTTGCCATTCCAAACCAGGAACCATATATGTATTACATGGATCAATTTTGCGAGTAATTCTGGCACAGAGTTCTAAAGTTTTCAAATATATCTGAAAAATAATGGCGTCTACGGTTACACACAAATCACGATAATCTCCCAATGTGCGCAGTTGAAACATGTTTTCATCTATGGTGAGCATATTCGTAGTCTTCTCTGGATACATTTTTATTTGTTAGACTGTTGAAAAAAGCTGATTGAGGAGGGGAGCTGCGTTTCATAAAATTTAGAAAAGGAATCAAAATATTCATATGGATAGCAACCCTTTCTAGTTATAAGTTATGCATTACTTGCAAAATACCTATCCCAAAGATGAAATTTACAAGGCTTTAAAGTTGGGCAAGTTTCTCTAGAGAAGTATTTAAAAATTGAAAAGAGTCAATGAAACGTAATGACCTCAGAGTAAAAAAAAAATTTCACTATGTCGGGAATGCATTGAAAAAGAAATCGAAACTTTTAGTTGATTTTTAAAATCAAAATTCAATTTAATTATGTCAAATGATCCAAATGAAGCACGAGGAAGTACGGAATAACGCTTGAAGGAGTTTTTTTTTGTAAAAATTTAAATAACATTTTGAATCTAAAGGACTTATAACCTATTTCAGCTACCATAAACCTATTGTTTTCTTCTTAGAATACAATTAATTCCCAAATATGATTGTATATTTCGCACAAAAACATTCCTTTATGAGTACAGACATATGAACAAATAATTTTATAGGGCGATATTAACATCTCCTGGTTTTGTATTCACTTAACTGACCTCAGAAATAACATTACAAAATTTGAAGTTATCACTTCTAACGTGTGGTCATAAGCACACACACGATCTTTTTTTTTTAATCGAAGTTTTTCTGTTTTTACCCTCGATTATCGAATTTCAAGGATAAATACATTTTTACCAATCAAATTTAATTATTTACATTGAATTGTTAAGATATTATAGTGGGAATGCGTTTTAAACATAGCAAAATGTATTAAAAATAAAAACTTTCAGAGAAATATTTAAAAATTAATAGTAAGTAATAGTATAATAATGAGTATGGTCAAATCTCAGGGATTTGTATTTTAGAGTTAAATAAATTAATTACCATAAAATTAATTAGCTTCATTAATGTAAGTAAAGATAAATACTAGAAGAGTAAAGTATATAAAACAGATACAAGTATATAAAAGAAAAATAAATACAAGTAAATTAATACTAACCTGTATTACAAAGGCATAAAATGTCGTTTACCATTGGATTTAGTCTCACTTGTTACAAAAACTTAAAGATTTTAGGCATTTTTCTAAATTTTTCGATATTTCGAATTCTTTTACGACGTTTTCAAATGGTACGATGTTTATATATTTAAGAAAATTGTTTCGGATAACTTTTAAAAGTTCCATCTAAGAAAATGGTCTTTCTATTTTCCAAAAGTTACAGAGACTCTTTCTCCAAATACTAAAATCCTGTTATCTTGATCATTTCGAAAGTCTAAACCAGTGGCCTTTTTCAAACTATATTCCATGGAACCCTGAGGTTCCATGAGGCGTACCAAGAGTTCCACGAGTCACAATAAAAAAAAAATTCAAAAGAAACTTATAAATGTATATCAAAAATGGATCCACGTTCTGTATGAAGTTTCTATACACACAAGAATTTAAAGCTTAACCCTGTCTTTAAGAAATTAAAAGTTTTTTTTTTAATACACAACAATTTTATTTTGCAATACTTTTTAAACATTTATTATAATTTAATAAAGAATATAAAACGCTAAAAAAGAAATCTTTATATGTATTACCTACTGCAATTTTAATATTTTATTGTTTGCTATACGGGTTTTTAATCGTTAGTACAATGTCTTGCAAAACTAAATGCACATTTTTATATTTGTTAGAAAAAACCTACAATAAAAGAGAATGAACAAATTATTGATATATCAACAGATTCGATGTAAAAAATCTAAATTAATGCAAGAACATCTCCTTAATTTTATGTTGCAAATTCATGTAAACTACACAATATTTCTCACACAGTTATAAACATTTTGATGTCAATTGGGTAGTGGATGGACAATACTCGAAAAAAAAAAACAGAAAAACTTCGGTTAAAAAGATCGTGTGTGTGCTTATGACCACACGTTAGAAGTGATAACTTCAAATTTTGTAATGTTATTTCTGAGGTCAGTTAAGTGAATAAAAAACCAGGAGATGTTAGTATCGCCCTATAAAATTATTTGTTCATATGTCTGTACTCATAAAGGAATGTTTTTGTGCGAAATATACAATCATATTTGGGAATTAATTGTATTCTAAGAAGAAAACAATAGGTTTATGGTAGCTGAAATAGGTTATAAGTCCTTTAGATTCAAAATGTTATTTAAATTTTTACAAAAAAAAAAACTCCTTCAAGCGTTATTCCGTACTTCCTCGTGCTTCATTTGGATCATTTGACATAATTAAATTGAATTTTGATTTTAAAAAATCAACTAAAAGTTTCGATTTCTTTTTTCAATGCATTCCCGACATAGTGAATTTTTTTTTTACTCTGAGGTCATTACGTTTCATTGACTCTTTCAATTTTTAAATACTTCTCTAGAGAAACTTGCCCAACTTTAAAGCCTTGTAAATTTCATCTTTGGGATAGGTATTTTGCAAGTAATGCATAACTTATAACTAGAAAGGGTTGCTATCCATATGAATATTTTGATTCCTTTTCTAAATTTTATGAAACGCAGCTCCCTCCTCAATCAGCTTTTTCAACAGTCTAACAAATAAAAATGTATCCAGAGAAGACTACGAATATGCTCACCATAGATGAAACATGTTTCAACTGCGCACATTGGGAGATTATCGTGATTTGTGTGTAACCGTAGACGTATTATTTTCAGATATATTTGAAAACTTTAGAACTCTGTGCCAGAATTACTACAAAATTGATCCATGTAATACATATATGGTTCCTGGTTTGGAATGGCAAGCATAAAATGACAAAAGTACGATTGGAGCTTTTAACGGATACAGACTTGCCTTTATTCATCGAAAAAAGGAATTCGCGGAGGTGTTGCGATGATTGGTCATCGCTACGCTAAGGCTAACAATGTGTATTTATCAACCTATGATTCAAGTCTACCTAGTAGTTACATTATATATTTAGATGCAAACAATCTATATGGTTGAGCAATGTCGCAAAATTTGTCTACACACGACTTTTCCTGGACTGATGAATACGTTAACTTCATGGATGTACCAGACGATTCGGATATAAGTTGTATATTTTTAAGTTAGAATATCCAGATTAATTGCACGATTTGCATAACTGCTATCCATTAGCTCCAGAAAAGTTAAAGTGTCTCTGAATGTTCCTCCTATACTAAAAATATTGCTAAAGAATTCAGTATTTTAGAATCGAAGTCTGTGGAAAAATTGGCTCCTAACTTCAGAAATAAAACTAAATATGTTCATTATAGAAATTTGAAATTATATGTACAATTAGGTTTAAAAATTAAAAAAAAAATACACCAATTTGTAAAATTCAAACCAAGTCCTCGGTTAAAAAATTATATAGATTTTAATACTGAACATCGAAAACGAGCAAACAACAATTTTGAAAAAGATCTCTTTAAACTTTTAAACAATGCCGTGTTTGGTAAAACAATGAAAAATTTACGCAAAAAGTTAAGATTTATCTAGTGAATAGAGAGAAAAGAGCTAAGAAATTCATAGCATCTCCAGCATTTCATGCTTATAAAATAATTAATAACGACCTTGTATCTATTCAAAGAAAACTCACTTCTTTTATTGAAATGACCCATATATTTGCTTCCAAATCATTTTCTTTATAATCCTTTAACTAATAATGTTCTCGGAAAAATGACAGATGAGTTAAATGGTATGGTAGCAACTGAGTTCGTAGGTCTCAATGCAAAAATGTACAGCATAAAAACATTAACTTTAGAAAAAAATACAGCAAAAGAGATACATATATCTATTTTAAAAGTAAAATTTCTCATGAAGACTATAAAAATTGCCTCATAAATAAGTATAGAAGTCGTGAAGAGTTTAAACCCATTAACAGTTCTATACATCAAATACATTCTGTAAAAGTAAAAAAAAATTCACTTTGCCCCTTCGATAAGCTATATTCTTGAAGATGGTATTACAACTTTAGCTTTCGGTGACTGCCATATAAATGAAAACTAATATTTTATATAAATGAGAATTTAATTAAATAGTTTCTTTTTTTATAAATATTGATTTCTGTATATATCTTATTCTTTCTTGTTTAAGAATGTAAATGTTTCCTCTTCATTTTATGCATATACCTGTCGAATGTATTTATTATTCATATTGAATGATGTTACTTATTTCAATGCTTCTCATATAATACATTTTAAAAAATATAAGATTAAATTAAGTTTTCTGTTAGCACATTGTTTTATAAAAGGAAAATTGTTGAGATCTGAAGGACTTTATTTATTGAGAAATGGATTAACCAAGGGATATTCCTTATTTCTATGTGGTCATTATTTTATATTTTTTCTTGTTGAAAATCAGTAAAGGCTTTTCAATGAATTATATTTTATATGAATTTGTTCGTAGCAAACAGAAAGATTTCAGATTGTATCAATATTTTAAGAAATGATATAATGTAAGAATAAATTTTAGAAGGTGAATAAATACAATATTTTTTGTTCTCATATATTTTGTGTTTGTATTATTATTATTATAAGATGAATAAGATTTTGCTTTGAATTTTTTTATAAGTTTACCATATATTTAAATTTATAAAGTTATTATTATTTTAAGATTAATATGAAAAAAAAAAAGAAATTTTATCACTCTATATTGTGTGCTCTTAACTTAAATACTCAAGTCCACCAACAATATTCTAAATATTTCAATATTTTCATCTTTTTCAATACTTTTCAACTTTTTTCAATATTTTTTTCAACTTTTTTAATTACTTTACTCATATTAATATATTTAAGTGTAAGGAACAAGAAGGGAAACAGACTAAAAATTAAAAACAAATGTTGAAGAACACAAACCACACTTAATATTCTATCCATGACAAAGGTTTTGCATACAATGTTTTTGTTCTGAGATATTTATTCGTAACAAAACTCTATCAAAAATTTTTTCTTTTGAAAAATTCATTAAATGATTCGAACGAAAGGTTTTATTTTTCTATCTCTCACAAAGTGGATAGTCAAATTTGCAGCATTTGTATTTCGTATAGTTTTCCAATCATAAATTTCGATATTGAGATGGATACATTTGTCTTGCTAGACAAGAGATCTATTGCTTGTCTCTAACATTTTTAAAACAACTTAGGTAGGAAGTATTTAAAAAAATATTCCTATAATTTGTTTTTCATTGCAAAAATATTTTGTAAAATAAATATTACGGAAATATCTCTATGATGGCTTCCTTTCGTGAACAAGTTTGAAAGTTCTTTTGTCATCTCCTACTTCATTCATTAAGTCATCTATTATTACGAAAGCATTAGTAATATCTTCTACATCGAAAAGCATGTCTTCATGAAATTCTATGTCAGACATCTTATCAAACAATTTTGGATAAATTCCATAACGCCAAATAATTTTGGGAGGAAAAGAATTAATTAATTTTATTTCTAAGATTCGTCTAACAAAGAAAGTTTTACCAGAATTACAAGGTCCGCATATATTATCATAGGAAAGGGATGTTTCATGTAAGGAAACTACTTTGCAAACGAAAAACATATGCAGAACTTTTTACTTTATATAAGCATAGTATTTTTTTAAGTTATCTCAGAATTATAAAAAAAAAAAAATACATGCAAAATCAATGAAAAATATATTTTAGTTATGCACAAAGTATCAAATTTGAAATGTAATAAACAATAATTCAACACGTATATCATAATTTTCAGAAATAGACTTTATCAGAATTATATACAAATATTTATATGTACAGAAAAGTTTGACCCTTTATCCTAATTAAAATTTGCTTCCAATGACGTACTTAAAAACAAATCAGAATTCTACCCATTTAGTTAAAACTATATAAGAATATAAATTGTTATCTCTAAAAACATGCATTTCTAGTACCCATTTACAGAGCCCCGAAACCATTATCAGAGCGGAGGGGGTACCATCCTCCCGGTTCAGACCCGGGGGAATTTCCACTCACTTTCGTTTGCCTAATTTTCAATCCTCTGTTTCAGAAATCACAAGCACAAAGCATCAAATTTCAAATATAACAAATAATCATTCAACACGTATATCATGATTTTCAGAAATAGATTTATACGGAATTATATAAAAATAATCATATGTACAGAAAAATTTGACTCTTTATCCCAGTTAAAATTTGCTTCCAATGACGTAATTAAAAAATCATAATCATTTAATTAAAACTATATCAGAATATAACTCGTTATCGCTAAAAGCGTGCATTTCTTATCAGTATAGATCCCCGAAACCCTTATCAATCACAAACCATCTTCCCGGTTCAGATCCGGGGACTTCCACCCTCTTTTGTTTGCATGCGCCTCAACCTCCTGGCGCCACCGGCTTCACAGTTTCAGAACCGGTATATTTTAACTACTGCTTCGCCTGCAAAATTAAATTCATGAGATTATAAACATAAGTTTTCTTCAAGTCTGTATGCCTTCATAGGATATTGGTTAGCGTAACTGAAAAACTATTGACCTGTGGAGACATTTTGATCTGAGGCCGTGAGTTTGAATCTGGATTTTTTTATTTGAGCGTTATTTATTTCCATCATTTTAAAATCTATAATTAGTGTACATTTTAATCAATAGGTGGCGCCATGAGCACGTTTAACATTCCCATACTTCCATTTCTTGTGCACATTTTTTAAAAACAACTCAACTTAGCTGTAGAAAACAAAACAATTCAACTCGCCCCCTCAGCTCGAAAATCAAAGCCAATGCAGGAGAAAAATAACTCAACTCGTCAGTAGGAACGAAACAACTCAACAGGAGAAAACAACTCAACTCGGTAACATGAACGAAACAACTCAACAGGAGAAAACAACTCAACTCGGCAGCAGGAACGAAACAACTCAACTCGTCAGTAGGAACGAAACAACTCAACTCAACAGGAGAAAACAACTCAACTCGTCAGTAGGAACGAAACAACTCAACTCTGCACTGCCGTCGACCGCCTACAACCGCCTGCAACCGCCTACGACCGCCTACGACCGCCTACAACCGCCTACAACCGCCTGCAACCGCCTACAACCGCCTGCAACCGCCTACAACCGCCTGCACCGCCTACAACCGCCTGCAACCGCCTGCACCGCCTGCACCGCCTTTACAGCAGAATCGGCTTTTTCTACCTACTTTCCCAGAAGCGTTTACTTAGTAAAAATATAAATGAGTTCGAAACCACTCATGATTTCAGACAAAAGATGAATTTAAGCCCCCAACAGAAGTGACAAAAATATATTCCGTATTTTATGGCAAGTTTTAAGATTAATAAAAAGAGTGCTGAAATGACTTGTACGCAAGAACAAACAAAATCAATTTTAATTTTCAGTGAATATAAAATTATTATAGAATTATTACAAAAAGTTATAACAGTGTTATTGGGACAGAACTTCTTTCACGAAGCTCGAAATTTAAATTCGCAACATTATGAATTTTTCGCAATAATTGTTCTAGCATTGAGCAAGAAAATTAAAATATCTTCCCAAGTATTTCGTTTCTGAAGAAATGTAAAATATTACTTGAGATGAAAATGCATTTTAATCTCATAAACATATTGATTATAGCGCGACAGTTGTTGTTCATTCTCGTGGCCGTTACTAGAGACATCCTCCCATCGCAAACGAATGCATATAAAGGGTGTTTTTTGAGAGGTATAGAACTTTAAATTGATTGCAATAAAACAACGATGTATTATTCGATTGACATGAATTTTTTTTATTCGAAAGATAATCTTGTGACATTACATTTTAAATATGATTTCTGGCATATGACTGCCACGGCTGGCTCGGATGTAGTCCAATCTGGACGTCCAATTTTCGATGACTTTTTCCAACATTTGTGGCCGTATATCGGCAATAACACGGCGAATGTTGTCTTCCAAATGGTCAAGCGTTTGTGGCTTATACGCATAGACCAATGACTTTACATATCCCCACAGAAAATAGTCTAGCGGTGTTAAATCACAAGATCTTGGAGGCCAATTCACAGGTCCAAAACGTGAAATTAGGCAGTCACCAAACGGGTTTTTCAATAAATCGATTGTGGCACGAGCTGTGTGACATGTTGCGCCGTCTTGTTGGAACCACAGCTCCTGGACATCATGATTGTTCAATTCAGGAATGAAAAAGTTAGTAATCATGGCTCTATACCGATCACCATTGACTGTAACGTTGTGGCCTTCATCGTTTTTGAAGAAGGATTCCACCAGCCCATAAAGCGCACCAAACAGTCAGTTTTTCTCGATGTAACGGTGTTTCGTCATACACTTGTGGATTAGCTTCACGCCAAATGTGGCAGTTTTGTTTGTTGACGTAGCCATTCAACCAGAAGTGCGCTTCATCGCTAAACAAAATTCGCTTATGAAAATCGGGAACAACGGCAATCTCGTTTTGGGCCCATTCGACGAATCTACGCCTTGCTTGATGATCGTTTTGATCAATTGCCAAACCAAACTGAGAATAAATCACTTGACAGCTGTTAAATCGGTCGCCATCTTGGAAAGTAATGCCAACTTAAACTTCTATACCTGGAAAAAAAACACTCTTTACGAGTAAATAGTTTAAGCTCTTTGATAGTAAGGCTCTTTGGTAATATATCTTGTTTCACTTATAATTTGGCTCTTTTGTCTTAAAAGTTTGCCTCCTGACCAAAACTAATTCCGACAACCGAATTGTAAGTCGGATTTATATTTTCGAACACTGTTTTTTTAAAACGTTTAAAAATTGCTCATAAAAACGTAAAAAAAAATATACAATATACAAATACATAAAAAATATACAAATACATAATGTAAAGATACACAACTTCTACGTTATTCCAGAACATTTTGACTTTATCATACTATATCTCTTCATTTTTATTTACGGTTCTTATTTATTTATTTTTGTGGTCATTGAAGCAGAAGCAGATAAACCCCACTTAATTGCCTTCCATAACTGTATACTTTTACAAAGAGTGGTATATTTTGCGATATAAGGGAGTATTTCTCTATGTTTCCAATCATTTTTTTTTCTGTAGAAAAATACTTCCCAAGTCGGCTCCATACTTTAATGCTATGCTGATAATTAATTTCACCCGTTAAAGTAAAATCCACACAAAATGTTTCGAAATTTTAAGGCATGGTTATACGTATTATGAGTATGTACGATTATATTCATACATATGAATCTCTTTTTTGATATTGTGGTAATTTTTTTTAATTTCAAAACGTTTCCCCAAATTTGTACTAACGAAGTAGCTCTAATTATTATTTTGGGTTCTTCAAGACAACAAATATGAAAATGAGCTATACAAAAAAATTAACCTACACTACTCATTTGAGTTATTTTACATCTTTCGAAAAAAAGAAACACTAAATCAAAACAAAAACTCAATGGTTAAGAGAAATTAACATTTTTTTTAGTAATTACATGCGACTATATTTCTATAAATAAGCATTATAATAGTTATTTTTAATATGAGTTAGCCCATATTATTAAATCTAATAAATCGTCAAAATATCAATTTTGTAGGTCAATGCATTAGACTTATAATAAATGCCCACCTTTTCCGCTTACTAGTACAATAGTTACAAAGGTTTTTTTCATAGTGGATGCCATTTCTTGCATGTAGTTACCGACTTTAAGAGGCGTTAAATGAAAAGTTCGGTTTTTTTTCTTGTTTGAAAAAATTTAAAACTGCTACTAGGATTGTTGGAAACGCTATAAGATAATTAACTGAAATTTTTTGTGAAGTAATTCATGTTTTTGTACGATTGTCCTGGCTTGCATTTTTAGAAATATAAGTGCATTATTATAAAATTTATAACCGTTGATATAAGCATCTGTGCTTTATAAGGTGGTTTTTTATAGTGGTAAAACGTTCTGTTCTACTTTTTGCAAAAATTTAAATACCTCATAGTTTTCAAGTCATTTAAAAAAATAAATGGTAACGTAATATATAAATTTAAAAAAAATCGAAAATTCTTTCAAAAACATTTTGCTCACAATGTGCTGCATTTATACATTTTTTTATAAGTTGCTAGAAGTGTTTTAATTTACTTTTTCTTTTTAATACTTTAACTGTAACGTCTGCTCATATAATTTATTAAAATCTGGAAACCACAAAAAATACTCACATACCAATATAAAAAAAGTTTCACACGTAGTCAGTTACCAAGTGTGTTTGTATATATCACATTAAATTTATTTAAGAATTATAGTAATTTTCTTGTAAAAAAGTTTCCGGAGCTTTCGAAAAGTTAAAAATTTTCTTTCAAAAAACGCCCTAGATCAGAGGGGGGAGATATTTTTGGCTGGCAGAACACATTTTGGAAACGGAGGATCCCAGAGGAACACAACTTTTTAAAGTGATTGCATTTATTAGTTAACCTTACATCTCAGAAAAGGCATAAGCTATACCAATATATATATATATATATATATATATATATATATATATATATATATATATATATATATATATATATATATATATATGGGATGAATTCCCAGTCCCTCAAGTGTCAGCTGGGGTAAACTTCCTACCTCAACTCTTCCACCTCCCGCATAAGAACTTTGACTACTACTTTCGCCGGACTTAAAGAAGACACGTGTACTGAAGACTTACTGCTATCAACGCTGAAAGAGTGCCCATTTTTGCCATGGCTTGGAGTGCAGATTGCTTTACTGAATATTGAAATAAAATATAATAGTATAAACTCCTGTCAATCCAAGAATTTCTCCAATACATGATATATATACGTTAAATAAAATAGTGGTAGTTTTATTCGATTTCTTTAATGTGCTAATTTCATATCATCTATAGTTGCAAGCAATGTTAATTTTAGAATCAGTTTAATGAGACAAATATGCCTTGTCACACTTTTCTACATTTTTCAATTCCTACTATTAGCTCACACTCTCTATATATTTATTTATCTTCGCGAAATTTTCAATCTTTAATTAAATACATTTTAAAGCGCTCAATTGAGCTGAAATTTTATATGCATGATTATTTTGGATGACAATGCAGTAATTTAATTATAATTAATAAAAATTAATTGATTAAAACTAATTATTTAAAGATTTACTAATACAGCCACGTTGGCATCCTTTTTGGCGACCTGTGTCAAAAAACTTGAAAAGGTTGTTTTTTCTCACGTGTTAAAGCATTCAGTTGAACAGAAATTTTACATACACGATTGCTTTGAATGACAATACGATACTTTAATGATAGTTAATAAAAATTAATTACCACTTAATGTTGTGATTCTGTCATATGTATATACATATTTATATTAAAAGTAACTATTTAATAAAAAACAGCTAAAATAAAATTTTCTTTGTTGATCTACGTAGGAATTGATTAAAATTTTTTTATTTTACTTGTTTTTAAAATAAGGAGTGAGATTCCTTGTTGAAATTCTTATCTCAGATTGCAAGTTATTGTTAGTAAACTTGCATCAAAATTTACTCTTTTTGATCTCCATGCAAGAAAAATTGCTCACAAATATATATTTACCCAAATAATATAGAAAATATTGGCGGGTCTCAAAGAAAAAAAAATTTTTTTTTACAGCCATCTATTTGAAAACCCTTGCTTTAGATAACGATCTGAAAATTTTCTTTTCTAAAGTATTTCGTAAAGTTTTATTCAAAAATGTAATTTGGCACTTTATTTGTGATATCTTCAAAATTGATAAATATTGAATCGATGATAAATATCGATTCGGCCATTGAATTCGATATACATTGAAAGAAATACTTAGTGAATCTTCCGACATGTTAATGTTTATTAGGTTCTGATCATACAATTTAGTACAGCTTATTGGACAAGAAACTTTCATTTGATTAATTTATATCATCTTCAATTCTAATAAAAGCAAAATTTAAATCGATGGATTCAAATGAATGTCAAACGAAAAACTTAAAAGCCTACAAATTTAAAGTGTGTTCTTAAGTATCTTTAAAGCGTATGTGTGTTCATGAAAGTACCAATTTGTTCTGTCATTCTATTCGAAAGAAATAGACCCTTGTTTCGTTAAATTAACATAATGTACTGCATAATGCATTAGACGAAAATTTGTAAAAGTATTTTTTAAGGCTATATCTACGTTAAAAATAATTTTTTATTTTTGGTTTTACACGAGTTACTTATACATTCAAAATTCATGTATGGTATGGTTAAATAGTACCACGTATAATGAGGCAAAGAGAACCTAGCATGTTAGAAACTACCTATAACGCCAGCGCTTAATGTTACAGAATAAAACTCAAAACTGGATCTTTTTTTTTTTTTTGACAGAAACGTTCTTCAATATTACCAAACTCTGACAGTACTATCTTAAACATAGCAGAGTATTTTAAAATGTTTCTCATTTCTATTTGATTCCATTATTTTCACGTTATTTTTACTGTACATAAAAAAAAAAGTCTCGTATACTTCAATTGTTAAAAAAAGGCTATAATTTAATTTGCAAAGCGCGGTGTACAAGGAAAGGATGCATTTTTGCATAATTTTCCTATTGGGAAAACAGTGTTTCGACTGCAGATCTTATTGTTTTATTTAACTGATTATAGCCCTGAATTGAGACCGAGGTATTCTGATTTCGTAATTAATAGGTTGCGGGTAAGGATTGCAATACCGGTATACTAGGATACCAAATACCAGTATTTTGAGCCATTTGTACAATTTTGTAATACCGGTATTCACAAGTTTAAATACCGGTTCTACGGTATTTATAATATATTTTGTTTAAATTGCCTCAACTATGTGTTCAGGGATCACCAACATAACAAAATAGTACACAGTTTTGTTTTTATGTCTCCCTAAAGGGCGAAATTAATTAGATTGCGAATTTAAATTTACATCGTACAATCAACAGGTGATAAAACATGTAAAAAAATATTTTTTTTTCTTTTTTTAACAAACCAAAATACAATACAGAAATCAGCTATATCCAAAACCATCCGATGAGAAATCAATTTATTTGAAGATGAAGAATTAAGAGGTAAATACTTGGAAAATATATCGTGCATTAAACGAACAATACCATCAACTAGCATAGATGCCGAAAGAGCGTTTTCGACAACTGGCAATTTTTGCACAAAATTACGTACCAGGCTTAGCGACAGTACAATTAATGCATTATATTTTTTAAAATAGATTTCAAAATTTTTAGTAGTACCACAGACTGAATAATGGTATTTACACTGTTTTGTGATTTAAATAAATAAGATGTTCCTTTATTTTTTGTTATTCTTTATACACTGTTATAATTTATAAGTTACAAATTATGTTTTGTGATATTTACACTCTTCAATAAAACTGACAAGTCAAACAAAGAAACACCCGTGTTTTCTTTCTTTTCGTAAAATTTCTACTACCGGTACTAAAACCGGTATCAAGATCTAAAAATACCGAATACCAGTATTGAACTTTTGGTCCGATATTGCGATCCCTAGTTGCGGGTTCCGATCTTGTATTTTTAAAGATCATCGTGTAGCCATTTCACTAAAATCTCATATTGGCGTGTAAGGCCGGCATGAGAAGGGGGCAGTGACGCACACAAGGGGTGGGGCGGACCCCCCCAAAGCCCTTGATTTTTTTCCGATTGATTATAATTCCAAGTATGCAGTACGTAAAATTTAATCAAGCATTTGTTATTAATGATTAATTTTATTAATTAATGCTAATTATTTATTCAATAATTAGTTTTTTACTGTGTTTTGTTCCCGAAAATCCACAAAATCAAAAGGAGCATGATACAAGCATGGTGAACTTTCGACCCCGGAACCCCCCTTGAAACATTCCTGTGTACGCTACTGGAAGGGGGTGTAGATGAAGGTTGAGTGAATGAGTGATATTTATATTAAGGTCGCACTATAAGACAGCTCGAAAGCTATTGGCGACGGACCTCGTAATTTTGAACCTCGATCAAGTGAGCTTGATACCTAACCAGACTAGCCCCTCTCCTAGCTACCTGGGAGGGTATTGAGCCTCGACAGATTTAACATGTATCGTTCTTCTGTATATGGCGGGTCTTCAATGGCACTAAACTCGAACTCGTGACACACCGGCCACAAGCTTTACACCATAATCATTAGGCTACTGCGGCCTTGTGAGTAGGATGAGGAATTACATTCAGTGGCTCACACAAGACGGTCATTCAAGGGGTACGGACTCCCCCTCCATCCCCTTTGATTTATTTCAATGATTATAATCCTGTGTATATAAAACGTAAAATAATTCCAAACAAAAGTAACAATAATTATTAATTATTTATTTTATTTATTAATTAATGCTAATTGTTCATTTAATAACTTATTTTTACCTGTTTTTTTGTCAGCGGCATTCGATAACATCAAAAGAATAAGTTTGGCGGCGTATTGAGGTAGGATACGAGAATGCTGGACTTTTGACCCTCAACACCCACTCCCCCCACCTTTGAAAAACTCCTGTGTGCACCCACACATTGCATCCGAGTTCAAATCTTCATATCGAGACTTTCACACCATAATTTTAAGTAGTTCCGATCAAGAAACGCAGCTAATCACAACGAAACTATGATTACAATAAATATACTAGACCTGAAATCAGGGCTTCGCTCCGGTTCGACTAAAAAAAATATATCGATTCAGTCCCGGTTTTCATTGCGACAAAAATAACGGTTTTCGGTTCAGTTCCGAATGGATAAGTTTTATATATATATTATATGTATAATCTTATCTTAAATCATCTATTCTTTTAGCTCATTCAATCGAATTACATCTGCCTTCTACAAGTAGTTACGAGCGAAGCTAAGACGGAAAAGTACTAGTGAACATCAAAACAGGAATTCGAGAAGCAATGCACATATAATGATGATAATTATATGGTTGACGTTAAATTAGAAAACATCGATTCGTTGGAAACAGTAACAAAATGATTGAAGGTATATCAAACCGAAATAAACCAAATATTTTTTTTCGGTTCAGTTCCGGTTTTCGTTCCGACGGAAACAACGTTTTTTTTTTCCAGTTTCCGGTTCAGTTCTGGTTCGAAGCCCTGTCTACAATTACTGTTTCAACTTTTTTTTAAATCACGTTTAAATATTTTCCTTTACTTTTAATATACTAGAACGTGTACCTTCCTTAGCACATATATTTTCTGTATATAAATCATCCAATAAAAACCTAAAAAAAAAAATTTTTTTTTTCATTTAATACTTCTTTGCTAAAGATTAATTTCGAAGATCAAAAGCTACGATCCCACAAAACCAACCAAATGCGGAACCTGAACCACGATCTCATTAGAGTACCGTAAAGCTTTCAGGGGGAAAGGGAGTGTTGCTGGGGTTCTTCCCTTAAAAGGGTGTCCCACCTACAGGAAGGGAAAAAAACATATATTTATATATTAGATAATACATCACATGACCCAGATGTTTGGTAAACCAAGGCACGTGCAGTCGTCGGATTCCACGTAAACGAGTTCTTTGAGCGGCCACAAAGTCGTCTGTTGGGAAGGAAAAATTTCGTTTGGCTCTTCCTCCGCCTCCTCCCAAGGGAAAAGTATATCGTCCCGCCCACAGATCTTTTATTATTTTTTTCAACCCCCCTCCCTTCACTTCTTATTTCTTTTACGGGCAAAGGTACTCTACCCGTAGCCCCGTAAGTCAGTAGCTGGCCAGACAAATTTCATCGGTTCTAATCAACTTACTCTACCATAAGCCGAATCCCCTGCGATTTGGGAGCGTTAATCATCGGCTTGCGTCAGTTTTTGCGTAGATCAAGAGGAATTGCGTTTTTTTTTCTTCACATGGGTTTGGGCTTTTGTTTTCCGTTCATTGACTTCCAAGGATTTTAATACCGTCGAATGAAATGTGTTTGGTTTACGAGAAATGAAAACTAATTTTTTCTACTTTAGATATTTGTTAGCTATTTTTATATGGTTTAAGAGAATCAATGATTTAATCCTTTCAATTAAAAAATAGTTTGATACCTTTATCGAATCTTTTTCAGCTTTTTAAGGGTTTAATACAATAAAACAAGCACAATATATATATATATATATATATAAAATTAAGTCAATTCCTACTTAGGTCTACAAAGAAAAAATTTATGTTAGTTACTTTTTATTAAACAGTTACAATTAATAAAAATATGTATATACATATGACAGAATCACAATATTAAGAAGCAAAATAGATAGCGATTTTCCATGTAATTTTCCATTTCCCTGTTTATATAGGGTGGGGGACTATTTTTTATTTGTTTGTTACTGTTTATTCATTATATATATATATATATATATATATATAATCAAATTTAATTATTTTAATAAAGTAGTATAGTAAAAAAACAGATCGCTTTCAGAAATTAGGCCGTCCTAGGTGGAATTTGAACCCACGACCTTTGGATCAGAAGTCCAACGCGATATCCATTGGGCTACAAAGACACAACGAACGAATTTCCTTTCTATATAGACTGTTGGACTATTATTTTTTGTTTGTTACTATTTATTCATTAAGTTTAACTAATAAATTAATATTTGAAAAAACTGTATTAACATCAAGTGTCATCCACTACAAGTTTAAAAAATGTATCAGAACTTGAGAGGATGAAAAGAAAATATTTTATTAACGATTGAAAATTTGAAATCTCTCTCTCTCTATATATATAGGGAGAGAGTGAACTAACAGTAGGAATTGATAAAAAAATAGAAAAATAGAGTGTAAATAAAATAGAGTAATATTAAAAAATAGAGTTTAAATAGAATAGAGTAATATTAAAAAAATAGAGTTTAAATAGAATAGAGTAATATTAAAAAAATAGAGTTTAATAGAAGTAGCTAAATAATAACACAAATATTTCAAAATACTTGATTTTAAAAAAGAAAACAGAAAAAAAATTTACTACTAAATTAAAATTTGATACATGATTATTACAAAACATTGTATGATTAACAGATTTATAATAAAATATTCCACTTCTATATTGATATTAAATACATAACTCTTAAAATTGCAGTGAATTTTAAAATGAATAAAGCCATACTTATATTTCATGCACTTTTATACGCTTCGTTTGAGTTCTGATAAGTTTTTAGTTTGTGATATAATATTGTCATATACCAAAATAGTTCTAAAGTTAATTTAAAACCAAAATTAATTTCGATTCATCCAGATTTATGTGCATTTAAAAACGGAGAAACTGGTGTTTTTTTTTTTGTTGTTGTTGTTGTTGTTGAATTTTATTAATATGTGTAATTTGGAATTTTTTTGGGAGGGGGGCAGTGAAATGTGGAGGAAAATATTCGAATTTTGTTATTGTTGCTTTTCCGAATATGGAATGATTGTTGATAATCAACCGAATAAAAAAGTGATTTTTCATTTGAAGGTAAAAACGAGTAAAATTCGGGTAAAGATTATTCTGATAAAGTTGATTGCTGTTTAATTATGAAAAAAAAAATGCAAATTTTTCCGAATAAGTCTCTCATTTTCCTTAGAAATTGAGACGACTTGTTAAAAAAAATGTAGTTGTAGTGAGACCCATAAAATTTTAGAAATCTATGAAAAGAACACACTCATAGCAAACGAGTTCATGCATTACATTCACGAGCATAATTCATCTTATTACCAATTTTTGTTAAATTATTTTAAAAGAATTGCTGTAAATCTGCTTATTTTGGGTCCCAATTACAAAAGACTGACTAAAATTACATTGAAGTAACTTTTGTCAACCATCAAATTTTTCTAAACGCAAAATAAAACAAAGATAACTGACTATTTCCCCCAACCTATGTGCGTTAAAAGATTTGTCTGTACTCATCCCCGCAACAGTCCGTCTGATTCTTCCGGAGCGAATGGGCTGTCCATCATACCAGGGCGTGACACTGTATTGCGTAAGTGCACCACCAGCTGCCTAGAGCACCTTGGACCCTAGGGGCGCATTAGATCCACATTACTCATCAGCATAACGGGGGATTATTACTTTATTAATTTTTGAACACGCATGAGAAGGGGTGTGTTTTGACTCCAGGATAACAGGGATTGACACCTGCACGTAATGCATAATAGTTTGGGGACATGCACCTTTTTGGAGCAAGTGCTTCAAAAACGCAGACGTGTAGTGTGTAAAAGTATGAAGTCAGTCTTCAAAGAGAGGAATGAGAAGAAAGTACATATGCAAATACTATATTCATTAAATTTATCGATAGAAATGTAACCTATTATTGAAATATATATTCAGATTTTAAAATTCGATTGTTTTTCTGTCAGAGATTAAGGCGTTATTATTTTAAACGTCGTAATACTTTTGATCACGGATTTATTTCATTTGTTACACTTTAATCTAATAAACTTGACAATTGAAGCAGTATTGTTTATTGTAATAAACAATGCTGCTTCTGTGAATTATTGTTATGGAAAATCGAAAAATAATATAAACTTTAAAATTTAAAGTTTAAATTTTAAAATATATTTGTATTGTATATAGTCAATGACTTTTATGTTCAAATAACGCTCCCTAGTTTTGCTGGTGTCTGCTGAAAAAAATCCAGCATTTTTGAATGCTTATTTAGGCATATCACCTTTTTATTCATGGGTTGAGAGCTATCTATTTTATATTCTATAGGATTTAATTCAGTATTAAAAACAGGAGAGGAAAGTGGTTAGCAATAAAAATTGGAAGGGGGAGGGGTTAAATCCCACTTTCTTATAAATTAATCTACAATGTTTATAATATTGTGGCATTTCTGTCAAGTGTTCTGAGTGTCAAGTCATTCTATTCATGTTTAGTATTCAAATCAGTTGTGTTTCTGAAGTAGAGTTTTTATTAAAAATTATATTATATATATATATATATATATATATATATATATATATATATATATATATATATATATATATATATACAGTTATATATATATATATATATACAGTTGGACCCAATGTAACTAATTTTTTACCGATTAAAATGAAGGCAAAAAACTTTTATTTAACGAATAATAACCCCCAAATTAATGAATTATTTCAACTGCCGAAATTTTTTTTATTAGTTTGGATTGTAAAATAAAAGGATTCCTTTTCAAATGAGATATCTTTATCAACCAGGTCAGAAAAAGACTTTTGTAAGCAGCAAATTTTGACGGGAAAGGGTGAAATCCATTGCTAGATTTAACAGGTGTAGATGAATTGAGAGTGTAACCTACCGCGCGAGTTTTAAATAGAACAGAAAATTCCTTTCTGAAACTCCTATCAAAACCATTACTTTTTCTAATGTTTTACGCTGTTTGGAAATTGACAACATATCTCATGCAGCAGGATGTAAATGATGCTGTATTTTCTTTGCTTAAACTGGAAAAAGAACTCTCTTGAGTCAGGAATCAAAAAGATTGTTAAACATATATTAGTCAGTATTTTAAAATTTCCAATTAATTGATGCGTGATAATTTGCTAATAGTATTTTTAGCTGTAGAATAAAAATTGTGCAATTTCTTTCTATGAATATTGTTGTGTAATTGCTTATTATAGAATTTCCAAACGGTAAGTGCAAAAGATCCTCATATTTTTTGGACCCTTGTATTATGAAGAACCCCAAATTAACGAATAAAATGTTCAACCCCCGATGAATTCGTTAAATCGGGGTCTGACTATATATATATATATATATATATATATATATATATATATATATATATATATATATATATATATATAATGGAATACTTCTTGTACTTATCATTTTACGGGTACGTGATAAAAAGAAGTTCAGAGATCTCGGCGGCTTCATAGAATTCTTTCTTCCCCAAACAAGAAAGAATTCACACAGATATTTTAATTAAGCATGCATTGAAATGACTCAATTCTCATTATTTTCCCCCGTGCTGTACAATAAAGAATAGTTTTGTGTGAATATACTTCTAAGTATGCAGATATGAATGCATTCGCTATAGAGAAATAAAAAAGTAAAGAATCCAATACCCATTGTTTCCCCTTTCCTTGAAATTGGTCTAGAATGCAAGATGAAGAAGGAAAAGTTTCGGAAAATCCTTTTATATTTTTTTAACCGCCTCTCAATTCTCCTGACGACAGAAAACGAAGACAGAAAAAGAAGTTAAACTCTCTGTAATTCTATATCGAACAACTCCTGGAGCATATAACGTTAGAGTAAATAAACAAGCAGCAAAAAAACTCCACGGAAATTCATTGAGATGCCCACCTCGTGGTCTTTGAAAGCGTTTTCTTCGTCTGATTTAATGACGTAGAAGCGAAATCGAATTATTGATTTAGTGTTTTGTTTGAGATGCGACGAATCAAGGTTTCCTTTTTCTTTTTTTTCCATTTTTATTTAGCTTAACTTTTATACGCGCACGTATGTATTCCTGTTCCCCCCCTTTTTTCCCGTTCCTCTTTCTTTTTGTCGTTGTTATTGTTCCTTCTTCTGCTATACGCGGGAACAGCATTTTCGGATGGGTTTGAATTCGGATCTTTGGTTATTGTGGATCGATATTTTCACTCCCCCCATCCTTTCTCAGCCCCCCTCCTCCAACACTGGTGCCTGAAACGTTGAAAACTTTTATGGAAGAGTCTATTTTGTTGGACTTGGAAGGGGTGGAAAGTGCTTTCTCACTCAGTAGCGGCCACGCTTTAAACGAGTTAGAGGTGGTCGATTTAAAAAAAAAGTCTGATGAAAGATCCGATTTTTTGAAATTGGCTTTGGTTGTGAAATACATTAAGGAATCGATTATCGGGTTTTTGCTGTGATTTTGCTGTTTAGTAGCTTGCATGACGCTTAAGTGATTTTTGTAACTATAAAAGAGGTACAATAAATCGCATTTTACTCAAATACTGTCGGTTGTGGAAAAAGAAAGATACTTTTTAGCCATTTAAAGGCTCAACGCGATATTCAGTTCGTGGATTGAGGGAGTATATATTTAATTTTGTTTTATTTTAACAAGAAACATAATATTTTACTTAGTATTTTCATAAAATTTCCGTATAGATTTACTCTATCGCATCAACTATACTTATTCACATAATGTAGGCTGTCGGAAAGAAAAGTCATTTTCTAGCGATTTAAATGCTCAACCCCTAGGTAATGCGAATATACATTTATTTTTTTTTAAAAACGAAACATAATATTTTACTTCAGTAGTTTCATTAAACTTTCCATTTCTTGCGTTAACTGTAAGTAATAAATGTATATATATATATATCAGTATAAAATAAATTTGTTCGTGATGCTGTTATAAATTTATTTATACATAAGGTATGGTTAATAAAAGCAAGTATACATCTTTACAGAATGGAGCAAAACCACAGTTTGGACACACTTTCATTTATGGTGATGTTGAGCCTTTTCATTAACATGCAAAAATAGTTAAACGGGAAAAGTATTGCAAATTTTACAGTCAATTATGAATAAAATTCGAAATGCAGAAAAAAAAAGAACTTTTTATTAAATTCCTTCTTACAATATATTGAAAAGAAATAGAACTACACAATTCATGTAAATTACAGTTCTACAATTTGAGAAATGAGTATAAACAAATGTATAATTTGTACAAAAGGGGGTGGTCCGCCGTTAAGCGGTCAAAGGGTACCCCTCCCCCTAGTTATAATAAACTGTTTCTTGATTTTTGTGACAGATTAGGACTTACGGGCATCGTTGAATCAGAAATCATTGCAGGCATAGTATGAAGCTTTAAAGTATATTTTATGTTTGATCAAAAGTGCTTATACGCGTGGAGTGGTGTATCTAACGGAACTTAACAAAATGCATAAAATCACTTATTTTTAAATGAAACCTCAAAACAATTAAGCAGGTAGGATGTAGAGTTAACTTCATGTAGGCTTACTCATGAACTTTCCAACTGTCAAAATGTTGCTGTAAAACTATTTATAACTTCAGAATATCCACTTATCGTTTTACTAACATCTACTGACCCTTTGTGGTATTCTTTGGCAACAGTGGCGCACACAAGGGGGGGTCGCTGGGGATCCGACCCCCCAAAGCCCTTGATTTTTTCCGATTGATTATAATTCTAAGTTTATAGTACGTAAAATTTAATTAAGTATTTGTTATTAATGATTAATTTTATTAATTAATGCTAATTATTTATTCAATAGTTAGTTTTTTTACTGTGTTTTGTTCCCGAAAATCGACAAAATCAAAAGGAGCATGATACAAGAATGGTGAACTTTCGACCCCGGACCTTCCCCCCCCCTGAAAAATTCCTGTGTGCGCTCGCTACTGTTTGGCAACATTAAATATCCTCACTTCAGATCTGTTTAAATATTGTCTATTTGCTAAAATTATAATTCCTTTAAAAGAAGAAGTTCTCATGTCAAACAATTCATAAAGAACCCCCAAGGGTTAATAAAGAGAAATGTATTGTAAATCTTTGTCCATGCTATTAATAGGAATAAAACTCATAAAAAATTTTATTTTCCATGGCTTACACTTAGTCAAGGATATAAAAAATGGTATTTCAACTTTTTTATTTCACAATCGCGAATGTAATCATTGATTTCAATAAGCGAATATTAAAGTATATTGTCAATTCAGAATAAAATATACTTAATGTAACAACTATTCAACTTAGATTTATTTTTGATTCTCTTTATTTAGTTTAAAATGTTATTTATTTGTATGTTATTGAGTATAGTAACTATTTTCTAAATTCAAAAGCTCTAACTATGTAGGGCCTTTTAATGTAAGAATCAAATACAAATTTTAATTATTTGCTACATAAAAGATTAATACTTATAAGAATGAAGAATTTTAAGCCCTATAAAGTGATTAATATTTGTCAAGCAATTTGTAATAGTAAAACTTTAAGGTTCTTATATAGAAACTAAAAACTCCTCAGATTTTCCTGCTGTGAGTTCAAGTAATCCATGCAGTACGATAGCTGAGGTTCCATTTAATAGTTTTAAGTTTAAGAAAAAACTTTGTTTACTTTTCCTTTAAATGTTGTCATTAAATTATCGTTATAATAGCTATTTAGTCTTTAACAATACCGCATAGTAGACATAAGCTCCAAATCAAGATATATAACATCGAAGTATCTTCATACTAAAATGATTTTAAGAAATAAAATTTGATTTAAAATTTCATACATATTAATCCTCTCGCTTCGTATCCCGCGTTTTCTACGGGCAACGTAGAAGAAGAAAAATTTGCACAACCCGCGATTTTCGCGGGTATGCATTTTTTCCGTCTATTTAGCTGTGAAACCCGTACTGCTTCATCCCTTTTATGTTTTTAACATCCCTTTTATGTTTTTAACATCCCTTTTATGTTTTCATTTGTGTTTTTATATTCATATTTTTTTTCTGATCCAATTCTATTTTTAAAGAAAAATACTTTTACAAAAAAAAATTGTATATTTTAACTTTAAAATGCACATTTAATATGTAGATTTGAAATATGTAATAAAAGAATACGCGATTGTTAAAACTATCTTGAGAAGAATGAAAAAAAAATACGCTTCGTGAGAGGGTTAAAATGTAATTATGCACCACTTTACTTGAGTTATCCCTTGTTAGTTATATATTAGTTACTGAACTACCGTGAATCGATTTTTTTTTGTAAAACTTTTTTTTTACATGATTAAAATATAAATTCCAATGAGATAGTTGAAAATTTTAAATAAATCTATACCCATTTTTTTTCGAGGAGTTAAGAAGCATACAAAATAAACTCCATGAAAACTTTTCAAAAGCATTAAATTTCATGGAAGAATTATTTAGATTTAGAAAATTATTCTTTTTAAGAATAATGTTTCCCTTAACAATTTGCTGTAATCGAATTTCGAATCACAAGAAGGTTTAATAAATAAAAAACAGTATACATGTCTCAAGACAAACAAAACAACCTTACAGTTATCTTCAAATTGTTAATGATTTGATTCCATTATCAAACATTTCCTGGATTCCTGACTGCATATAAATTAAAGTAACTTGTCATACAATGAGCTGATTCCCAATTTTTATAAAAATTTTACTTCAATTTCTTGGTGTTATTTATATTAGCTACCAAAGAAACTATTATTTCAATTATGGAATAAATTTGTATCTTGATCACTTTTCATAAAAAAAATTTTCAAAACTGTTGCTATTTTTTACTTTATATTTGGCACTGAAATCTTAGTTTTGGTATTTTTAGTATTATTCTTCCAAGTGGGCTATGTGATTATATTATCTTCAGTATCAATGGAATCTTATTTGTACTCTATTGCCTTTTCCATGCAGTCCAATAGTATAGCCAAACATAGGGGAAGGTAACTAGATGTGTAGGGGATGTGTAGGGGAAACATAGGGGATGTGTAAGTTTAATTTTTTTATCTTTATTTATTTATTTTGCATGCAAATTTTTTTTAAAAAATTATATTTTTCATTTGTACTAGCAAAATACATTTGTGAGAAACGTATTATAAATATGAAAATCCGCTCAGTGGCGCACACAAGGGAGGGGGTGCTGGGGGTCCGGATCCCCCCAAAGCCCTCGATTTTTTTCCGATTGATTATAATTCTAAGTATATAGTACGTAAAATTTAGTTAAGTATTTGTTATTAATGATTAATTTTATTAAGTAATGCTAATTATTTATTCAATAATTAGTTTTTTACTGTGTTTTTACCCGAAAATCGACAAAATCAGAAGGAGCATGATACAAGAATGGTGAACTTTCGTCCCCGGAGCATCCCTTGAAAAATTTCTGTGTGCGCTACTGGCTGTAGTAAATGTTAATGTAATCGTTACATTTAATTTTTATTGTTGTCTTTATAACTATTTAAAAAATCGTTCATTTTATGTATTATTTTAATGAAAGTAAATTAAAAAAAGAGAAATATAAACTTCCATTTCCATTCATCGCATTAATATTTAATTTTTTAAATTACGTAATATTTTGAATACTATGCAATTAAAAAATATTTATTTATAATAAATATATATGTATATATTCTTTTGAATTTTTATTTATAATAAATTGCACGCCAAACATCCTCCCTCTTTTATTTTTTCTTTCTTTTCTCCTAAAAAATTTCAGCAATAAAAAAAAATCGTAATGAATTACAATAAACAAACCCCACATACATTCAAAACATTACAAGAAAACATAACCTGTCAGAAAAAAGTATATTTTACTCGCAAATAAACGCAACCTTTAAGAGAAAAGCTTTCATATATTTGTCAGAGAGCACAGGAGAAAGACACATATATATTTCTTTAAAATACATATATATATAAATAAAATGATAAGCCAACTCTTCACCGCTGTCAGTAGATAGAAAGAGGAACCACCGTCTCGTAATGTTTAAAAAGAGGAAGTAAAATTCACAAAATCGCTGTCCGTATCATGTTTAACTCGGAAAAACCATGGCAGTGCTCTTCGAATCTAACAGATGGCTTCCCGCTTCGGTAGATGTTATCGAGGTTTATCGGAGAGGCATCTCTTACCAGCCCTGAGTTTAGTACAGATAGCTTTTGCGCCTCGCAGTTGTGATTAAGCTCTACGGCGTAGGGGTGGTTTAGGTACGATATGCTTCGGTGAGTTGAGCTGTTGAATTATTTTTGTGGTTATATATGAATGCGCGTACAAAGTTGCAGCTGTGAGAAATATAGATTAGCTTTTAATCGCACCGAAAGATTTTTCGCCTTTACTTCTTTTTGATTAAAAGCCATTTATTGCGAATAATGAGTTATGTATTTATACACAGTCGGGCCCCAATTTAACGAATTGATCGTGACCGAATATTGTGTTCGTTAATTTGTTACATTGGGGTTCAAACAAAATATAAATTTTTTGCACTTACCTTTTGGAAATTTTGTATCTACACAAAAAACATCCATAGTTAGAAATTAAACACTTTTCATTCAATAGCTAAAAATACTATTGGTGAATTATAACGCAGCAGTTAATTAGGAAACTTAGTAACGACTCATAGGTGTTTAAAAATCTTTTTGATTCCGGACTCGAAAAAGTTCTTTTTAGACATTATGCAGATAAGAAAATACTGCACTATTTACATCCTGTTGCATAAGAAAAAGGTATGTTTTCACAGTTTCCAAAAAATTGTAAGACATTAGAAAATGTAGCATTTTTTATAGGTTTCATTACCGATTTCCGAATTTGAATCGCTGTTCATTGGCTGCGACGAATCAACAATTTTCGCAACTTAAGTTACAGAAATGGTCAGTCCGTCATCAAAAGAAACACCATCGTTCTAATGTACCCAGTGTTTGGGATTGGGATGAGATAAGAAAGAAGTTTCCTGTCCTACTCAAAACTTACACGGTAGGTTATACTCATGCTTCATCTGCCCCTGTGAAGTCTAAAATGGTATTAACCCTTTCCCGTTAAAATGCGCAGTTTTCAAGAAAAGTCTTTTTCTGTTCCGTACAAAAAGAATAGTTCATTTGAAAAGAAATACAATTTGTTCTAATTCTAGCTAATTAAAAAAAATCCCAGCAGATGAAATAATTCGCTAATTCGGGGTTAATTATTCATTAAATAGGGGGTTGGGTTTGCCTTCCTTTTAATTGGAGAAGGAGAAAAATTCGTTAAATAGGGGTTCGTTAAATAGGGGCTCGTCTGGCCATGTCAAAATACTAGATCTGTCAAGAGGAACATTAACTATCAGTCGAATTTTTATTCGAGGAAAAAAGTACATAAGTACAATTAACGTTCCATTGCAGCGCGATTTGATTTCTATTTAATTAGAATTGCACTAGTTGTTGGCGTTATAGACATGGTAAGAGTGGTAGATAACTTGGGATCCGAATTAAACATAAACATCATATAAACTTAGTTTTTTTCTTATTCTTCTTGATCATAATATCAAAAAATAATTATAATTATTTTATTTGGGGGTCATCTTTCCTAACAGAATCTTAGAGACATATATAGTTAAATATATATATATATATATATATATATATATATAAGCCACTACGGAGGTAAGGGCATAGCATGCCATGAATTGGAGCCCTAGTGCCATTTAAAACCCATCGTGTAGAAGAGCTGATGCACGTTAAATCTGTCGAGGCTCAAAGGCCTCACGTTGGCATGATAAGGAAGTTTGGAGAGAAGGGGCAACTGAAATGTAGTCCTCGTCACTTGACCGTGGATCATAATTATGAGATTCGTCACCAATACCTCACGTATTGCTTCAGAGAGCGAAGGAATTTATAAAATTAAATCAAATAAAAAATAAATAAAATAAGTAATAAATTTTATGCTCTACGGTTTTTTAAGTGCCATAAAATATATATACAGTGAAAATCGTTTAACACCTAACTGAGGGAACCGGAGCATTTTTTCGTGTTAAAAAGAATTTTCTGTTGAAGGATATAACAAAAATAAATAAAAACAAATTCAACAATATTAAGATTATCGCAATACATTTTATGAACAACGATATGTATATATGCATGAATTTAATAAAGATCAACGAAACAAAAACATTCACAAGAACTTAGTGAAATTTAATTTCAAAAACTAAACGTTTATGTTTTAGAGAAATAATCTAATATTTTTCTCTGCATTATTCTTTTTAGCATTAAATTGTCAACAAATTGTTCTATTTCGTCCATTTTGCTATTTATTTTACAGTTGGAATGTGCTTTTAAATAACTGCGCATAATTTTCATGATGCTCCTTATTTCGGATGACGAGGGGACAGGAGCTGTATTATTCATTTCATTTTCGTCTTCGGAAGCTGCATCAATGATATTTTTTGAGCTTTGAGCGAACTCCAAAATGTATTTGTCTGCCATAAAATTGGAGATGGTTACGTATTATCATTGTATACTATAACGAATTCTTCCAATGATGCAGTAGGTCAGTCGAATATAATGCAGAATATTTCTCAAACATTTCATTAAGGGAAGGAAAATAGTTTCGTATTAAGCGATTTTCGTTTCGTATTAAGAGAAAAATGCATGAAAATACATAGTAGTTCGTCGGGATTGTTGTATTCTTTCGTGTTAACAGATATTTTTCGTCTTAAGCATTTTCGTGGTTAAGCATACTTTATAGTATATATTTCTTAATACCCTTTTATAAGTTTCACTTGTATGTAACGGAATCTTTGAACTCGATTTTTACCCACTTTAAAAGGTCAGATTAATTCGAAATTTTGCTCACTTGTCCAGGACCGATGACAATTCAATAATTTCATAGTTTTGTTCCATTGCCTTGATCAGGATCATCAGGATTAACGATTTCCCATTTTCAGATCCCATACCACATCTGGCGACTAATTTCAGATCCCATTTCCAGATTTGGCGACAAAAAGATTGTCACAACTTAGTTCGATTATCTATAAAAGGGTGTTTTTTAGTTTTTGTAAACTATATTTAAATGAAGTTTATATTAAAAAGAAAATATATTTTGTAGCATTCTTGCTTCAAAATAGCTTCACCGCAAAAAGTAAGCGTAATTTGTTGAGTAGCGTATCAAATAAAAAACTGTAACATAGGTACAGCATCAATATCGGACTACATGCAATCGAAGTTCACCTTCAAGATCACCAATTTATCAATGGCAAAAGATTTAAACCAAAATTTGACCGCCTTATCAGAAGATTCGGTGTCGTTAAATGAAATCCTGAAACTTCAAATCAAGAAAATACAAAACAACAAAAAAAAAATTGCATCAGAAAAATTTGACTATAAACAATTATAAAACGACAAAACAACTTTGCGGAAGTCACTTGTTCGTATTAAATAAAAGTACCAATGGAATAAGAAGCATTTTGCTTAAAATAAAACCAGACAAATAAATCTAAAAGAATTGTATTTCTCCTGGGGAAATATATATAAACACGAAAACACTTTATCGAACTTCTCAGGTATTAGGAGAGCTCTTCTCTCTCTCTCTCTCTCTCTCACTTCCACTTTTATCTAATTTCACCGATTGATATATTTTCAGGTCAATACTGTCTAACCAAATTTCGGTTAAATTCAAAATAAACTGAAATATTTATTAAACGGTAGCAAGAGACGTCAACGCGTTTAAGGCGAGAAGAAATCTTATTATGTGAAATCGCACTGCCACTCACACAGATGTAACTGCTGACAGGTAAAAATTCAATTTTTGAAACCGCAACAATAACATCCGAGAGAGGAAAACTGATCTAAGTCATTAGAAATGAGACTGAAGGGAAATGTAATTTTAATTTGTCGTCGGTATGTCTCTTCATTCGTTTTGATATTTAAATAGTACTTTAGAAAAGGGTATTTGTAAATCATATGCAATTGTTTATTTATATTGTCTAAGACATTATGCCTTAAGGATTAATTTAGTCTAATTCATACCCAGTGTTGTTTTATGTTGTGTTTGTTATACAGATTGTTTGTGATTAAATCTCCTTGAAAGTGAATAACATAATTAGTTGAAGATTCTCACAACAAATTTATTTCTCAGGTACCCATTATTTTTTATGTCAATATAGAAACTTTAATCCTCTGTTTGTGTTAAAAATAAGTAATATAAAAAAAATTAAGTCAATTTCCACTTAGGTCCACAAGGAAAATTTTTTATTTTACTTTTTTATTACTTATTTAAGCTGCTTTTTATTAAATAATAACAATTATTATATAAATATGTATATACATATGGCTTAATCACAATATTAAATGGCAATTAATTTTTATTAATTATCATTAAAGCATCGTATTGTCATCCAAAGCAATCGTGTGTATAAATTTTCAGTTAAACTGAATGCTTTAAAACGTGTGAAAAAAAAAAACCTTTCCAAGTTTTGACACAAGTTGCCAAAAATGGTGCCAACGTGGCTGTATTTGCAATTCTTTAAATAATTAGTTTTAATCAATTAATTTTTATTAGTCATAATTAAATTACCATATTATCATTCAAAATAATCGTGTTCATAAAATTTCAGCTCAATTGAGCTCTTTAAAATGTATTTTATTAACGATTGAAAATTTGAGCAAGATATGTATAGGGAGAGTGTGAATTAATAGTAGGATTTCAAAACTAGCGTAACACTAGGATTTGAAAACTAGCGTCCAACAAGACGGTGCAACATATCATACAGCTCGTGCCAAAATCGATTTATTGAAAGACATGTTTGGTGACCGCCTAATTTCGCGTTTTGGACCTGTGAATTGGCCTCCAAGATCTTGTGATTTAACACCGCTAGACTATTTTCTGTGAGGCTATGTAAAGTCATTGGTCTATGCGGATAAGCCACAAACGCTTGACCATTTGGAAGACAACATTCGCCGTGTTATTGCCGATATACGGCCACAAATGTTGGAAAAAGTCATCGAAAATTGGACGTCCAGATTGGACTACATCCAAGCCAGATGTGGCAGTCCTATGCCAGAAATCATATTTAAAATGTAATACCACAAGATTATCTTTCGAATAAAAAAAATTCACGTCAATCGAATAATACATCGTTGTTTTATTGCAATTTAAAGTTCTATACCTCTCAAAAAAACACCCTTTAAATGAATAAGAAAAAAATACGTTCAAAATATTTTGCTTATTGCTCATTAGTTAAAATAAATTGTAAGATCAAAACCATTTTTTTAACTTTGAAAATTTTTTAAATTTAAATCTTGCATTTTAAGCTATCTTTGCCTGATTTTTAAGAGCCCGTATCAAGATTGGAACACTTTTTTGGAGGGAGAAGTTTTCCAACTTTCGTATTAAGTTCGTGTTTTATGGCTCAATTCTACGTTTATAATACAACGTCTTGAAGATAGAGAAAAATTTTATGACTATATCAGTCTTTCACTCTATCATGTAAAATATAAAACCCTCTGAATAATACAGCATAAAGACTATATACAGATTACATTTTGTAGTAGTAAAAATGAATTAGATAATTTCATTTTAAACACAAAAAAAAGTTGCACAATGTATGATATGAACGTTTGATTCTATAACATTAAAGTATGGAAAATTGCTTCGAAACTCGAAGAACACTTTTATTTTATTAGGCAAACATCAAAACGTTGCATCTAGTCTGATGTTTGAAAACCGACTGTTGTTAATCCGGTAAAATAGATAAGGTATCAAAGAAATTGCTTCCAGATTTACAAGTATAAAAAAAATACAGTTGGTTTACATAAAATGCAAAAGGTAGTAAATTACAAATGCCAAAATATAAAAATATGAAATTAATCCTAAAAATTAATTACTTTTCAAAATATAGTGTTCTAAAAAATGTGCATTTTTCCCCTTGTTTATTAAACTCACTTGGATCGTGCAGCCATTAGTTGGCAAAGAGCTGAACAATTGTTTTCCTACAATGTACAGTGTAATGTTCCTTTCAGTACAGTGCAGTCAAAATTTAATTTAATTTGAAAAAAAAATTCCGAATTCAGTTCCTATTCTTTACATTATGTAAGGACAGATTAAGCAGCGAGATATCAAAATGAAACAGTAAAATGTTAAAAATTCCTCCTCTAGCTATTTTTTTGATAAAAGCATTTTAAAGGATTAAGTTAACAAAACGATCCTCATTCCAGAAAAATAATAACTACATTCAATTAAATTTAAAAACAAGAGTCCATTTGGGAAAACTGGGAAATGTATCTGCAGGCTCTAACAGAACGACTAAACCTCTTTTCTTCTAAATACTTTAGCATCGAACTTAGAATTTTCATCCTTACCTTTTATAAATCTGGACGGAGATATATCTGAAAATCTGTCGGTGGTTTTGTGGCCTTCATTGTCTAGAGACATTAAAACAAACCTTCCCATTAAATATCGATTAATAATGCATAAGTTGAACGTTTGCCGACATAATCTGTCATGCAGTGAAAACATCTGCTCAGGAGCAAACTGTGAAACATTCTCTTTTCTGCTGCAATTGTTTCCCAAAGGGGGTGGGCTTAAGAAAGTGCGTTTAATTTGACGTGGCGGCAGGGAAAAGAGAATCCCTGTAATCTTCGTCGTTCGTAATTTGACTTAAAATAATGCCACAATTAACGAATCCGATTTGGTTTATGTCTTGATCCTCCAATGACAAGGGTTTTCCTTTTTCTGTTTTAATTGCGAACAGATAGGGGAAAGAAAGAAAACAAAAAAATTCACTTAACACGAGATTCATAAGCATTTGACAGATTAAAAGTGTTGTAATGCGATTTAGTAGAATACGTCGCGATGTATTGCGCTTCTCTATTACCTAGGACACTTTAGTTAGTTTAAAATATTAACTAAAGCTTTGTTTTCCAAATAATGTTGTAAGGGTTCTAAAAATATATGTTCTTTGATGAAGAAGATCGTTACGTGGGATTATTAAGACTGTATTATTGAATGAGAAGCAATTTATTGTTACAAGCAAATAATCATTTGTAAACCTTGCTAAAATGGATTTGAGGAGGTGATATTTACTTGTATTAAACATGCTTTTGTGCATTGTTAATAAATCAGATTCAAAAATTGGAATATTTTTTACAATTCTTACTATTAGAGTTCACACTCTTCCAATAAATGTATATATATAAATGTATATACCTTGTTCAATTTTCAATCGCAGTAAAATACCTTTTATTCACCCACTCAAGGTCAAATATATTTTTTAAAACTTATAGTGGATGACACTTGATGTTAAGACAGTTTTTTTTTCAAATATTAACTCATTAATTAATGAATAATTAGTAGCAAAATAAAAGTAATAGCCCATCACCATAAATAAAAAGGAAAATCGCTCGTTTTGTCCCTGTAGTGCATTGGGTAGTTGGACTTCTAATCCAAATGTCGTGGGTTCGAATCCCATCTGGGACGGCCTAATGTCTGAGAAAAATGTGATTTCATTTTACTATACTATTTTATGGAATAATTAAATTTAATTAATGAATAAATAGTAACAAAAATAATAGCCCAACACTATATAGAAAGGAAAATGGAAAATTGCAAGGAAAACCGCTTTCTCTCTATTACTTAATATTGTGATTCTGCCATATGTATATACATATTTACATTAATTGCAATTATTTAAAAAAAAAACTAAAATAAAACTTTTCTTTGTTGACCTAAGTAGGGACTGACGTAAAAATTTTCTTTTATATTACTTGTTATATTGCAGTAGAGTTCCGAAAACTCTGCACTCGATAACCCGGCAGCCTGGATAACTCGACCACACCATTGTAAGTCGGAAAACCCCCACGTGCAAACCTGTTCAATTAACCAGTAGTAGAAGTAGCCAAAAGTGGTCCATTTTGGCACAGTCGTCTCTTTAATTTTCATTAGAGAAAGCTTTATGCCTTCATGAAGTACTTTTCCAATTCCTACTATTAGCTCACATTCTCTATGCATTTATTCATTTATCTTGGTGGAACTTTCGGTCGTTAATAAAATACATTTTAAAGCGCTCAATAGAGTTGAAATTTTATATACAGGATTATTTTGGATGACAATACAATAATAATTATAATTAATAAAAATTAATTTATCAAAACTAATTATTTATAGAATTACAAGTAGAGTTACGTTGGCATCAATTTTGGTGACAGCGACAATTTTGGTGACTTGAGTCAAAACTTGAAAAGGTTTTTTTCCCCTCACGTTTTAAAGCATTCAGTTGAACTGAAATTTTATATACACGATTGTTTTGAATGACAATACGATACTCTAATGATAATTAAAAAAAATTAATTACCACTTAATGTTGTGATTCTGTCCTATATATATACATGTTTATAAAGAGTGTTTTTTTTCCGGTATAGAAGTTTAAGTTGGAATTACTTTCCAAGATGGCGACCGATTTAACAGCTGTCAAGTGATTTATTCTCAGTTTGGTTTGACAATTCATCAAAACGATCATCAAGCAAGGCGTAGATTCGTCGAATGGGCCCAAAACGAGATTGCCGTTGTTCCCGATTTTCATAAGCGAATTTTGTTTAGCGATGAAGCGCACTTCTGGTTCAATGGCTACGTCAACAAACAAAACTGCCGCATTTGGAGTGAAGCTAATCCACAAGTGTATGTCGAAACACCGTTACATCCAGAAAAACTGACTGTTTGGTGCGCTTTATGGGCTGGTGGAATCATTGGTCCGTACTTCTTCAAAAACGATGAAGGCTACAACGTTACAGTCAATGGTGATCGGTATAGAGCCATGATTACTAACTTTTTCATTCCTGAATTGAACAATCACGATGTCCAGGAGCTGTGGTTCCAACAAGATGGCGCAACATGTCACACAGCTCGTGCCACAATCGATTTATTGAAAGACACGTTTGGTGACCGCCTAATTTCACGTTTTGGACCTGTGAATTGGCCTCCAAGATCTTGTGATTTAACACGGCTGGACTATTTTCTGTGGGGTTATGTAAAGTCATTGGTCTATGCGGATAAGCCACAAACGCTTTATGTTGGAAAAAGTCATCGAAAATTGGACTTCCAGATTGGACTACATCCGAGCCAGCCGTGGCAGTCCTATGCCAGAAATCATATTTAAAATGTAATGCGACAAGATTATCTTTCGAATACAAAAAAATTCATGTCAATCGAATAGTACATCTTTGTTTTATTGCAATTTAAAGTTCTATACCTCTAAAAAAACCCTTTATTAATTGTAACTATTTAATAAAAAGTAGCTAAAATAAAATTTTTCTTTGTTGATCTAAGTAGGAATTTACTTAATTTTCTTTATATATATATATATATATATATATATATATATATATATATATATATATATATATATATATATTATGTGTGTGTGTAGATAAATTACTGTATACTACGTATTCATTAATTTTCATTTTCCTGTAGTAAATGCTTTAAGCCTTCATAAAACACGTACTTTTACTTAGCAGTTTATCTTCTGTTGTATTCTAAAAAGTATACTTTAAAGAGCATTACAATATTTTCTGAAAAAACACTCGTAATTCTTTTTTAAACCCCACCCAAAAAAACTCGGCTACCCTCGGTCCACATTATTTCGAGTTTTCGGGACTCTACAGTATTAATTTTTATGCGCAATGGTCTCAGTACATCATATGCTCTATATTTTACTTCTTATGCCATTGTACTATAAGTGTTGGCGCTGCGATCGTCACCCCCCACCTTGCTCACCCACACTTGTATATTCTCTTGCAAGGGAGACTGCACAAAACAGTCACAATAAATGTTTATGCATTAAAACTCGCATTTTTAATTAAATACTGTACCATTCGCATTATTATTTGGTCCGTCGACTACGCATATCTTCAGCAACTTATGGATATCCGAGTTATAAGGCATACACATTTATTGTGACTGCTTTGCACAGTGTCTCCCTTGCAAGAGAATTTACAAGTGTGGGTGAGCGAGGTGGGGGTGACGATCGTAGCGCCAACAATAACATATTCTATTTATAGAAGGTTCTTATATATATATATATAATTATGGAAGGTATTTAAATTTTAAATATTTTGTACTATAAGAAAATTTACGATTTACAATGTTATGAATTCACGTGAAATTTGAGACATTTTTCTTTGTGAAAACGTTTTCCAAATATGTGGTTAAGGTTTCTTTTTGCGTCTAGCGAATATAGCAGTAAAGATAAATTTGTTTTGTAAATTCAAGCAGAAAATGGATTTTATAAAGTGTTATTTTCTTTTTGCTGAGAAAAGTTATTCGTTATTTGAATCCGTTTGGATATCAACTTTATCAACGTCGGAGTTATTTTGTGTAAACTCCTACGCGCGTAGTATATTTCTGTATATACGGTATAGGAAACAAAATTATTTAGCTTTTTTTTTTAAATAACTAGTTATCGTTTGAACTGTTATGCAACAAAATTGCTGTTTTTAAGTACTTATATTAGTACAGAAGTAAATTTTGAACTCTTACTAGAAGATATGCAGAGTAAAAAGAATACAAAGAATAATTTAATGAAGAGAGAGAGAGAGTGAAAAAATTATCTTAGAATCAAATAAAATGACAAACATTTCCATATAAATACAGCGATAATGTAAAAAATTCTTCAAGCAAAATTCTTTCTAGATTTAAGAAAGTATAGTTTCTTACATTTGTTTGATACAAAAAAAAAACCATTATCAAATTTAGAATATTGATGTAAAAAGATTTTAATAATTTTTATCATCCTAAAAATCTTTCTATCTGCTATTTTTATAACTAATTTAATAATTCTTGAGAAAAAAGTTGTTGGAGTTTAAAAAAAGAATTTGTTGTCATTTATATATTGATAAATTAAGAATATATATGTGCCTTTTTTTACTTCTAAAATCAAATTTAATTCTATATTCAGAAAAAGCGGAAAACTGATTTTTTTTTTCAAATCATCTTCAAATTCATCGTTTTGGGCGGTAAAAAAAGGTCTGGGGGAGGGGAGAATTCTTCAAATCAACACTCAATGGTTTGAAGAATTTTTTAAAAATTCTTTCTAAGTACTTATTACATTGAATAGGATTTATATAAAAAAATACTTGTAAAAAACGCAGGAAAACAGGCATTAAAACATTATTAAAGCAATTTTACGATAAAATTCATTTAAAGTTCTTACCAAATACAGTTAAATTTAATCAATATTAATGAAATTTATCAAAAATTCAAAATAAAAGTATCCTTAAGTGAATATATCGTTACACAATCATTTTTTAAAATTTTTATTAGATGTAAGTTTAATTATAGTTCGCGCGCGCGCGCGTTTCACAGTATGGAAACATACTTATTATCAAGTTTTAGTTTCTTCATGAAAAAGCAAATAATATTTCTAAAATCCTAAATAAGAACTACTAAGTTTTTAAATGCTAGAAAATGCAACGCTCATTAAATTGTGTAATTGTATATTTCTCACGAGGGCAAATAAGTTAGAATACTGGTATGCGTACCTGAAATATTTATATTAGATATTCTAGTTACCATATCTATATGTATATATAATCAACCATACTATCAATTACAACATCAAGGCGTTGATTTCCTTTTTAATAATCTTTAATTTAGATAACTCAGATCATTAACTCGATGCTTCACCTACCAGATGATAACATGCCAATACTAATATTTAAAAGGCATTATAGAGAAATATTCGCCCTCCTTCCTCATAAACACGTACAAGGTTACGATGTGCATTACATAGACACCTATCGCTAACTCAATTGCCGCACTGTTTATAGGAAGGATTGAGGCAATAAAAGCCGCAAAAATGACAGTTAACTTGAGACGCTTGTGTTACCCAAGCACAGTGCTGCTGAAATACAATGAATAATTAAACATACACCGCCGGAAGGATGGAAGAAATGATGCATGTAAAATCATACCAGTCCTAACCACGCCAAACAGGTGGCCGGTACAAGTCCCGCCCATTTCGCCGCCCGTTACCCGCGCAGCCCCCGCCAGAGAGGGCGTACGGCGGTCCGTCTAAATGTTTCCTGCGCGGCCGCTCGCCGCACAACGACCGCCGTGTGTCGCCGTAACCTATACGGGCGTTCGCCGAGGCGGAAACCCCCGCTAGGAGCCGTCGGCTTTGCGGCACGTGCCTCTCCACTGAGACTCTCGTCTATACAGTAAGTGCCTTTGTTGAGATGGAGGTTCATTTACGGCTTTAGAATTCTGCACGCGCCGAAAGTATTCGACATTCGAATATTTTCGGGTTATACCCACAACAAACGATACAGCACTCGGGAATTCGAGAGCTTGGGTAGGGTAATAGGCCCACCCGCTTGAAAACTGACAAGATCCCCTCTCGTATCGTTTCTCACGGTGGGAGATCCCTACTCGGGTACAAAGTAAAGGGCCACTTTTGCAGGGCAGTTTTCAGTGAGGGGAGTAGTGGATAGTTCGTGAGTGTATACGCAATTGGAATAGACACGTGACTCTTACAATCGATACCTTTTTTATTCTTTTAAAAAAAGATCAGCCATCTAATATATGAAGAATTAACAATGGTTCTTCAGGGAATCGCATTCTGCTTTGTATGGTTGGTCGTTTAATAGAGGTTTATGGTTTCAAAATGGGGATATCCATTAAACTGGTCCATTCTGCACAGGTTTGCTGTATAGCGTATGAATTTTAAGATGAATTCATTGTTTTAAAAAACAACAAATGTTTCGTTCTTTAGATATGGGTATCTTTTAAAGTTTACTATTTTGTATTATATTAAAACAAGATATTAAAACAAGTAATAAAAAAAATTAAGTCAAGGTCAACAAAGAAAACTTTATTTTAGTTACTTTTTATTAAATAGTTATTATTAATATAAATATGTATATACATATGACCAAATCACAATATTAAGTGGTAAAATAGAAAGCGATTTTCCTTGCAATTTTTCATTTTCCTTTCTATATAGGATGTTGGACTATTATTTTTGTTTGTTACTACTTATTCATTCATTAAATTTAATTATTCCAATAAAATAGTATAGTAAAAAAGAAATCACATTCTCAGAAATTAGGCCATTCCAGGTGGGATTCGATCCCATGACCTTTGGATAAGAAATCTAACGCAGTATCCATTGCGCTACAGGGACACAGCGAAAGAATTTTCCTTTTTATATATACTGTTGGACTATTATTTTTGTTTGTTACTATTTATACATTAATTAAGTTTAACTAATAAATTAATTTTTGAAAAAACTGTATTAACATCAAAAATATCATCCACTACAAGTTTTAAAAAAATTTATTTGAACTTAAATAGATGAATAAAAAGTATTTTATTAATAAATGAAAATTTGAACAAGATATATATATATATATATATATGTAGAGAGAGAGAGAGAAAGAGAGATAGGGAGAGTGTGAACTAATAGTAAGGATTAAATTATATATAACTCGAAAAATTAAGTTTTATACATAAAATTTTACAAACGCTTGTACATATTTTTTTTAAAAATTACTCTTGATTTAATATATTTATGTGTTTAAATAGCATTATATATTTAACATATCTATTAGCTTTTGACAGTTAAAATATATGAAATGGAAATACTTTTACTCAAAATAATAAGTAATAACTCATTTTTGGGGAGATATACACATTACAATAAACCCTGGTAATTGAGAAATAATTTATGTGATATAATTTAATACATTTAAAAGCAATTCACTCTCTTAAATGCTAATATTCAAAATATGAATGTTAAGAAATAGTTAAAAATTACATCTAAGACAATCAGCTAATTTTGGAATATTTCAGCATGACATTTTTCAAATTATTTTCATATGCTTGCTTACTTCAAAAGATTTTTTTCCTTCATTCCTTTATAATGTGTGATTAATACTTACTTCTGTGAGCACCATGTGATACTTTGTTGTGCACGGAAATTTTTTAATTGTTTTTAATAATAATAAAAAATAATTTCATTTTAAAGAAAAGAGTGGTAAATACTCATAATGCATCAGAATTATAAAGAAAAGCTTACTTTTTTAAAATAAAAATATAATTTTTGTGTGTGTTTTCATTTGACTATTTTGAGTATAAATATCTGTTTGCATATCGATTTTTTTATTGGAACTCGATTGAAGTTGTCTAATTTCAGAAAAAAATATTTGCTCAGAGAAAATTTCAAACTGAGTATTCAAAATAAAATAGATTTCTTCAAATTTTTATTAAATATTAATTTTTTCAAACCAGGAAACGAGTTTTAGATTTTAACGCTAAACTTTAGACTTATTTTTTTATTCTTTTCGCGCGCGTTGATTAATCAAAATTAATATTGTTAATAATCAGTTAAGACTTTATTTTGAAAAAGAATTACAAAGAAGGAAAATATTGTGAATTAAAAGAACATATCTCTATGAGATAACGTGATTTCATTAATTATTTACTTATGATGCATAGTTAGAAAATAACTTCGTGGTATCAAACTTAAACAGTCTTTTTTATTTTTTAAGATAATCTCTTTTAGTAATTTATTCACCTGCAATAATCTCATACATCTCTTTTATTGATATTTTATCTTTAAATAAAGATAAGTGGCTTTTTTTCTAGCACTGCAAATAGAAGATCGACGTTTTACTAGAGAAAAAAATTTTAAATATCAAACATTCATAATCCTCCCCTTTATCACAAATTAATACTTCTGGAATAAGTGCTTTGATAGATTTAGCTCAGAATTGCTGAAAATTACTCATATGAATGAAGAACTACTCAGAAATACTGAAGTAAAAATTCCGTAAAAGTTTTTATGGATTTTTATTACAGATTATTTACTTAATTATTATACGGATTTTTTACTTAAGTTTTCTAAGACAATAGGAAATCAAGATAAAAAAGAAGATACAAGTATTAAACTTGTTCTTTTAATTGAAAAATATTGGATTGCTCATGCGAATATTGTTACACACATTTGCAATGAAACAACTATTAAAAGCAGGGATGGACAATTGTTTTGACTCGAGAACCACATTGTGGTAGCGGACTAACATCATTGATTTGTGCTGATGCTCTAAATTAAACATTTAATATATTCAGTTTTTAACAATTAAAATATATGTAATGATAATATTTATTACGCAAAATAACAACTAAGAATTTGTATTTGGAGATATACAAAATGCGGTGAATACTGGTGATTGAGAAATAATTTATGATGTTATATATAACACAAAAGCTGTTGAATTGTTAATACAGCCAATTGTATACAATTTATTCATCTTCATTATACATTGAATTTCTCTTAATTATTCCACCATGATTACTTGTAATATATAACCATTTTAATTAGCGTCCATTAAATCATTTTCAGCTCCATTTTTTACTAGTTAACTACTAAACACAGTGAGAAAATTCAAAAAATTATATATACTTTATATTCCCTTGAATATTCCGAGAATTTTTGGTGCATATTTAAAGTGAAAATTCTGAGGTTGGCTTACATATGCATCCGTCAATCTAAAAAAAGCGTGATTTAGAAGATAATTGTTTGTAAAAAAAATAATTTTTTTTCTGTTGTTAATGCGCAAGTGATATTAATCTTTTTACTTTTGGTTTGTTTTGAATTGAACTTTTCGCTTTAAAAGAAGAAAGAAATAGTCTCATAAATTCTTCAAAGTCAATGTTAGAATCCAAGTTTCCGAAAAGCTCTTAAAATTCACATTTACTCATAAAGATGCATAAATACATATTCTATCATGAAGCAAGTCTTAACTCCAGGATATGAAACATACGTCGATAATTACTTGCCGTATACTAATTTCTCTTATCTCATTTTCCAAACAAGCAATAAATGGCACAGAAAGCATGAATAGCTCAGATACTGTACAAGATAACAAATGAATGAAAAAATGTATTATTTTCAGAGAGTTAGGGTTACCAGAAGTGAAACTATTGTCGTTAACGTGTTTTATATAGAGCAATTTAATTGGAAAATATTCTGCTAGTTTTATTCCCTGATCATCATTTTCGCTCTCATCGTGACACGTTTGAAAATTATAGGGATTTATTTTGAATTCAGCTTATATATGGAATCCCAATTTTGGGTAAATTTTTGAAGAAAATAAACACTTTGGCTTATATTTAGAAATATACAGTATATATCCATTTTAGTTAAAAGAAAGTTGACAGTAAAAACATTAAAAAATTACTACTTTCCATGGATAATTGCACTTAATTTAATTTAAATATATATTCCAAATTATATAAAGATGAAAGACATTCGATTCCGTAAATATTGTAAATTATAACACCTTACACTGAAAGATACGCATTACAATCTAATTAAAAAGGTGTAGCTCAAATGTAAACTTTTAAAAAATGACCAGTTCGGTATCTTCTCTGGAAAATAAAAAAAATTACCCGACTGGGATATCTGGTAATAAGGAAAATGCTGAATGTGGAAAAAAATACGAAAATGTGTGTGTGTGTTTCCATACTAACATTTCCTATTTTTTTCTAACCTTTCATTTCCAATTCAAAATTTAACCCTCAACTTAAAAAATCACAATTATATACCGCATGGACTGTTTCACAGCAAGTGCACTTCAAAATCGAAAGTACTAGTTCTCAAGCCCATACCTAATGAATAAGGCACGCGTGTGGTTGGCAAAATGAGGGAATCACTTATAGAAAAGGTATTGTTCAATTGCACAACATGAAATGATGAACGGTCACTGCTTTTCAATCTGGGTGAAATTGATCCGGCAATGATAGAAGTCGAGGGGACTATTGAAGCTTTGGTTTGTGAATAGACCTTTTCCCACGCACTCGTTGATGAAGGTAAGGTCAAAGGCGCTCATTGTGCCACCGCCATTACCTGGACATGGGCAGGAAATATCGATTTTTCCATCCAAAAGGTAGAAAGGGGCCGTGGACACTCGCGCATTGTGGTTGTGGAGGCCTTTTTACTTAATGATTCATACGATGATCCTATTGTGGATGCAAGTCTTTTCAATATCATTATAACGTTTTGTCGAGTTATATATACGAAAGAAAATGCTTGTGACTTTGAAATTAAATATATCTTCACCTAATTTTTTTACTGTACCATTTTTAATCAATTTATAGATTGTTATTGTATTGAAGTTTACATTTTAATGCATGCAAAGTAAATTTTTAACAAAGGGTGAATAGGGACAAAAATACGTATATGCTCTCAAGAAAGACCAAACTCACCCGCAGTCACTAAGAGATTGGAACTATCCATTAGGACAAGAGTCAGCGTACGGCTCTTTGCAAAGATGGATGCGGATATTCTCACTCTTCAAACAACATAAATCATTAAAAAATATTTAAAATATTTATATATTTACTAAAAAGTATTGTTTTCCTCTTTCTTTTCTTCTTTTAGAATTATCTATTGAAAAAAAATCTATCTTATTGGCCACTACAATTAAGCATTTGACATGTGTGTGTGCTTAAGATTTCTGTATTAAATTGTTTCCCACTGACAAAGTGCTTTGAGAATCGGAGAAAATATTAAAATTAGTTCTAAAGAAGTAAGAGTCGAATTCATTGTAAAACACTGCATGGGATAACTCTTCTTTGAGTGAATTCCAGCAAAGTTTGGTTATTTCAATACGTGTGTTAAGGAGCACTCTTGAATACGAGCAAAAGATACACATAAACCCCCAACAGAAATGGCAAAAACAAATTTCGTATTTTGTGACATGCTTAAGGGCTAATAAAAAGTGTTTAAATGCCTTTTTTATGCAATAACAAGCAAAGTCAATTTTGATTATTAGTGTTAACACAAAAATTTCAAATTAAAGTTCTTCCGGTATTTTTGGTAAGAGTACTTTTTTCGTGACGCTTGAAAATATATAATTCCCAACATTATGATATTTTGACAATGATTGTTTTTGCATAGAGTCACAGAAATAAAAATATTTTCCATAGTCCCTGGTTTTGGAAGGAATGGAAAATGAGATACTCTCTTTGGGTAAAGCTTTATTTAAATATTATAAAAAAAAATATTGATCGAAGCATGACAGTCTTGATCGGGCCTTAAATATATACACTAGGAATTTTCACTTGATAAGACTTACCATTAATAACAAGGAACTAAGGATTGAAAATTTGATAGATAATATAAGTTCTGTACTACACGTGAAGAATATATCCAAATTGTGCACAGAAGATTTTGATCAAGTGCAGTGATCATTACTGATCACGAATACGAAAAATTTATACAATCAATTGAAAGGAATCTATCAACTAGAAGTTTCTTACTAGAGCTTGAAGGCACGATTTTAGACCTAGCTGACCAGGGAATATGTCCCTTGGCTAGATAACATAACGATATATTTTATAATGCAATAGTTTCTAAACTGCTAACACACACTCTCTTTGAATACCCTTTGTCCGGTAACTAATATCATGTATACCGTGAAGAAAGAATTTTTCCAAAAGGTATACATATTGAATGAATTAATTAAAAAATTTTTAATTTGATTGCAAAGCATTGTTAAATAAATTTTTCCCTGCTTCGTTTTTCATAGAAAGACAAGCATTTTTAATCTTTATATATATTTATTTCTAATTTTGAAATTATCCCACAGTTTTCACTGTTCACTGTACTAATAAAGGAAGAAACTCCGATATTATTAAAATTATTAACACAGTAAGAATTTGCACTATAAAATTTTGAACGTTGCCAGCAGCACGCGGATACAAATTTAAGGTTACTATGTAATATAAATTGTTCAAAACTCAAGTACAAAACGATTTAAAGCTGTCAATGCAAAAAATTTATTTTTTTTTGGCAAGTAAAATAAACTAAAATTCTTCGTTTAGTACATTCTTGAAAAAAAAGCTGAACATGCCTTATAATACATGAAGCTTGAAACCGAGTTCCCCATGCACATAAGCTTCACTTTTGTTTAGTTATCCATTTTCTTGTCTCAATGGTTAATTCAACCTGAACTAAATGCCGCATTTTAGGGATGAGGATAAAGTAGTATGTATAATACTATAGCATATATAGGGTTGAAAATTTTTGTTAGGTACATAATATAATAACTGCCATGAACTTTGGATGTATATATATATATATATGGAATCATTATACAGTCGGACTTCTATATAAAAAGATGAATCCCGGACAAAAGTTACAGTCAAACGGAAAATTCGTTATATAGAGGTTCATCTTTTAATATACTTTATAAACCACATAATACAATCAAATTCATGAAAACTATATATTAAAAAGAAGGCGCAACATTCACACAGCTCGTTTTTCAAATTAATATATTTTATTTTATATATCTTACCCATGGAAAGAAAGAAAAACTGCAAGTTTTGAAAACAAGGGAAAAAAAAGAATGTCGAAGAATTCACTGTATTTAAATATTAAGAAAATAATTTTATACTAAAATTAATGAATTTTAAGTATTTTATAATTTAAACCATACAAGTTATAATAAACATGCATTATTTTATATTTGAGACACAGGACAACTCCACCGAGGGGGAAACCGATATACGGCCAAGATGTTTCTAAAACTCATCGCAATGGGGTTGGAAGTTGCCAGATTGGATGAAGTGTCCAGAACTCTATTGCTCTGGCGAGTTAGGATCTAATAAAACCAGTTCAAGATTTATGACCACCATAAAAATGTTAAAGAGAGAATATTATTTTTTTCGAATAAAAAAATGGAGAATAAAAATTGAATCACAAAAGAAAAGTTCTTTAGATAAAAAATGCACTTCTATAGAGATGTTATTTTACGAAGAAAATTTGAAATGTTGGTTCCAGAAAATGCGGCTACGAATTATCTTTTTATAGAGGTGTATTATATAGAGATTCGACTGTATATATAATATTGTTCAAAATTCAAGTAGCAATCGAATATAAAGCTGAACATCTAATCAAAAAAACTGGGTTTTTTTAAAGTAAAATAAACTAAAATAGAATATTGATATATTTATTACATCATAATAAACTGCTGAACATGCTTATACGGATCACAAAAGCTTGCTATGTAGTAACATTCCATGCACACAAGCTTCACTGAGACCTAGTATAAAATTAGTTATCACAATGTTCTTAGACATTAGAATAAAGAACTATTTATTGTTCTGGATGAGGATAAAAGTATGTGAAACATCTGAAAGGTTTGAAAATTTTTTGTTGCGTACGGAGAAATGGAACATGCATCTAAAAGTCATGGCACCTTAAAGAAAGGTATCAGTACGGGATATGTACACCGTGGAGTGTGATGCAACATTCCACACGTCGTACCATATTTGCACAACATTATCCAGCAGCTGTTGAGGCAATTTATCCCATTCCTATGTACAGTGCACGGATGAGGGTGCTCTTGATTGTCAAGAAGTCGACTAAATCCCGGACAAAGCCTCCCACACATTTTCAATGGGGTTTATATGGAAACACTCTTATATAGAGGTTCATCTTGAATACCCTCGCTTTATAAACCACATAATACAAATTTTAAATTCATGAAAACTTGTCGTAAAAAAACAAATTTTCATTCAGCACCACGGTTCAAATTAATATATATGCTTATTTTATATATCTTACCCATCAAAAAAAGAAAGAAAAACTGCAAGGAAAACAAGAAAAAAAAAAGATGCCGAACCAATACTGCACTGTATTTTAAATATTAAGAAAATAATTTTATACTAAAATTAATGAATTTTACCAGATATTTTATAATTTAACAGACTGAACCTACATCTGAGAATAGTAAACATGCATTACCTTTTATAATTTGATGCTCACGACACCATTGCAAACGGGCATATTGAAGATGTTGTCTGGTGAACTGGGACAATGGGGGTTAAAAGTTGCCCTTCTGGATGATAGTCGTCCAGAACTCTGGCAACGCTTTTGGCGAGTTAGGAGGCTGCAATAAAAGCAGATTCAAGATTTATGACCACCATAAAATATGTTAAAGAGAGAATATCTGTTTTTTCAGGCGTACTTTTAAAAAAGGAGAACAAAAATTGAATCACAAATTCCAGAAAAATGTTCGTTAGATGAAAATGCACGATGTCGAACTCCTAGCAACATCTGTTATTTTACGCCCTGAAAATTTCCAAATGTCGGTTCCACGCATAAAATCATCTATGCTATATCGAAAATTCGATTATAAGTTCATTATATAGAGATTCGACTGTATATATATTATATTCCACACGTATCTAATTCATATAGCTATCACGTGATGCTATCATCTAAAAAAAATCATAAAAATACTACAATATTCTGTTATTATAATCCAATATACTTCCTATAATTTTGTGAGAGAGCTATGGATGATAGTGTATATTGATATATTTTATTACATCATAATATATTAATGTATCAAATTCTTAGGGAGATGGATGTTACTAAAAAATTACGGATAAATAATACATAATTTGGGTAATAAAAAACTATGTAATTCTTTTTACCAGACGTTTTAATTTGGTTTAAAAAAAAAGACCCGAATTATTTTTGATTAGGTACGTACTTTTTTTACGTTTCAAATTCCGCCTTTAAAATAATTTATTGAACTGAATTATTATTATTGCTATATTTAAAAATATTTATTTTGTTCTTAGGGATTTGGATTTGGGGGTAGGAAGGGAGGGGGGATTACTTTTTTTCTGTGCTTTTTCGATAAGTGTTTAAAATACATTTAATTTTTATATTAATAATTAGAATGTTATTTTTAATTCATATTATATATCGTCTTTGATAAATCGGTTACATTTATGTTCAAATATAATTTTACTCACAGTTGATTCCTGCTTCTGTGTATTTACGAAAAAATAAATAGAAGGAATTCAAATAACGCGCTGAATAAATAACACAATAAAAATTTTCCCAAAATAGAAAATACATCCACAATCTTAGATGAAGTCATTTCACCATTTGAGAATCCGTTATTTATCATCAGAATGATCTCATTTATGTTTAAAATAAAAGTGCATTCGATGAATGGTATAAAACAGGTAAAAACATCTTCAAGATTCGGTTTAAGATGTAGGCAAAAAAAAAAAAAAAAAAAAAAAAAACTATTTTACGTTTATTTATGATACAAACGAATGAAATTGTAAGGCAAAAATTATGCATTTCCTAAAAGACAGAGCTTTCCCTTTGTTAATATACTTTCTCGAGATTGAAAAGTATGCATTATTAGAGTTTCAGGGTTGAATTTATTTAAAAAAAAACTTGTTTCATGAATTTCAGTTATTTCAAATTTTTCTTCTTGCATGGAAAGAGAAGGGAGGGGGGAGAAATGTTATGTTAAAAGCATTTGATTAAAACAGGAGTGGTCAAAAAGCAGTTCGCATGCCACATATGCTCCACCAAAAAAGTAGGAAAACCAAATACAGAGAAAATGTTCTACCTATATTTGTGAGCAAAATTTTTCTTGCACGGAGATCAACAAGATTAAATATAGATGCAGATTAACTAACGTTAACTTGCAGGTTGTGATGATAATTTGAATAATCAATCTCACTCCTGATTTCAAAAAAATTGCAGAATAGTGTGATGTACATTGTCATTTTGTTTCATAAAACTGATTTTATCTCATAAAACATTTGTGAATTTGTCTCATTTCACAATTTTTTTTTGTATTTTATTTTTTACATTTATCTCATAAAAGTTATTCTGAACTTAAATATGCTTGCAGCTAGTACATTATATGAAAGTATAACAATAAATTGAATAAAACTGACACTGTTTTATTTAATTTATATTTATTGATTTTTAGGGTAGAATTTATACCTTTTCTGAGATGCAAAGGCAACTAATGAATGCAATCATTTTTAAAAAGTGGGAAAACAATTGCCCAACCTTGGCTTAGATTATATAAATTTTATATAATCTAAGGTATTAATAAGTATACAAAGTTTAGCGAAGCTAAAACTTTGTATATTTATTATAATACCGTGCTAATAATTAAATCTAGTATCAAATAAAAAGTTAACATATGTTCGATTTTTGGCTAGTTGTCTATACGCTGGTTATGCTTACACGTAGATGATTGTTTGAGAGAATTATTTGTTACAAACTCTTGAGTTGCAATCCAGTTTCTTTAAAGGTGTATTCATAGTGTTGTAAGTTTGTGTCATGCAGTTGTTCGTCTTTTAATCGTTATCACATGTGTATATGAATACATAACACATGCGTTTGAATTTATATAGAATGGCTTGTACCGATACAGAAAATTACTTAAAATAAAAAAAAGAAATCTATACTTATACATATATTTTTACTGTAGATACATTTTTAAAGTCCTTTCCTTGATAAAAATACTGCTTTTTACTTAAATTATTTTTTAGAATTATTTTTAGTGCCTTGAAAAATCAATTTTTTTGAGAAAATTAACTGTGTTAAAACGAATTAGTTACTTGACGTTGTATATGGTTAATATAGTATCAAATGTTTTATTGCATTTCGTGCAAATATTTTTCGAGTGAAATATTTTGATTTAGTATGTTATATTCTGAATTTTCAAAATATTTTCTTGCGAATGTTAAGAATGATTATATCTCAATTCGTTGTTAAGAATAGTAAGCACTAAAATTCTATTAAATATGGTGTCTAATTGATTCAGGACAAAGAAAAATCCAGAATAAATAAATAAATAAAAAAAAGTAACTTAATGATATATGCATATTGACCATCAATTTTTTTACTTCTCCCTTTCTCAGCCAAAGCTACGTCCTCCGTAAAACTGAGAACGCAGCGTCTTTAGGTCTGAGTCTTTCTCTCAAAATCATTTCCCTTGAATGGCAATGTGGGAGGAGGAGGGACGTAACCATGGTAACCGTGGCGAAGAAGGAAGATGGAAAGAGGTGGGGACAACTTTTACAGTCTCTACATAAATCATTCCTTCCAAGTTAGGAGTTGAAAAGCTTCTAGAATGATTCACTGTGGAGCCTGAATCATGATCATTCGTTAAAAGCGTGTTGTTGTACTTCATGGGTATTATATGTTGTTTCATGCTGTATATACAGAGATCTTTTTTTGCTCTTTTCTTTGCGCTTTGCTTTTCGTATTGAATGCGTTTGACGTTTCAGATAATCTTTTCTACTCGTTTCTCTATTGGATTAGATAAAAGCAAATCGCAATTAAATTTAAAGGATAGATAAAAAATATCCCTATTTTTTTTTTCCTTTTTGATATCCTGGTTTTCCGACTGCCGCAAAATTATGACTTACGAACCGAAAACAAAAGGAGATATCGTTTACATCAGGAATTTTGTTCTTGATTCAAATCCTGTCTCTGAAAATGTTTTTGTTGGCGCTTTGGTATTTCTTTAAATGGGATGGATTTCCCTGTGGGGTAATATTTGCAGGGTATATGAAGATTTGAAACTTTTTCCGACAAATAGTTGAAATATTTTTTGTTTTATTGATATTTGAAAGGACAGAATGACGAGGAATATATCCGTTATTTGAAAGGGAAAGTCACAAATAAATAAAAAGCAAAGATTATAAACACCAAGCACTGAAAATCAGCAAAAAATATTTTTTCTACGAATATGTTTAAGCTAATGGTAGAAAACCTATAAGTAAAAAAATTGGTTGCTTTGCAATGAAAAAACTTCAAAGTTGCTTTATTTTAGTCGGTATATTAGTGTCGTTTAATGGCAGTATTAATTTTTTTCACTCTTATTCTGTAATTGATTTCTTTGATTTAAATTCCAGTTCAATTGATAGGGGAAAAAAGAAATTTGTTTATAAATATACATGTAGTCATATATACATATAAGCCATTTTTTCGTTTTTATATATTTCTCTACAGTTTAAATATTAAATATTTATAAAAAAAATCTAAATCTAAAAATGGATTTTTTATAAAGATTCGTTGTAAAATTTTTTTTAAAAAACACGAATAGCTGAGAAATGAAACTTAATTGTATCTATTTCTTAGTTTATCTATTATAACTTTCTAACTATTAATCCCTTCAAATTATGACTCAGGCAAATAAAACATAATTCGTTGTTTTTGTTGGTGTTGTCGTATGACAAGTGCAGAAAAAAAAGTCAAATGGGGCCAAAGGCATGCAGCACAGTTCTGGCCACATCACCAACTTTATCGGTATAAAAGGTGTCATGGCAGCAGTTGGGGTCTATGTTGAAGAGAGTCGAGGCAACAGAGATGCAATTGAAGAGATGCCCCGGATCCAGGTGCTCATCTGATATAGTGGTTAGTGTGACACAATTCGTTAAAATAATTAACTAAAAAACACATTTTCATGGGTTTTAATACATGCGTTTTATTTCTAGCATTTTTCTTTTAAATCTTTTCAACACAGTTCTGCTTAAGAATCAATTACATCTGGCAATAAGGAATGCCGTAAAACGCGAATAAAAACTGCTAATGTAATTAATGTTCTAAATACCTAATTAAATGAAATTCTTAAGGATAAAACAATCCCGAGTTATAAAATAGGTAAATTTTTTACTGTGCTTGCCCATGTTTTGTTCGATTACATTAGACAATTCTACTGACAATGATGGGAAGAGATTGTAATAGATTCCGGATAACAACATCAAGGCTGAGGCTATGTCTCCGCATTAGTGGTGTACTCACAATGGTGGGATTACAGGGTTAAAACTCATCGCAAAGAACTGGGGTGTTAAACTCTTGGCCCGCGGGCTGCATGCGACCAATAACGAACATTTTTGAGGTCGGGTCAGTGCATTGTGACATTAAAAAATATGTAATAAAATATAAAAATTTCTCCCGAAATAGGAAAGATGGTAGCACAGAAAAGATCAAGTGTCAGGACGTGAACACTAAATTCTTCTTGTTCTTTTACAAATGTTTATTGTAATGCATTATTCGAAATAAACTTACGCTTCAAAGAATATTGATTATCTTTGCTGACCCCCTTAAGTTACATCTTAGTTTATTTGGTCCAAGTCAGCCTTTGAGTTTGACACCCTTGTCATAGACCAACAGATTTTTAAGTTTTAGGCGTAATCAATGTGTCAACACTCGCCTCTGCGATTTCTTAAAAACATAACCTCGTCCATAAAAGCAATCAGTGTACGGCGCTGTGTTGCAGAAGAATATTTATGTATCATACCATATTTTTGTTTAATCACAATTACCAAATGTTTTATTCAATAAGCCAACGTTTTTTAAACTGTGGGGGTGCGACCTCCTAGGAGGGAGTGATAAGCCAACGAGGGAGGCGAGAGCATATTGAAAAATCGAAAAAAAAAGGGTTAAAAAAATTACCAATTCACTGAAAGGAAGCAAAAAAAAAAAATGCATTCTGACATAATAAAAATAAAATACACGTTTACACTGATATAATATACTTATAAATGCATCAGTACTGTATGTAATTGATAATTAATTTTTCAATACACTAAGTTAATAATTACTATTTGACTCCCATGGACCCATCATTTCAAAATTATATACAAAATTTAATACTTATCTTGGTAATTTATATGCTTTTTAATTAAAACCGTATTGTAACTTTAGCGTCAAAGTGCATTATTATTGAATTAAATACATTGTTATTCTATGGAAGGGGGGCGATGAAAATTATGACTAAAAATTGGGTTGCAAACATTGAAAGTTTGAGAAGCTCTGCAATAAGCCTTTTATGTATAATTAACATTTGAAATCGGGAAAACACACATTTCAGTCATCTTTCTTTATAAACGTCTTCGTGTGGTAAAGTATAGGATCTCTCTCCAAAAGGATTGAAACTCAGATTCCTTTTTCAGAAAGAAAAATATTACATCATCAGTATCACGTTTTCTAATGGAACATTGCATTTTGTAATCTTATTTAAATAAGTATTTCTTTTTTGGAGGAAGGAAATGTGTAACAAATTGTGTTCCAAATTTCGCGCTCCGCAAAGCCAATATTAAACATATTTCTCTCTTTGCATGGTAAGGATTAATGAAATGTTTCAAACTTTTACAGACACAATATATTTAAAGGATGTGCTTATTGCACCATTATGAATTTAAGTAACGAAATTCTACCTGGAATTTTCCCCTGAATTCGTAGAAAATTCTTTTTTCTGTCTGAAAATATACTCAGAGTTTGGTTCAGGCTTTTCTACGTAAGTCAGAGACTGTCTTAATGTAACTCTACAGAATTCGAACGAATACTTTTCAGAAAGGAAAGAGTTGGCTGATTGCTATTAGTTTCGAACTTCACTAGCATGGAATATAGATAACATTCTTTTTTTTAAACACGCAACTCATTAATATTCAATTTTTTACATATGTGCTATATTCCGTATTTTGATGGCAAATGCATTTTTATAAGTTTATAACTTAAGTTTAAAAGTAAACACTCATAATGAATGTTTTTTTTAAATTATAAAATATACGCAATTTCAACAGCATGAAAACGAGCATAAGCTATGACCAAACAAGGATCTGTGTCTCGATCCCGAAATGTGTTTCTAGTGGGTTAAATTCATGACGGTTACATGATAAATGCAATCACGTGTTCTCCATTGAATTCAAAACTGACATTAGACTTTTACATGTTGTTCTTTTTGTAAAGTTTAGATAAAATATCAAATTTGATAATTGGGTTAAGTAGCTCGAGTATTAAGAATCTTCAAGAAGTTTTTCAAAATTCAATATATATATATATATATATAAACATGATTTAGAGTGCTTGTAAGTTGACGTGTTCGGGATTGATAGGAGCAATGAAAAGTGCAACCGATACTTTATTCCAATGATTCAGCAAATCGTCTGTACCCTAAGCCATGACTAGAATCGAGTTCTATTTCAAGCGTTGATCAGCAGAGAGTCCGTTCGTCCACATGTTTGAAGTAAGTCAGCCGAAGTTGAAGTCAAAGTATTTATGCAAGAGGTGGGTTGTATTGTCTTGGCAGGCAGTTTACCCCAACTGACATATATATGGCTGGGGATTCATCATATATATATATATATAATATATTACACGCATAATTCTGAATCAAATGTATTTTGTTTTCCTAAGTTCATTATTATTGTTGACAAACATGTATTTTTTGGAAGAAAGCTTCTGCAAAAAGCAAAAGTTAACAACAGCGAAGTGCATAAACTGATTGGCTGGAAACTTGTATTTGTCTTTATCATGTGACTATGAAGTTATTTGAATTTATGAACTGATTGGCTGAAAACACATGATCGCAATTATGTGACCATGACGTCACGAATTTTGGCTATTGGTGTCTTTTATCTATTATAAGGCAAGTGAGAGATCAACCTTACCACCTAATTCCTTACTCAGGAAAAAGTTTAAACGAGTTTGATCGACACCACGAATTATGATGACTTACTTACACCCTTCGAACACAGCCACCTTCCAGAAACTTTGGCACATTTCAGAAAAAGATAATATTATTGCTAGACTGGCCATCATCCAAATGCCTCGTCTTTTATTTTGTACCAGAAGGGGTCCAACCTGCTCCCAGATAATAGCTGTATACAAGCTCAGGAGGGACGGTTTGCGTGACACCGTGGCGTTCTTTGGCAAGATCACGCAATGCGACGATTTGTCGGCTACTTTGATGATCCCCCGCCATCTTTTCAACTGACTTCCTGATGCCGCCAACTAATGGCCCCGTGAGATGTAATTACGAAGATTTATAGTTATTTGTAAAACTACCGATCCACTCCTCCCCCTTTCCAATCACTCACTCCCACCCCTCTTCTTAAGGTAAAGCCATAGAAGAATAATAAAGGGTTTGTATGGATATTTAATCAAGTATATTAAAAGGCACATGGTTTTTAAGTAATGCTTTGACATTGATTCTTGTATTAATACAATTTATTTGTGTTTATAAATACTTATACACGTAAAATACACTTGCATATTTTTTGTAGTGCAATGGGCATCATACCACAAAAAATTATTTTTATTTAACTTTTCTGAAATAAATGAAAAAACTAGGGTGATTATATATATATATATATATATATATATATATATATATATATATATATATATATATCAGTGGCGCACACAGGAATTTTTCAAGGGGGGGGAGTCCGGTATCGAAAGTTCACCATTCTTGTATCATGCTTCTTTTGATTTTGTCGATTTTCGGGAACAAACCACAGTAAAAAACTAGTTTTTGAATAAATAATTAGCATTAATTAATAAAATTAATCATTAATAGCAAGTAATTAATTAATTTTTACGTACTATATACTTAGAATTACAATCAATCGGAAAAAAAATCAAGGGCTTTGGGGGCGGACCCCCAGGACCTCTCCTTGTGTGCACCACTGATATATATATATAACTATATATAACTCACATTAAGGATTTCCCAGAATTGGACCACAAGCCTTACACTTAATTCGAATGTAAATATAACATTTGAGCTACCATAGTGTTCCTATCTTTTCAGAATTCGTAGAAAGCATATTCTTTTTAACTAAACCCAGTGCAATTATTTTATATTGCTCAATTTAGTGAGATTTTATTAATTAATGCACTTCTTCGATCGAGTCCTTGTTCAGTCCTTGAAGTTAACTAGTTAAAATGTGCTTAAAAATTTAACTTCTTAATTTCAGTAGCCCGTACGGGCTACCGGGAAATTCCTTTAAGATATATGAAACATTCTTCACGGTAGGCAAAATGTACCTATAAAAAGCAAATACTTAGGAGGGTTTGGGTTCAACAATTAAATAATCAAAAATGTGAAAACATTAACATTGAAAATTAAAATAAAATTTTTTTCATTTTCACAATATGTTAAATATTATGCTTAGTTATATGCAGTAAGAAAATGTGCTCTTTTTTGGAACACTTTAGGCAAAAAAAAAGAAAGAAAGAAGAGGTTAAAAGAATTAAGAGGAGATGTTTTTAGGAGGTTAAATGAATTGCATCTTTAGGTTTCATTATATACAGAGGCTTATTTACTAATATTCTCAGATACTTTTTAATTATTATTTATCAATGTCACATCACCAGGGATGCCTTAAGACATGGGCCAACTGGTCCAGGGCCCCGCTCCCATTAGGGGCATTGTTTCACTCCTAAAAAGATCATTACAGAGGTAATTTTAATGTCCAAATATTCTCTGAAAAACACTCAATTTCAAACTGCATGTCAACTGGCAAAAGTTGCAAGACTGTATTATTATGTGCTGACCCTTGTCATGTCTAGGCCTAGGCCTAATATCATTGCCTACCTACCTGGACAGTGGGTTTGTGCCTAGGTTTTTCAGAAAGCGAGTCGGGCACATTTATTTGTTTCAACTTACCGTTTGAACGAGTATTTGACAATGCATGCTATATATTGTCTACTTTTAAAGATATCAAGTAGGGCCGGACCTACTTTTGCATAGGGACCCAAAGCCTCAAAAAATGTCTGAGAGAGGCCCTTAAAGAGTCTTAAGACGTCCCTGCGCATCACGGAGTCACGCAAGATTCTTTTGGCAACTCAACACTTTTGAATTACGGTTAAGGTGTGATACCCGTGGCCCGGGAGTATAATTTCCTCATACACGTGACCTAGATTTGTAGGAATGATTGATCACCCAAGTTCTCCATAATAAATCTAATTTATTATGGTCTAAATATATATTGATCAACGCAACACAAGTCTTGCAAGAGGGATATGATCTGGAATGATACTACGTAATTATATCAATTCTATGTAAATAGCGCCTGAAATCCTACTCCCTATCTTTATGAGAAATTAACCTCAGAATATTTACCTGCTGTAGATTCCTTAATAAGCTAAAGTCCGTTCTATAACAACACTTCAATAATTAATCTCTTACCAATATCTCACGGCTATCAGCACCTCGGTTTTCTGTCTCTTCTTGTATTCTATTCGTCTACTATTATTCTTCCATTCTATTACTGTCTGACTTCTATTCTACTATTTGGCTTCTATCCAACTTCTATCTTACTAACACGCGAATGCTAAAGCTCAAATATATATCTACTAACTAATCTGCATATCGCCGTTTCTTCTTGAGAGGGTTGGATTGAAATAATGCCATTCTGGCCTCAAAGATTTCCCAAGAGGCTTAGTGTGAAAGCGCGATAAAGCCTCGTCATAAAGGGACGAGAACAACTCTTGAACATGCTCCCTTTCTCTAAACCTATACACACTCACCAACGTTAGGACTGAGAGCATCGATAGATTTAAGATGTATTAGTCTCTCTCTGCATGGCGATTGTAATCTTGAAGCAAACTGCTTCGAACTGGCAACAGTCACTTAATTCAGTCCATTAAGGCTGTCTTCGGCTAATGTTAAAGAATAGGATACAAATCCAGAATATTTTTTCAGATTATAAAAGTACTCAAACATTAATATTATATTTTGGCCTCACTATCCTGTAGAGAATCCCTTTTTTTTATCATACTACTCGTTTTTATCCGAGATGGATAATTTTTTTTTCTTTAATAAAATGTGTTTCGCATTTTTTCTCCTATATCGTAATGCTGAATGAGCTATCCCTTTACAAATTAAGAGAAAAAAACTGATTATTTATGAAATATTTTAAAATTTTAAAAACACTATGTTATATAAACAAATGCATGAGTTACAATGTCACACATTTTTATAAAAATTGAGGCATTTTTTTCTGTCCGAAAAAATGTGTTCCGCGTTTAAGTTCACGCTCTTGGTTGTATGGCGAAAACAGCCTAAATTCTGTAGTAATATATTTAATTCGAAACGAGAAAATGAAAAATGTATCAGGAATATTAAGTTTATGCACAAAATCAAATCCAAATAAATAAAATCACGAATGTTTTTTTATTACGTTTTATTCACAGTTTTCATTCTTTAAAGTAATTTATTTCAAAGTTTAATTTTTGTTTTTGTTGAAGTTTAATATTAAAATGTTGTTGTAAGTCTAAATCACTCCATTAAGTTCTGATTTTTTTTAAATTTTATCCTTCACAGTTTACGCCCTTCTCCATGTCAGAATCAGACTCCTCATCCTTGGCTTCCCTGGTAGGGTCATTACTTATTTTTTTTAAAAAAATTTATTATTGTATAATTTTTGTTAATTTTAACTGTAATTACTAAGAGGCATTTTTTTAAAACAAAAGTATTAAAAATTTGAAACTTAAACTTTTCTAATGAATTATAAAACGACAATCATTTTGAACTTGGTTCTAAAATTTTTATAAATACCGTAAAATCCGGCGTATAACGTGCACCTATACTTTCAAGCTGCAATTTTTAGTTTTTAGGTATATAACGCGCACACCCCTTTTTTACGATGGAATATGAAATGTACATGCGCAGTGCCTTTATGTTTTGAAGTCATTCATTCCAGATATTATTCCAAGCTTTACAAAAATAATAGTATACTTCTAGATTTACAACCCTCTAAGGTATCCGACTACGTTCGGAACCGTGATTTTGCAAAGCGCATAAATGGATAATTTTCATAATATTTAGTGTCACTTAGATTAGAATATATGCATAAAATTGTTTTAAGGACATTTTGACAAAAAAATATTTAAATATAATATTTTGGCAACAAATTAACTTAGAATAACTTTTATTTCAAATGTTCTTCTTTTGTGAAAAATGCTTCTATTACACTAATATTTTGCCTGTATATAGCCCAGACCTCTCTACAGAAGTTCAACTAGAATTTTTGAAATATATAACTTAGAAGTGGGTTTATTCATATTTTACGACAACAGAGGGGAGCAATTTTAAGAAAAAAACGCCAATAATTATTTCAATTGACAGTAACTCTGAAAATAATGTGAATTTTTCAAAAAATTTAGTTGAGCCTCTGTAGAGAGGTCTGAGATATATACAGGCAAAATATTATTATAATAGAATCATTTTTCACAAAAGGAGAACATTTGGAAAAAAGATTATTCTAAGTTAATTTTTTGGCAAAATATTAAATTTAAATAAGTTTTTTTTGTCAAAATCTTCTTAAAACAATTTTATGCATGTATTCTAATCTGAGTGGCACTGAATATCATGAAAATTATCCATTTATGCGCTTTTTTAAAATCACGGTTTCGAACATAGTCGGATACCTTAAGTACATAAGGAATGACATTTCTTTTAAAGAAACAGTATTTCGACGTATGTAAAAGTCTGCTTTTTTTCTGTGATCTCTCATCTTTTTTTTATTTTTAAAGCTCTCATTTTTATATCCGGTGTATATCACGCCCCCTTAAATTTCTCTCTTATTTTTGTGTTAAAAGTGCACGTTATACGCTGGATTTTACGGCATTCCTTTTGCGTAAGCTCTTCTCCCTCATCTATCTAATCTAAAAGTAAGTTTATGATTTAATTGTTATACTATAAAATGAAATTTTCAATTTATAATTTTTAAATTCTGGAATAAACAAATTATTTCTTTTTATAATAACTTGAAATGCATAGCGTTGAAAAGATGAAAAATCTTGAGATTTTGCATACAATTCAGAAAGAATGTTCTAAAATAGTATTTAGTACTTGATGTTTGCTTAAGTTATAAAGCATTGTAATAAAATATCGTATTCGAATCTAAGCCGCACTTTTTTTCCAATGTTAATGATATTGAAAATTGGGTGCCGCTTAGAATCGAAGGCTTGGAAAATGCTTTGGATGGGGAAGGTTGGAGCAATTTCAGGTTCATGTTTGTGTTAGAAAAAAAAATCTTCAATATTGGTAAAATAAATAAGTTTCTCACTTTTTATATTTATTCTCATTTAATTTTTTTAAAAAAATTCGTTATTATTGGCAATATAGATAAATACTTTTACACTACTTTTTCACTTTTTACCAAAAATATTATGGAAATTTAAGATGGGCTTCGGATAGATTTTGGCTTAGATTCAAATAAATACTTTACATATAACTATAACCAGTGGCGCACACAGAAGGGGGTGTCCGGACCCCCCAAAGCCCTTGATTTTTTTCCGGTTTATTATAATTCTAAGTATATAGTACGTAAAATTTAATTAATTACTTGTTATTAATGATTAATTTTATTAATTAATGCTAATTATTTATTTAAAAATTAGTTTTTTACTGTGTTTTGTTTCCGAAAATCGACAAAATCAAAAGGAGCATGATACAAGAATGGTGAATTTTCGACCTCGGACCCCCCCCTTGAAAAATTCCTGTGTGCGCTACTGACTATAACACTTTGTTTTTTAAATATTCTTCCCCTTTTAGTACATTGATAAGTATATAATATAAATAATAGCAAGATGTATTGTTATGATGCATTACTAGTACACTGAATTCGTATATTCTAAATATTTTACAGGATTTGACAGTAAATAAAAAAAAAATATTTGTATATTTTGTTTCCATTTTTAAAAGGTAAACAAACACGACGATAAAATTCGAAATTATGTCAATGAAGCTCTAGATCAGGGGTGGCCAACCCAAATGACTTTGCAGGCCCTTTCGACAAAATATTTTAATCCCGTGGGCCGCATATAAAAATAGATATGTTTATATTAGATTTGGACCCATCACAAATATTTACTGGAGCAAAAGTTTAAAACAGAATGAACTATTATTATTATCATCATTATTTGTCCTGTATACAGACATGTATAATATAATAATTATAATCCAATGATCAATTAATATTTAATTTATTAAATAATGGCAAAGTTGCTTCTGGCAATTTTTTTCCTTGGTTTTTGTACGTCAATCTCACCGTTTGTAATTGCACATCGAAATTGATGTTACCTGTTTGAGCGGGATTTATGTTTGATACATTTCATTTTGAAAAAGAGATTCGCAGTTGTATAAGTTGAAAAAAAAGGGAAGGAATCAAGCGCGATGCAGCGGGGTATCGCTGAAATCCAATAATGATCAATTCTAAGTACCTATAAAAGCAGAAGCAACATGATAAGATAAAAACAATTATAGGATTTATTTGTTACAAAACACCACACTAAAAACAAAAAAATTTCGCAAAATAATCGTATTTTGTAAAGTTGTAAAGAATCTCTCAAGCCGCGGGTTGGCCACCCCCTGCACCAGGTGAAGAATTAGAAATATTATCAAACATATAATCGATCTATAAATTTAAAAAACTTGCAGAGAAACCTTTTAGTCAATCGATTCTAGTTCCTTAAGGATCGTTCGAAAAAAGTATGTCTTTTAGTCTTTTTTTTTTCCTGTTACCCCCTCCATTTTATTACTTTCGGCTAAAAATAATAACATTGAACTCCTAAGCAGCAGCATTTTCGAATAATCGAGTCGTTCAAAGTACTATCATCATTACTAAATAGTCTATAGAATGAAAAAATAAACAAGTTTAGACCCTCCTCAATGCAAAAAAAGCTCTGTTTGAGGATGGAAAAAGCTGTTAGAAATAGCTTCTCATTATACAACCCAGTCTTTAATCGATATTTCTTGCATTTTTGTGAAAAAAATCGCATGGTTTGCGAATAAAAACATAGTTTTTTGTCCCGCTATTGTGTTTTGTTTTAATCCAGTCGCCCTTAAGCACCCTCGTGGATGTAAAGAGGAGGTGGGGGCAAGGCAATCGATAGCATTGCGGGCAAGCAACTTTCCCATGACTTGTACTAACGTTACCAACAGCTTCCACATCTTTCGCGTTACCCAATAAACATACGCTATCCAGAAGGGGCAAATGCCCCATGCGGTTACTTAGCAGAAATCAATGCTAGGTGAGTGCTCCACTGACTCGAGTTCTCTACCATCCATTTAGTGCCCCCAAAGACAGGAGAAATGTTGCTAGAGCTGCATTAAGCTCCGCCGTCTATTGATCGCTAATAGGTCTATAAGCTTATTTAACGGTGGCTTTGGGGGCAGGGGGGAGGCTTTAATATTGGATCAACGGAGGTTTTTGCGCTGACAATGGGAAAGGAATCCCTTTCCCTCACACCAGGAATATCCTTTCCATTCCAAGCTTTTTGCTTATTTCCCTCTCTCACCTTCCTGCGTTTTCTTGGCTCGAGATTTGTTTCCATTCTAATGATAAAGCTGCTGGCATGCACAAAGTCCTTAAATTCAGGATAAATCCGGCGATACAGGTGTATTCAGGTAAAAAGGAAGATAAATACCATTTTCCTGAAAAGATGGGTTCTCTGTGTCCTTTGTACATCAGGAATTAAGAATTTTTTTTTTGTATGTGTGGAGAAATTCTGCAGATAAAAAGGCGGTATTAAGAATTTTGCTATCAGTCTCTATCCAGACTTTGTTTTCAAAACATTGAGAATGTTGTTTTGTTGACGTATGCATTTGTTTATTTTGCTTTTGAAAAACAAAATAAATAACAAAAATCTGCGCCCTTAAAATTCTTTATATCGTATCAGAATATAATTTAGTGAAGAAAAGACGAAATATTTTTATTGCGACCGACTCTACAAATACGTTAGCTGTTTTGACTTAAAAATTTAAAAAAAAAAATTAATGCCCACATTTTTCAAATAAAAAAAATCATTTTTTTTAAATTTTATAAAACACATTTCGACCCCATTTTTAACTTTATTAATCTTTATTATTCGAACCCAAAAATAAAATAAAAATGCGAAATCAATCAAAACCTTTATTTTAATTTTGGATTTTAATCCCACATTGCAGATAAGATCCAAATACTACAATATTGCACGCACATAGCCTTTTATTGTCTTTCTTAATGAATTGCTATTTGGGAAAAAATATTTTTTTATACGTTTCCAACAGAAATATATATATATAATAATAATAGTGTTAATTTTTAAAAAATTTTCACACACACACAAATTGCTTTTGTTGATATATTTAAAAGCAAAAAAAAGTGCAGCACATAACCAACCATTGCAATTACTACTTCAACTATATCAACTTTTTTTTTCCTTTTCCCTTGTACGAGCTTCTGTTTTTGATGTTGGTGGAACAAAACTGGGAAAATGACGTTACATAGTTGTAGAACTTCAATAGATTTTGGTCTACCCGATTTTTTTTATACTTGTATCAATATGGCAGTTTTATATAAGTCAACGTTCGAAAAGCTGATGTGTAGCAAATGAAAGAACATTTGTTTATAATATTTATCGAAATTTACCATAAATTTTATTTAAATTTACGAAATCATGACGATGGATCGCAGTGTAGACGGCTATCGCTTACAATCGAGTATAAAAATTACAGCAACATAAAATACGACCCCACTCGAATTATCTCGATTGTGTACAGCATGATCGAATTAACTCGAGCACACACTTTAAGGGGTTAATTTTGCAAGTATAAGTTTTTTTAAGAACTAGAAAATCTTATGCACATCATATACATGCATAGATAGAAATTTCAAACACAAATCTTCTTTTTCGTTCATTTTTCTATAACACTGTGTTAGCATTTTTCCGAACGGATATGAATTTTAGACATGTCATTATTCACGATCATTATTGTCTCCCATGTTATCATGACAGCTAATCCTATCTTAAAATCAGTTGTCAAAATTCATTAAAATCAGCAACAATGTACTTTTATGGTAATACTCAGATTGAACAAGTCAGATTTTATAAAAAATGACGTTGTTGAAATTGTTGATCAAAATATTATGTATAAAATTACTTTTCTTATAATTAAAATATTTTTACATATATTACTTTAAAAATCAAAAGATGTTTTTTAAAAAAAACTTCTTTTTTTTTAGAAACCAGAAACTATTTTCTCAGTAATTTCACTACTTAAATAAATAGCAAATTTTAAAATTTCAGTTATTCATAGCAAAATCTATTTGGAAATTTTTTCAGTTAAAATGGTCATCCCAATTCCGTTTATTTCTCAATATAACATAATTCAATAAATAGCCAATAAAGGACTTCTAAAAGACAAATTTCCGAGTTCTTAAGCTGATTTTCTAACTAAAGATTGCTCTCTGCTGCCTCGACATTGACAATAATATGCAAGATTGACAAGGCACAGATAAGATTACAAAATACTCATTTTACTCTAAAACTTTGAAGATCAAAAGTTTAACTATTCATTGTTACCTAACATCAATTATCTGAAACAGTGATTTATCAATCTTATTGCATGTGTAAATTTTAGAATTTAGAATATTAATTTTTCAAAAATGTATACTTAAGATATTCAGCCAAACATCGCAAAAGTTTTACGATACTTTGTGCCAATTATTGTATAGCTACATTGCCAAAAACAAGGCATAATTTTGTAGGAAGTGCATTTCAAAAATAGATATTTCCCTTCTTTTATGTATTATTTTGGATGTTATTCTAATGCACATCTTTATTTATTACTAATTTGATGAACTATTCTCGCCATTTTGAATAAAAGTGTAATGCATAAAAGCTAACTGTTGGCTCAATTTGGCGCCATTTTTTTCTTTCATCGTCGTCAAAGATGTGAACCACATTAGGATTTTATATATATAACTAGAACATAGAATGAATAAATAAATCTTAGTGCGCTAAATCACTTACAAATTACTCACTCAGAAAATTTGCAAAATAAATAAAATAAAATAAAAACTTAAACATAAATTTCTTAAAAATCTATTTTCAGAAGTTCAATAATTTAATATCAAAATCTTTTCAATGACACCAAGTTAAAATGCTAAGTTTGGAAGTATCGTTTAACAGTGCACCAGTGGGAAAAAACAGTGACACATTCTTGGTAAGTTATTTAAGTAAAACTCTCTCTAAAGAACAAATTATATTACAAACTAATTTTTAACAGCGAGAAAAAAACTTAGTTAATCAAGCTACATTAAAAATTACCTCCTTTTTTAAATATTTTTTTTTTCTTTATCTCTGCTATGTCTTTCTTAAAAAACTTACCGGCTGAGATACTACACCACACGGCGAACCATAACAAGATTTTTTTCAACAAAAAAAAAATATTTTAAATAAAAATGCTCAAAATCTCATTCTAGCATCTTGTTGCAGAAAATTAATTAGTAGCCTAAGTACAGAAAATGCACTTATCTGCCACGAAGCAGTTTGCGTTACAAACCTTCAGTTGAGGTACCTTTTGCTTAATACCCCTGAGGTTGCGCATAAACAGTTATGGTTACGGATGAATGCAGTTCCCAAAATTAACCTTTAAAAAAGAAAAAAAAGGAGAAAACTGATTATTTTCTGCAAAACTAAAAGCTCTGAACCCTCTCTTCCTCCAATTAAACAAGTATTACATATCGCTGATTTAATTCTGTGCTCTAGGTATTATTTTTCAAAGGGTGGTGAAATAATAATTAACAAAATGGACTCTAGAGAATTTTGGAGTTAATGTAAAACTAAATGAATGAAAAGTATTGTTTTGCTTTTCGCTGTGTTTTTACTTTTAATTGGAGTAACTCATCTAAAAATTAAGTTTGATGTTTTTGGTTTTGTAAAGTCTTTATACACACACAACACATAGACAATTAGTTTTCAAAGGCCAATTTAAATGTAATGATTTGATATAAGGAACGCTTGTATTCAAAAACTGTATGTTTAAAGAAAAATAAACTTTGTAATAATATTGATACGAATTTTGGGTAGTTAATATTTGATTTCATCTTAAAAAAGTGTAAATAATTTATATCTGGATATTTAAGACACTAACAAAATTTTCTGTTGAATTTATTTTATGATAAAAATTGTAATATTCGCTATTCGCAATCAACGCCATACCTTACATTACAATGGCGATTCAATGGAAACTTGGCGAAATATTGGCGATACAACCAAGTAAGCATTATTTTTGGTGACCAAATTTGGTGACTTGGGTATCACATGGTTCATATACATCATATGATTCTGGAAATTGCTGCAGAAATCTATTAACATCACGATCTATGATGTAAGCGGTTTTTTCGAGAATGTGCTGGAAGCAGCCGTGCATGCTATAAGTAGTAGTCGCTCGCTGAAACTGAGTCAGTATTAGTTCGGCTGTGTTGAAGAGGACGAGAGGTTGCTTGCAGATAATCCTTAACATTACGTGCTTGTATTTTTAGACACTGATATTTGTCTGAGTGGTGTAGAAAGTGTAAAAACCTTCTGGGGTTTATTGTGCAGGTAACAGTGCTGTATCCTGTATTTTAAGGATTGTTTTTCCATGATAAATTTTCATCGCTCTTAAAGAAATAATTTACTCTTTAAAATGATAGCATAAAATCTACGAACCCCGACCTACGTAACAATACATAAAGACAAAGATTTTTTCTAACAAATGATTCCCATATTGTCTAACTTTATATGCAAAAACGAATAAGAAATTGCAGAAAATAGTTTCAAGAGCCAATTTAGAATTTTTCGGTTCCTTAGGCTTTTTTCTTCCCTGCTCTTTTAGAAGAAATGTCGCCAATCAGTCTTGAAAATATCATGCATTGGCATGTTCATTATTTGTGTGAGTAATTATTGTATTTCTTCAATTATACTTTTCAATCAATTCTAAAATTCAATTAACAATAATTAACAAAACATGTTCCAGATTGGATTTGGAGACTGATATAAAATCAAATGGGACCAAATATTTTTTTTCCAGTTTATTTTTGTTTTAATTTGTATTATGTCTTAAACTTAATTAACATTTTTGGCTTTGTAGATTTTACTTATTTAGCAATAATAATATGCAGACAATTCTCGATACTCAATCGATGAAATGGGTTTTTGCCGTTATGGGTGCTTACATATAAAAGGAAAGCGCTTCGAACGAAATTTCTGGTAAAGTTTTTGAGATGTGTTCATCAAAATAACATATATAATAAAAATTAAAGATTCTTTAATGTGTTATCATATTTCATTTACAAAAAATATTAAAAAATTACCACCCAAAAAAATGGCACCCAAACAAATTAATATTCGATTAAAATATATTGTCTGGCTGAGCTTATTAACATTTTCGTAACTTAATAAAGATATCAGATAACTATATAAAGATATATAATCAGATAACTATACTATATCAGAAATTTATACTTAAACTATACTTCACTACGGACATAAAATTTAAATTTATTTCAAAAGTGAGAATGTAATTCCTGAATGCTTTATCCTGCACTTTTGAAAAAGATGCATAACGGGAACCTGTAATGAATTCTTTAAAAAAATGTATATTATTAACTTCTTTTGATTCCTTACCATAGATTTAAAGAACATATTTTCATCGATTTTAACAATTCGTGTATAATTTTTGAAGAAAAAACTCGATTTAAATGCATATGAAGTAAATGTAACAAACTAGAAAAAAAAATTCTTTTTTTTTAGAAAATAAATATTACATTTGTATTGAATGTATTTATGAATATACATTTAAAAAATTTATTGTACATAAAGGATTGATGATTTAAAATTCTAAGAATCTTGTTCATTCTGCTTTATTAAGGCTGTCTTCGGTTAATGTTAAAGAATATGACCCAAATTCGGGGAATATTTTTTCAGATATTAAAGTACTCCAATATTAATCTTGTATTCTGGCTTCACTATCCTGTAGAGAATAACTTATTTTATCATGCTCCATGTTTTAATTGAGTTAATGTATTTTTTTCTGGTTAAAATGTGTTTTCCATTTTTTCCTCTTATACCGTTATGCTAAATGAGCTTTCCCTTTAATTGTTAAAAGGAAAACTATTTATTAATCAAATATTTAGAAATTTTAAAAGCCCTGTATTATAAACAAAAACACGTGTGTGTGTGTGAGTTACAATATCACAAATTTTTACAAAAATTGAGATATTTTCTCTGTCTGAAAATGTGCTTCGCGTTAAATTCAAGCTCTCACACACAAGGCAAAAACAGCCTTAATGTATTACTTGTGACGAATCTGTACAGAACCTTTCCACTAATCTTCTTAGGCGTCTTTTTGGGGAATATAAATTCGCGTTTATTTCCAATTAACTCCAAAAAGAAGTTTGGGATATTTAAATTAGATAAGGTATTTAAGTCGAGGGTTGCGAGATAGCAAGGGAGATGATGGTAGGCTATTGAGCCAATAACGTTAAATGCAAAACTAGAAAATTCAAAGAGATTAGATTCGTGAAGACGTCATGCTGCTAGACGTACCAGAAAGCTGATATAAGCCAGCGGTAAATATAATTCACGTACGCTTAAAGTAAGCGTCAGTTTGAGCTACTTAGTCAAAGTTAATGACAGTTAAGAATTCGAATACGCGCGTGTGCTTCTCGGATCTCCTATTTCGGTAAACCTTACTTGAGTTGAGCTAGGTTATTAGTTAATTGTATTCTTAGTAATTTAATTTAATATAAAGGCAAATCCCTTTAAACGACGTAACATTATTGTATTATATGTTATCAGAGATTTTTGAGGAAATTATAACAAATAAATAATATTCTTATTCAAAATGGCTCTTGGTGGTTCTTTACCTCAAATTAATCTTGGTGTTCAAGGTGTGACCCAGAGGGGTCATCACATATTTAATACAATATTTCAATCTAAGGCGCAAGGAACATTTTAAATTAAAGATTTAATGGTTTTCCTAATTCATCTAAGACTTAAGAAAGTACTATTTATTTCAAAACCAGCTCAGAGATGCATAATAAAAAAAATCTTGTTGGCCAAAATATAAATACTAGTACTCAAAACATGTTACGAAATGTAACATCAATAAATAAAGAAAAGGAATAAACAGCGACTAAGCTCAATTCATGATGGTCGCATGATAAATGCAATCCCATGTTTACGACTTAATTCAAAACTGACTTTAAACTGATTAACTTGTGTCATCAAGATACAGTCGGACCTCTATATAAGGAAGTCGCTAAATCCCGAAAAAAGTTCGTTATATGGAAAATTCGCTATATAGAGGTTCATCATTCACTTTATAAACCACACAAAACAAATTTTAAATTCATAAACACTATATGTTAAAAATGTAATTGTTCACAACTTTTTAAAAATTAATATATGTTTATTTTATATATCATACCCATCACAAAAGAAACGAGGAAAGAAAAACTGCAAGGAAAACAAGAAAAAAGAATGTCGAAAAATTCACTGTATCTTCAATAATAAGAAAATACCTTTAAACTAAAATTAATGAATTTTAAGGACATTTTATAATTTAAAACATACAAGTAATATTAAACTTACATTATTTTATAAGCAGAACACAGGGATAACTCCATTGATGGGGAAAGAGGATATCGAAAATGTTTCTAGTGAACTGAGCAATGGGGATTAAGGATTGCACTTCTTGGATGAAACGTCCAGAACTCTATTGCTCTCGGGCAGTTAGGATCTAATAAAACCAGTTCGAGATTTATGACCACCATAAAATGTGTTAAAGGGAGAAACTTGAAATTTTTTCAAAAATACTTTAGGGAAATAAGGGGAGCAAAAAAAATTGAATCCTAAAAGAAAAGGTTCGTTATATAAAAAGTGCATTTCGCTATAGAGAGGTTATTTTACGAAGAAAATCTTAAAATATTCAAGGTTCCGGAAAAAAGTTCGCTTTATAAAAAAATTCGCAATATAGAGGTTCGTTATACAGAGGTTCGACTGTATTTTAAAAGTAAAAAAAAACTTTTTATTTGCGCACTTTAAACTTAAATATATTAGTTACGTGCGTTATTATTGTTGACAAATATGTGCTTTTTAATAGAAAGTTTCTGCAAAAAGCAAAATTGGGCAACAATGAAACGCATGATATTGGAAACATTTATAAAAAGTTTAGGTAACCGGTGAAATTATTTAACGTGTATCAGCCTCCTCTACACGGGAGGGGCTTCAGTAGCACTAGGGCTCGAACTCCTGATACTTCGGCTACAAGCTTGTGGACCATAACCACTAAGCTATTGCGACCGCTGTCGAGTGTACAGAATAGAATAGAGTGAAAACTCAGTTTTAATTTCCAAAATTAGATTATATCCCTATATATAATTTTTTATGCAGAAACATTAATCCAACCATATCCCTCTCATATCTTTTATTCAAGAACGAAGTTTCTATTCTAAAAGATTCATTCCATTGTAAATATTCTAAACTCGAATCAAATTTTCTTTTTTTCAATACTGTGGAACTCATATATTTATCAATACCCACTTTCTGAGAGAGAGAACTCTTAATTAAATTAACCAGGAATCTTAAGTAGTGAAATCATTCTCTTTGTGGCATTTACTGAAATAAGCTGAGATGACTGCTTATTTTCCACTTACTCAAAAGAGAAATATTGGATTAAATAAAAAAATATCAACGTTGAAAGCTGTCAAATACCCAGAAAATTGCTTAAAAGCATCCAACAATTTTTTTCATTGGAAGTTTCTATAAATTCTGAAATCCCCCGAGAGTTATATTCTTTGAATATTTATTCCAAAGACAATACACAAAATAACCCTACGTCTGTCATAATAAATTTTTCTGAAAATTTTTCTTAATTGATTTAGAAAATTTAAAATAATTAGATTTAGAAGAATTTATACCGTTCTTTTGACATGCTAATCGTCTAATTTATGTCTCAAAATAAAGATCAACTGTGTTTCATTTAATTAAAATAAAAATATATATCATAAGAGAAAAATTAACAATAATAGAGTAATATATTTTTTCAAGTTGACTACTAGAATTTGGAAACTACTAATAACTCGAACAGTATTTTTGCACTTAAAAACATTTAATTATTCATTTATCGAATGTGTAACGTATCCAACAACGCCCCCTAGGGGATTTAGAGAGAGTCTTTTACTCTAATACTAATCCTAAGGCGAAAAGCGCAGCTAACTTTCAATTCAATCCTAATCCTAGGACCAGTAGCATCTAGGCTGTTTAGATGTAGTCATGTAACGCGAGATCTTTTTCATATTTTTCTGTATTGTGATGTCTGTAAATAAATTGTAACTCTGCCTAGCCATGTGTCATCACCAGTGGCGCACACAAGGGGGGGGGCCTGGGGATCCGGACCACCCCAAAGCCCTTGATATTTTTTTTCCGATTTATTATAATTCTAAGTATATAGTACGTAAAATTTAATCAAGTATTTGTTATTAATGATTAGTTTTATTAATTATAATGCTAATTATTTATTCAATAATGTCGATTTTGGGGAACAAAACACAGTAACAAATTAATTTTTGAATAAATAATTAGCATTAATTAATAAAATTAATCATTAATAACAAGTATTTAATTAAAATTTACGTACTATATACTTAGAATTATAATCAATCGGAAAGAGATCAAGGGCTTTGGGGGGTCCGGCCCCCAGGACCCCCCCTGTGCGCCACTAAATACACCTGATGTGTATGTTTCTTTCTAACTATTTAGTGTGTGTCTTCTCATGACAATAAATGTTAAAATGATTAAGACACTAGTTTTCCTTTAACAAAAATTCGACTTTTCACCACGAAAAATCTCAGATACCTAAATTTCATTCCCCTTTTGTGGCAGTATTTGTGACGAATCTGTACGGAACCTTTCCACTAATCTTCTTAGGCGTCTTTTTGGGGAATATAAATTCGCGTATATTTCCAATCAACTCCGAGAAGATAAACGGGATATGCAAAGTAGATAGGGTATTTAAGTCGAGCGTTGTAAGCTAGCAATCTTGATGATGATGAGAAAGGCTATTGAGCCAGCAACAGTAACCTCACTCTTAGAGGATTCCAGGATATTAAGATAGTGAAGACGTCGTGCTGCTATTATACTGAAAAACGAGAAACCTTATATAACCAGCGGTAATTATAATTTATGTACGCTTAAAATAAGCGTTAGTTTAGTCAAATTAGTTAAAGTTAATAATTCGAGTACGCGCGCGCGCGTGTATTTCTCGGATCTCCTATTTCGGTAGACCTTACTTGATCTTGAGCGTAATTATTAATTAGTTTGCATAATTCGTGATTTAATTTAATATAAAAGGTAAATCCCTTTATTTGACGTAACATAAAAAAAACATTATATGTTATTAGAGTTTTTTTGAGACTTGAAATAATAAATAATTATTATTATACAAAATGGCTCCTTGTGATTCTTTGCTTCAAATTAATCTTGGTGTCCAGGGTGAGACCCAGGCGGGTATCCATATATTTAACATATATATATAATATTTATGTTAGTAAAAAATAAAATAAATGTGTATATATATATATATATATATATATATATATATATATATATATATATGGGAGACAACAAGGGGTCCAATACGTTTCTCTTTCTTATGGTTTATTTAGCATTAAACAAAAATTAATTATAAAGGTAGTTTTTAACAGATAAGTTTGACGATGATATGCAGAAGGTAACGCCTGCTCGCGCACCTCTCTCGTTCTCTTTCTCTCTTCTTAAAAGTTTTGGTTCTACTTTCACTAGTTCATAAGTTTCCACGGTTTCAGTTCTTAGCTGCGCCTGCGCGCGAAGACTGTGTTTTGCTTTTGGCTGCATGCCACAACGGCCAGCCTGACTGTACGCTGTCCGCAGTGGTACGTCCATGGAGACCAGAGAATCTGAAACATACAAAAAAAAAACGGAACAGACAAGGACTATACGACAAATATATAGAGATTTAACATATCAAAATTTTGTTGAACTAGACAGTTTCTCCATCATGTGGAGGCACCTCTTCGACATCCGGAAGGTTCCACAGGAAAACACATTGTTTCACAGGCATAAGAATGTCTTTTTTAACAAGTTGATCTTTGGTTGAACGCATCGATATTTTCCTCTGTAGAGTTCTGGACGTCTGTTCAAAACGATTTCTCTTTTTTTTTCCTTCGCTTCCACTGCCAAGGCTCAAAATTTTCCGGAGCAACACAAACCGTCGATGTTCACTCTTCATAGGTAAAGGGTTTGGTGAGCGGGAGATAAATTCCACGGAACTCGTTTTCATGGCACCATTGGCTTTCTTACACAATACTATATCAGAACATTTTTCTCTTACAATACTCAATTTTAACTTAGTACTCTTAATTTTATTACATTTATAATCCTTAATTAGAGAACTCAAATCATTTCTAGTATTAAAGTTTTTAACATGTGGCAAATTATAACTAGAGTTTTCTATCACATTTGAAACAGAAACATTTGGAAAAGAAACACCAGAATCTGCACTCAAAGAGGATCCACTTTCATTCAATAAAACATCGCTCTTTGCGTGGCCTAGTTTCTTTATTTCAGAATATACACTGGGATGTATAATAAATTCTTCGTTCAAGGTCGGTGATATCGCCGTTCGCACACTTATACCGGGAAAGTGTTGATCAAGAGAAATATTTATGGGTTTAACTTCTACCATACGCTGTTCGCCAAAACATGAACTTAATGTTATGATTTCTTCGGAAGGTGTTTGCACTCTAATTAGTGAGGAATTTAAAACTGGGGATCTGGCAACCTGAATCGATCAAGGCTGTTACGGGCTGATTTTCCACAAAATGTTTACGTATTGAAGATTTGCGCATTCATCGCTATTTTGTTTTTCGCTCTCGATTTTCAAAGTATTCAAGTTTATTTTATTATGGATGTGGTCGTTAGATTCTTTTAAGTTTAAAACGCTTCTCACAGTCTCTTGCGTAATGAGATGAATCACCGCATATAAAGCAATTTTTATTTTCTCTTTCAAGATATTGGGGATAGTTCTCTTTAATCTTTGGTTTAAAGTTTTGTGATCTATTTTTAAAGGGGTCTTGATTATATCCATAAGTAATAGAATTTCTTTATGTGATCCGCTTCTAGATGAAATATAAATATCACACTCTTTAGCTAAATCAATAGGCCTAAACCAATCTTCTGCTTCTCGAATGCCAATATGAGTTGCAGTTTTCCTTATTTAAAGTTTTGAACTGTTTCTCTTCGACTTTAGCTGCAGGATTTAAACTTAATGCTTTATTTTTAACCCTTTGAAGTTCGACTTCTTTTTCTAATTTTGCTAACTGTAGTTTCGCGAGCTCAATTTTCTGTTTTCCTAAAATTACCTCTTTCGTTTCGCGATACTCTCTCATCTATACAGTTTTGAATTAAAGTTTTAACGAAATCTGGATCACTTTCAAATGTACTACTGTTCTCAATTTTAGTCTTTAGTTTAACTATAGTGTCAGTACTCTCCACAGTACCGTCTAGATTCTCAACAACTCTTATGAAATCCTCTTTAAGAGCGTTTTTATACATTTTATAAAAATTTGGAAAGATCCTACCTTTTTTTTCTGGCTCCTTGTTGCTCGCACGTACGATGTATCCAATAAAAACGTTGATTCCACTGATTTCACCTCTTCGCAGGTAATATAGTTGAAATTGTAGTTCTTTTATTCACACTGAGTTAGTTCCAACCTCTACACAGGCGGGATTTTGAGGGTTCGTTGAAAAATACACCTCTACACAGGTTATTTTGTTATTTGTTCCGGCCTCTACACAGGCGGAATGAAGTTGAAAAATTCAACCTCTACACAGGTTGAACGAAGTTTCAAAAATGGCGGCGCGTCTCCCCTCCACGGACGGCTTTTGTTCACTTTCCAAACTTTGATCAAAAATCGAAATCTTTTTCAATCCCGGCCTCTACACAGGCGGAATTTTCATGCTGAGTTCAAACCCTACACAGGTTGAATATTTATGCTGAGTTCAAACCTCTACACAGGTTGAACGAAGTTTTCGAAAAATGGCGGAGCGTTCCTCACGGACGCTTTTGTTCATTGTCCAGACTTTGTTCAAAATCGAAATTTTATCGATCGCGGCCGAACCCCCATAATTTGTGGTAGACAACAAGGGGTCCAAAACGTTTCTCTTCTTATGGTTTATTTAACATTAAACAAAAAATTAATTATAAAGGTAGTTTTTAACAGATAAGTTTGACGATGATATGCAGAAGGTAACGCCTGCTCGCGCACCTCTCTCGTTCTCTCTTCTCTCTCTTAAAAGTTTTGTTCTACTATTCAAAAGTTTCCACGGTTTCAGTTCTCATTAGCTGCGCCTGCGCGCGAAGACTGTGTTTTGCTTTTGGCTGCATGCCACATATATATATATAAACACATTTATTTTATTTTTTTTTCCTTCATTTATATGCCAGAGAGCATCTTTCCCTCATAGATAGGTTCTAAGATTCTGAAAACAATTTTTGATCTTCTTAGTATGCAGCATCTAATACAAGTGAATTCCTTTATACAATATACCCCCTCCCCTTAAAAAAAAGAAAAGAAATTCTGAATAAAACTAAATTAATACAAAAATCTATCATTTCTAAGCAAATGTAAAGATTTATTGATAACTAAAAAAATTCGATACAAATTAATGATGATTTAATAGTTTCGAAGAATCAAAACCAATAATATATGTAGGGATCGAAGATATAGTGTTGCATAAATTAAATTTATCACAGTTTTAGCCGTTGTCTTAAACATTTTATTTCATCAATCAATTCTTTTCCCGGTCTAATGTCGAGTTAAGGCTATATTCGAATAGGGGCCGATTTCGGAATATTTTTTTCTGGTATAAAAGTACTCAAACATTAATACTATATTCTCTGCCTACACTATCTTGTAGAGAACCGCTTATTTTATTTTATCATACTACTCATTTTTATCCCAGTTGACACATTTTTTCTTTTATAAAATGTGTTTAGCATTTTTTTCCCCTATACCGTAATTCCAAATGAGTTATCCCTTCACATTAAAAAATCCATTCCTTCACATTTCTGTTAAAAGGATTGACTAATTATTTACGAAATATTGTGAAATTTTAAAAACACTATATTATAAACAAATGCATAAGTTACAATGTCATACATTTTTATAAAATTTGAGGCATTTTTTTTCTGTCTGAAAATGTGCTGCGCGTCAAGTTCACGCTCTCGTACATATTGCGAAAACAGCCTTCAAGATTCCGCAAGCCTTGCATAATAAAATTTTACTAGCCACCAAGAGGACTGATGTTTCAGTTACCAATAACTTGGTCTACCCATCAGCTAATCATTTTTCAGATTTATTTATGTTACAAATCGCTTCTACTTTCACCAGTAATGAATTTAATTTAAGTATATTGCAAAGAAAGATTTGCTTTTAATGATTTATCCGTGTGAAGTATTTATTCTCAATAATGTAGCCTTTTGAGGAATAAAACTGTTCTTGGCTTAACTTTGAATAGAACAAAAAATGCCATTTCAAGCTCGTAAAGTAGGGTGCTAAAACAGTCTCGATCTCGTTATTTGATCATGTACATTAAAGCCTCATTTTTTTTTCTTTTCGAAAACAATGGGCTAAATGATAATTTCAATGATTGATAATTTCAATCACGTCACATGATAATTTCAATCACGTACTCTCTACTGAGTTCAAAACTGACTGTATATTTGTATTTGTCTTTGTACTCGTAAAATTTACAAATATTTTCAAACTTGATAATAGGGTAAACCTGCTCAAATACTAAAATTCTGCAAAAGATATTTGAAAATTTAAAAAAAAATTATTATATTACATGTGTATTTTTAAATCAAGTGCATTTGTTTCCCTAAGTTCGTTCTTATCGTTGATAAACAATGCCAGTTTATCCATTGGGTGCTTGGGGTGGACGCCCAGGAGTTGGGGCCCGGATAAGCTGGATTTAACCAGATTTTCTGGTTATAAATTTTGATCCTCCAGTGCCAAAGGGGCCTGTAGATCTTCTGCATCCAGGACCCGAAATGAGCGTAAATCGACATTGTTGATACGTGTGTATTTTTTAAAAGAAAGTATCGGCAAAATGCAAAAGTTGGCAACAGCAAAGCGCATCAATTGATTGGCAGGAAACACAGGATTGCATTTATCATGTGATTATGACGTTATGTGAGTTTATGAACTGATTGATTGGAAACACATTATTGTAGTTATGCGATTATGACGTCATGTGAATTTATGAACTGACTGATTAGAAACACATTATTGTAGTTATGCGATTATGCTGTCACATGAATTTAGCACATTCAACTGAAGTTCAATAATAATACGAAGAAATAACCCCTCGTCTCCCACCCCTAAAAGGCTGCGGTAGCCCAGTGGTCAAGGTATTGGATCATGGCAGGCATGTCATGAGTTCTAGCCCAGTACCACTAACGACCCGCCGTGTAGAGCAGCGATGCACGTTAAATCTGTGGAGAGCTCAAACGTCCTCCCGTTGGTGTGTTGTGTCAGTTAGGAGAGGGGGGGGTCCAGCTCAGGTGTCGTCCCCGTCACTTGACCATGGATCAAAATTACGTGGTCCGTCACCAAAAACCCTCGTGTAGCTGAACAGTGCGACATTAATATTCACTGACTCACCCCTAAAAGATCAAATCATGAAGAATTTTTTGACAAAGTGATAAGTACGTTTTTCTCAGCTGAACATAAAATAAATACTTCGTTCATAATACGTTAAATTTTTAGTTTTTAACTATAACTTCTAAATCGGATATAATTGCTCATCGGATATTTAAAAAAACAAACTGAAAATTGAAAAACTAATCTTAATTTTAGTAATGAAAACAAGAGGAAAATAAACAGGTAAATGAATAAAATAAAAGAAATCAATACATCTCTCTCTCTTTATGCTGTGCAGATTCATTGGACGGACACAGCAAGTAGTGACGCCTTCCACTGAACCACTTCGCAAGAGATTTCGAATTCAAAATATCCTCATTAAGTATTCAAGCTGAAACACTTTGGTGCTAACTTTCTGAATAATTCTCCTATTATATCTCGCTCCGATAGGAATACATATATGGAATATATATATCCTCTCCCCCCTTCTAAACTCTAACGACGAACTGACAACTCCATTTGGAAAGTTCCCTACTTAAGATTTTTATCGCATCAAAGGGTTCTGAGATTCTAATTGCAGACGTAGTTTCTGAACTTCGACGGACTCTTTGTAAATGTGTATATCCTTTCATCCTACTGTATTCGCAACTCCCCCTTTGACTTTTCGCTATGCACCCATTCTCATAGAAATACACAAATGAGCTCTTTATTATTTAGCGACATAGGACTCAATGCCTTGAAAAATTTTATGCAAAGTGAAATTTATATCTATCTCTTTCCGTCGGAGAGTGTTTGTATCGGTCGCTTTGATGTAGAAAATAATTGATTGAATATGTCAGTCCGATTTTTGTTTTAATTTAAACGAGCTATGCATGCTTTATGAGATATCATAAGTGCATGTTTAGTTTATTAAAAAAATCGGAATTTTTATTAGATGATTGCATTATCTTGAAATGCATTGAAAAATGAAGTGTAAACTTTTTGTGCAGTGAATTATGTAAGATGTTTGATGTAAATGTCATACGTATGAAATATTGAATACCCCCACACATTTGTTCTTTTTACCCCTCCACCCTCTTTCCATTATAAATTTTGATCATTGGATCCATATCAAGTTTGGGAAAAGTGCAGACTACAAAAGTATTGAGGAATAAGGGTATTTTTTGTGAAAAGGTTCTCTTTCACTCATTACTAAGTAAAATACGATAATTTTTTTTTATGAGATAGTTATTTTTTCTGGAAGAACTGAAAGTTTCTCCGTGAAATTATGGAGTACTTTGAAGGAACATTCCACCGTAAAGCAATTTAATATTCAAAATCAGGGGTTCTTAAACTTTTCGGAATGCAACCCAATTTTTTGTAAACAAAATTTGCGACCTTATAAACATTGCATAAAATTTACACACGCTTGGTATGATCTTTTATTTGAATTCAAAACTTAAATTGTTAAAATTGTTCTAATTATTTGTAAGATAGTCTTTTTTCCCAAAATTTGTATATAAGCTAAATTCCTTCCGCTTATCTTTTTAATTAGTCTTTCTAAATTTCATATATAAACTTAATCAACTCGTATTCCTTTGCGTTGCTCGGAAAGTTTAATTTCATAGAAATTCTGTAAGCATTTAGACTCAAAGACAACTATATATAGTTGCAAACTCCAAGACAAAAAATAATCCAGCAATAGAATAATCCCTTAGATTCTACAATGCAAATTAGTTTGCGAAACAGTTATCAGGCAATAATATAACAAACGGTTTTAGAGCAAATACATTATGATTACAACAGCCAAACGATTTATAAGAAAATAAAGTTAATTCACACACACACGAAATATATTCTAAAAGCTTTATTTTTCTTATTCTGAAATGTTATTCGAAGATGAAATCTTACTACATTCCCAAGTACAACGTTCTTTAAGGTATCAGACTACGCTCGGAACCATAGTTTTGTAAAAGCGTACAAACGAATATTTTTCTTAATATTTAGTGTCACTTAAAGATTAGAATATATGTTAATGGAAATGGTTAAAAATGGAAAATATGATAAGAAATGCTTCTTTCTAAAGGATTGTGAAGCCAAATTATCTTATTAATTTTTCATTTCTTTTGTATCTGAAAAAATGTTCCAAATTCGGGTCCTAATCTTTAACATTAACCGAAAACAGCCTAAAGTGATTAATAAATACCTAAAACAGCATAATGTATCGGTCGCTGACACAATGTTATAAATATAGTAGCGGATAGTCTAAAAGGTAAGTAATTTTTCTATAGAAAAAAAATGTCGAGTTTTTAATATTTAAATACTATTTTACTCTTTTATGTATTCAACTTCTGATTTGCATTATTATTCTCATACTTCGTGTCAGAACTTGTCTTACAATAGTACTAATTTAAATGAGAAATAATTTGTGGTTTTTACAGGACGGGAGGCAGCTGACCCTAGGATCCATGCGGGGTGTCCCAATGGTGGCCACTAGTCCTGTAAGACACGAGAGTCCCATCCAGATGAATCCTATCGAAGTCCAAACTTATCAACCGCCCTGGAAAGCCCTTACAGACTTCGCGGCAATGCAGCCTGACATAGACCCCACAGCGCCACACTTCCAGCAGATAGTAAGTCAGGTGAGGCATCCTATAATAAAAAGTTTCCCCCTCTCCTTTTCAAAAGTGTGAAATTTGTTTGTAGAACAGTATATATAAACCAGTAAATAATTACAACTCCTGTCTATCAACTAGTTTAGATTCGCGAAGCAATACTAATTCTAAGGAATTTCTATATCTTTTAAAAAATAGAATAACTGTATTTCAATGTAAAAATTTTCGTGAAAAAGCAAAAATAATTTAAATTCTTTTTTTAAAGGTCTCAAAATGCACAATCAAATGCTTAAAATAGGCATGCAATACGCAGTATTAAACTTTACATGTGGGAAAGATTATATAACGTTGTTAAATGTATAATATTCATTTAAAGTTTCTTTTCACAAGTGTATGTGTTTTTTGTTTTTTTTGCATTTTTTAGATACAAAATTCGAAATAAGCAACAGAATAATACAATCATTTTTACGGAAAATTTTTAAAAGAATCAACAGTAATATATAGTCTTAATATTATACTAAGCCACTATATTATCATTAATTATATTATTATTAAACTATTTAACTAATATTAACTGACAACCGTTACTTAAATAGCTATTTTGGGTACATTACCTTTGAGTATAATCATAACATTTAGTAGCATATTTTTTTAAGTGTATTAATTCATCAAGATATTCAACAGTTGCGTAAAGTAGTACAAAATTCATTAAAATTAAATACTGTAAATTTTATTGAATAATATTTAAATAACAATTTCATCACAATTTTAGATGCCTTGTTTAATTTTACTTATGCGCGAGCTTCGAAATATCTTTTCTTAGTTAAATTAATCTATAAAATTTCTTTCGAATTTAAATCAAACAGATTAAAAATCAATATAGTTACTACTTTCTTCTTTGAAAAATTATTCTGCATATTTATTTTTTAAAGTGCTCAACCACAATCAATTAATATAAAAGTTGTTGTTTTTTTTAATTAACCTGTATTATGACGCACGAGAACGAAAACTTCGAGCCCCCGAACTCGTCTCGTTTTTATCAGGGCTGAGAAAACAGATCCAATTGTGTACGATAATAAGGAAAAAATAACTAAAAAGAAACAAATTTATGTATTATCGGGTGATTCCTAATGGTGGTCGTCTGAAAAGCTTTCTCTTCGGTATCTCAAACCGAACCTGAAATGGGGGAGTGAAGCAAACCAAAAAACAAAAAAACAAAAAAAAACCCGAAAATTATTTGAAATCTTTCGGCACATGCATCATGCCATCACCTTGCCATTCCTAAAAAAGCAGGCGCCGGACCGCAATAATTGCTCAATAAAAGGTACCCGAAGGGCATCCGAGGCCCCACCACAGACTACTAGGATGACCGCCGAAGCTAAGATAGCCATGGCGCCATTGGAGTCGTAGAGATTTCGCCGTGTTCTCCTGAGCCTCGATATCTCTGCTGCGTTTTTCTAGGCATGGTACATCTCAAGATTATCGCCAAATTCTACTATGTTCGGCGTCAGACTTACAGTCTGCTTATTACTGTGCCCCGTTCCCGATATTTTAGTCCGATAGATTAGTGATAGATTTTTCTTGTTTGCTTTCTAACTCCCCCCTTAGAATCGACACTCCAAAGAATCTAAAAAACGCGCAGCAAAATAAAAGACAGCAGATATCATTACCTGCGATCAAGAAGAAAAAAAACTTTATTGTGAATGCATTTATTAGTGCCTCCAGGATAAAAAGACTAAAGTTCGGTGCAAACTCTGTTCAGATAGGTGGGGTATGATCCAATAACAACCAGTGTATATTGCTCCTAGATTTCTTAGATTAAGGTATCCGACTACGTTCGGAACCGTGATTTTGCAAAAGCGTATAAATGGATAATATTTATGATATTTAGTGCCATTTAGATTAGAAAATGTATATAAAATTGTTTTAAGAATAGTATTACAATAAAAAATTATTTAAGTACAATAATTTGACAAAAAATGAGCATAGAATGATCCATTTTCAAAATATTCTCCTTTTGTGAAAAATACTTCTATTATAATAATATTTTGCCTGTATGTAGCTCAGACCTCTGTACAGATGCTCAACTAGAATGTTAGAAATATATAACTTAGAAATGGGTTTATCCATGTTTTACAACAGAGGGGAGAAATTTTAAGGAAAAAACGCCGCGATAATTATTTCAATTGCTCGTAACTCTGAAAATAACGTGAATTTTTTTAAAAATTATAGTTGAGCCTCTAACAGCGGTCTTAGCTATATACAGGCAAAATATTATCATAATAGAAGCATTTTTCACAAAAGGAGAACATTTTGAAAAAAGGTTATTCTAAGTTAATTTTTTGCCGAAATATTGTGTTTAAATAATTTTTTTTTGTCAAAATGTCCTTAAAACAATTTTATACATGTATTCTAATCCAAGAGATACTAAGTATCATGAAAATTATCCATTTATGCGCTTTTTGAAAATTACTGTTCCGAACGTAGTCTGATACTTTAAAGGTTTGCTTTGCGTAATGTAAAAGAATAGGACTCTCAAAATCGGAATATTTTTATCAGAACTGCGGCAAATTCAACGTGCATTAGTTCATCCATACGTCCAGCTTTTAGCAGCTCCAGGACTCAAGCTTACGAATCGATATCGCCTGCCATGCTTTGTGACCACGACCAGGGTCGTCTTATGGCAGGGGCGAACTGGGCCCGGGCCCAGGGTCTCACCCTCGGAGGGGGCATCGTTTCGATCTTGACTCTGCTTTAATGATCAAATAATATTTTGAACTTTATATCATTTTGATTTTCATGAACAATCTTCGTTCGTCTTTGATTTCATCATAATTTGGCATTCGAAAGTCAAACCTTAATAAATGGTAAAAGTTTTCTTCCATCGTATGCTTATTCATAACAATCTTGACGATTTCTCATGATTTTGTTCTTCAATAGGAGCATTGATTAGAATGCAAACGATCTCTACCTGCTTGCTGTCATAATTACAGTCTGTGCGCAGTTCAGGCTGCTTGTTCCATTTATTGTTGTAAATTAGAATGCAATAACTAAACTTTGAATAACAAGTTGAGTAAATTAAATGTAGCCTCAATAGATCAGAAATAACGCGAGGAGGATTTTTTAAATAGAAATCTTTATATACATATACCTTTAATGTGGAATACACACTTTTTTTTCGCATCCCACCCGATTTGTTGGTGAAATCTGAATTCACCAACAAACTGGGTGTCCACCAACTTGTGGCTGGACAATTCTGCTTGTCATGAATTCCACGTTCTAAGTCACTGAATCATCCTACGCCTTGATATAGGTAAATGATTAAATTTCTATCTTTTCAAGTATTTGGTTACCACAATTCCGATAAACCCGCAGGATTTATAAAAACATAAAATAACGTGAATGAATATTTACGTCTCATTATTCAGCTACATGAGGCTTTTTGGCGACATATTTCGTAATTTTGGCGAGGATGCCACCTGAGCTCACACCCCCTCTCCTAACTTCCAAACCACACCAACGGGAGACATTTGAGCCTCGAGATATTTAACGTGCATCTGCCCCTTCTGCATAGCTTGTCTTCATCGGAACGAGACTTGAACTCATAACATGCCAGACATGAGCTCCTTACCTTGACCACTAGGCTACCTTGGTCATATAAAATAGCGTGATTGGAGTCGTGATGTCGTCTCTGATATGTTTCCGTTTATTCGTTGATAACTTGTCATAAAAAAAGTGACAAAAATCGGTAAAAGAAAAGCTTTGAGTAGACTTAAACTTATAAACTTAGACTTATAAAGACTTAAACTATTACTGATTTAAACTTCACAGATCTCAAAATTAAGTTTATGATTGAAGTTTATAGTTCTGAAAGTTTTGTCTCTCGTTCTTTTCTATAGATTAAAGACTTAAGCATATTTCTAAAATTTAATATTTTTTTGGTAAATACACCTCACAGTTTAGATATCCCACCTCCTTCACCAAAGGAAAATTCAGTCTTCTTGTAATTCATCACCAGTAGCGCACACAAGGAGTTGTGGGGATTACACAGGTCCTGAACCCCCAAGCCCTTATTTTTTTCTCGATTGATTATACGCCTATGTATATTTTACGTAAAATTTAAGTTTTTGTGATTAATAATTTTTTAAGGCTATTTATACATTCAATATAATTATTTTTTGCTATTTTGTTCCCGAAAATCGGCAAAATCAAAAGAATATGCTGCGCGACGTATTGGAGCATGACACGAGAAAATAGTGGACTTTTGACCCCCCCAACCTTGAAACATTCCTGTGTGTATCACTGTTCATCGCGTAAAATGTTTTAACTTACAAGTATTAAAATTTTTATGCAAATAAAATGTGTTCTACGGATACATTACACATTCTGGTGAATGAATTCAAGCTAAGAAAATAAAAAATAATGCGTCATACATTTATTATATAAATCCAAATATTTAAAATTCAATATCAGAAATATTTTCTCTCTTTTTAGAAAATATTAAAATTTAATTTTTCGTGCAGGTTTATTTAGTTACGCACTAAAAATAATTGAAACAGGGGAAGGGTCAATATTCTCTTTTGAATAATGGCTAGGATATCCGGGGTATACCCATAAGAATTGATTCCCATCCAAAAGACCGCCAACACACAGAACTATTATCCCACACTCCTATGCTTACCACTTGATTTTTTGTTATTCTTACCACCCCCGGTTTAGATGTTAAGATACCGCTAAAATAGCAAACCTATCGAAAACAAATATTCAACTTTTCCCTCCCCCTTTGATAAGTTTGGGCAACGGTTTAACAAGTCACGTTTGATTTCACGGCTTTTCTCACGTCGCTGCTTATCTTACCACTTTTCGAACGGGTGGGGAAGGCACTAGTTGCATAAACACAAAATCCCCGAACTATTTTAGAGAGTTCTTAAGCGGATTATTGGGGATGCAGGAAAAAAGAAATAGGGGAAAGGGTGCGGAAGAGGCCACTCAAAAGTATTGGGTAACGATGATTGGAATACTTGAAAGTTATCTTGTTTTATTCGATTTCGTAGTGTTTCTTTTTTTATTCATTGTCTATGTATTCATGAGCAATGCAACACAGATCTTTAAATTCATTTAAGGCTCTCTGTTGAAAAGTAAACTAAATCGCAATAAATAGGACTTAATATTTTATATTATGATTAATCAGTGTGACTGAAACATATTCTTGCCTATATATATATATATATATATATATATATATATATATATATATATATATATATATATATATATATATATATATATATATATATACCTAAATTTAATAATCAGTAAATACACATTTTTTTCAAAAATTTTTTCCCGTTAATTCGTTAAATGAAATATCAATTGAATTGTAGTGACTTCTTTACGCTTATTTTTTTGCTTAAGTAATCTCGGGGTTGCTACAGTGGCACACACAAGGGGGGTCCCCAGGTCCTCGGACCCCCATAACCTTGATTTTTTTCCGATTGATTATAATCTTATGTATATAGTACGCAAAGTTTAGTTAAATATTCGTTATTAATAATTAATTTTTATTAATTAATGGTATTTATTCAAAAATTAATTTTTTATTGTTTCTTTGTTCCCGAAAATCGACAAAATCAAATGAATATATTGGGCGGCGTATTTGAGCATGATACGAGATTGATGGACTTTCGACCCTGGACCTTCCAACACCTTGAAAAAACCCAGTGTGTGCCACTGGGTTGCTATATAACATCGTTTGATATGAACGAGAGAGTGTTTATTAAAATCGCACTAAAAAGCAACACGTGGGCTGTTGGCAGCGTACCTCGTAATTTTGTACCACAGTCAAGAAACGAAGACAACTCCTGAGCTGACACGCTTCTTCGAACATCCACATCCCATCAACAGGAAGACTTTGAGCCTCAACACGTTTAATGTACATCAGCTCCTTTACATGGATAATCTTTAATGGTACTGGGGATCGAACTTATGATAAGCCGGGTACTAGTCCTTTAGGCAAGTGCTTTTTATCGCCGCGGACTGGTCAGAGTTTCCTAATTTTACCGTAGCCTGTAGATGGTCTTTGATTGTTTACATTTTAAGTTGTTTTAAATTTAACAATTTTAATTTAATTGTATTTAAACATGAATTCTGAATAAAATACTGTTAAACCAAGAAATGAATAGAAAGAGATTTAACATGTGATATAAAGCGATTTCCATACAATATCACACAAACCCAAGAGAAACACCACAGTAAATAAAAAGGAAAGAATTCAATGTTTTTGTGTGGCCCGGGACTATATGATCAATGGCAGTCCACGGCCCGGGACTATTTGATCAATGGCAGTCCGCGGCCCGGGACTATATGATCAATGGCAGTCCGCGGCCCGGGACTATATGATCAATGGCAGTCCGCGGCAGATCAATGGCAGTCCGCGGCCCGGGACTATATGAGTCCGCGGCCCGGGACTATTTGGGCCGTCCGCGGCACGGGACTATATGATCAATGGCTGTCCGCGGCACGGGACTATATGATCAATGGCAGTCCACGGCCCGAGACTATTTGATCAATGGCAGTCCGCGGCCCGGGAGTTGGGATCACTGCTGCAGGCTACTGTTTGACATGTGAACTTCACCTTATGAAGGAATGTCACGTCTGCAAATGAGTACTATTTTAATAAAAGTGCAATAAGGGATTGCAATACCGGTATACCGGGATACCGAATACCTGTATTTTGAGCCATTTGTACAATTTTGCAATACCGGTACTCACAAGTTTAAATATCGGTTTTTTTGGTATTTACGAGAAATTTTTTAAATTGTCTTCTCTATATGTTCAGAGTTCGCCAACATAGAAAAATAGTATACGTTTTTGTTTTTATGTCTCCCTAACTGGCGAAATTAATTAGACTATGAGTATAAAGTTGTATCGTGTAATTAAGAGATAAAATATGGAGGGGGGGGGGAGGGCAAAACTATGCTATTACAGCTTAGAGTGATACTGCACACGCGCAGGATTTGCAGTCGTACATTCATACCTGTGAAAACAAGGTTGTAGTTGAGAAGGGGCGTAATATATTTCGATATTTTTTAAATTGGTTTGTTCTTCAAATTGAATTTGCGTATCATATTTTAGGGTTTAAAATGTTTTTCAGGCTCTTTGCATACATACTCATACTAAGGAATAAGAGAGAATAACTTTACTGAACATAAAAAATCCTAAATTTGTAATGTACCACAGACTGAATAGTGATATTTACACTTTTTTTGTGATTGAAATAAATAAGATTTTACATTACTTTTTTGTGATTCTTTATATACTGTTATAATTTATAAATTACAAATGATTTTTTTTTGTGATATTAGCACTTAAATAAAACAAACAAAAAAAAACATTTGCGTTTTCTTTCTTTTTTAAAAATTTCTATACAACCGGTATTAAACCCGGTATCCCAGTATTAAGATCTAAAAAATACCGAATACCGGTATTGAACTTTTGGTCCGATATTGCAATCCCTAAGTGCAATGTATGAAAAGAGAAAACGCCGCCCAGCCAGTATTGTGGTTTGTAACCAAATGGGTTCGGGCTCGAATTTCGAGTAAGGTATAGTTGCGTATCTTCTTCGAGAAAAGGAATCGAACTTTCACCTGTAATGGATTCCCATATCGAATGGAAAGCAGCGCACCCCTTCTGTTATATGCTGGGATCATCATTTGTACAAAAAACACACGACAACAACAAGAAAAAAAAACTGAAGTAAAGTGAGGTGAGAAAAAACAGGAAAAAAGATCGACCAGGGTTCGATGTTTCCGCTACAGAAATATTTCCGAAAGAGGAGCCTCACTGAAAGAGATTCCATCCACAAAATGTGAGTTTTGCTATTTGGAGACCACTGATTAGAGATAAGATAAGCAAAACTGTTGTAAACCTTATTTCATAGAGTCGAGTTAAGACAAGCTCCAGTTTCTAATCTTTTAAATTATGATTATTCAAAGAATGACTGCCACAACCATGCCATGTCTGTTATTTATAATAAAACAGATATTACACAATGCATTTTGACAGAGAAAAATCGATTGACTTAAATAGATTAGAATACAATTAAATATGCTGCTCCCCCTCCTCCCTATGTTCGTAATATATATTCTTATATCCAGCCTATTTCTTCTTTTTAGCAACAGATCATTTAAAGCACTAAATCCACATTCTGTCAGTGGCGTAACGTACACCCCAGCAACGGCGGTGAGAGTTTTAGTGATCCCAAAGCCTGACTAACGCTAATTACACAATCCATTGTAAGATCCGCTTTGGGGTCCAAAACCTTGAGGGGGCCTTAATGTGTGTCCTCCGTTACGTCACTGCATTGAGTTAAATGTGAAGATGGAAATGACAATAGTTCTCTTGCACATTTGGTTAGATTTGGATATTTGATTTCTTCATAAAGCCATGCTATCACTCCTTTTATATTAAATAACGATTTAATTGACGCATCCTTTTGCATTTTTGCGAGTTTTTAATACTGTAAATCTGAAAAATCTACTAGTATTAGCTGCGTCATTCAAGTTGAGAAATTATTTTTTTTGTGAATCAGAAAATCTTTTTTAAATCAGCTGACAAAATTTTTAGATGATTATCAATAACATCTATACCTGTATCAATTACTTCACGTTTGTGGAGTCAGTAAAACCTTGTAAAATTTTTGTTTAAAAAAATTGGATATATTACTAATAAATAGATCTTTTACGCTTTAACTGAGTCATTTTTCGAATTGCCTCCTTGTGGGGCGTGGACCCCACTTTGAGAAACACGTATAGCCCATTTTTGGGACTTTTAAAGGTAGATAAATAAAAATATTTTAGATGTCAATATCTACCCCCCCGCCCATCTAGCACCATCCATTTTAACTGACTTTTATCCAACCGAGAGAGAAATGATATCGAGCGCCGTTGCTTGCGTCACGTTTGCAAACACATTTTTACCGAAGTAGGGCCGAGGGGCGGATATTCATAGGTAGGACCCATCGCAGTCGGCACGTGACCCAAACGATGTGTCTCCGTCGCACAATGCATTTATTTTCATCTTTTTGCGGTCCCCCCTGCAGCGCACGCCTACCACCTCTGGCCATTGTTCGCGCAGTTCATGCAACGATGATCTCGATAACTATCGGGGAAGGGGGGTAGAAAAAAATTATCGTATGCTTTGTCCATCTGTTTATTCGATTCAGGTATTCCCCCTGTCCGCCACCACCCCGATTATTACACGCCACAGTGAGTTTTGTTGAGCTCAGAGTGTGTAGGATGTAACTTCATTGAAACATAAATGCAAGAAAATGATTTTTACATTTTATGCATCGCGTGTGCGTTAGTGGACTCTCCGGGTCTGGAAAGTTTTGCTTTTGTGGGTTTGATGAGGTTGCAACTATGTTTCTGTCTGGCGATTGTGAACGCTGAATCTATGTATCTTGACTTTTAAAAAAAAATGTCGTTGGATCTCTTGTAGCAGAAGCCTTACGGGAAATGTAAAAAGCCATAATTTGATGTTAGTATAAAAAAGAACCAGAAGTTTGGAGTTCTCTTTAAGAATTCAACGTATAAAAGAAAACCAATGAAGCGTTTATAACGAAGAACTTTTAAACCTAACAGAATGTATTGAAAAAAAAATGGACAGCAAATACTCTAAAGCACAAGCCACCTTTAAATGGTTTAATGTATTGTAGCTAAAAAAAAAAAAAGCTGACAAGAATACAACGAAAAATTGAACTTATTTCAATATATAATCAAAGCAAGTGGAGTTAGAAGGAAAAAAACTTATACGCGAATAACACAAATTCCGTAACTCAAATTTTACTAGTTTCTTATATAGAATAAACCTTTTTAACGTGTAAATTTCTATGCATGAATATATACATTTAGAGATTATGATTCAGAATTTTTTGAGATAAATCTTTAGTCTTTCTTTGTGTACATATGTCAAAAGAACATTACAAATAAATATTTTTTTGAGATGTTCGAATACATTTAGCCGCTTTTCAACAAATTGTGTTGCAATTCTGACGTTTCAATCGTCTATACAAGCAAGGTTCTTTCTCTACCCCTTCCAGATACAAACAGGAAAAACAAAAAAGGGAGGTTTTGGCTGGAAGAGAAATGCCCCAGGAGGTTAGGTCAAACAAATTTTAAACATCCTTCTTCGAAAACTCACGGCGTTTCTCTCCACAAGTGTTTTCGAATTGTTATTACTTTGAAAGAAATGCATAGAAGAATGATATAACGCAGAACAAAAAACTGTTCTCTAAATAATTCAGAAGTGAAGAATCGTAAATGGAATAAAATTTTCAAGCTATTCATTTCTCAGAATATGATTTTCTTTTGCTCCATATTCTGTTCTAACTTTTGCACAATGTAGGTTAACATAAACTCGGTAGCCACTGTAGCCGAGCGGCAATGGTTACGAGCTCGTTGTCGAAAAGCGGGTTTGAAACCTAGAACGACTAAAGACTATCCATATAGAAGAGGTGATGCACATTAAATCAGTCGAGTCTGAAAGTTCTTCTTTCGGCGTGGTGTGATAGCCAGGAGAGGAAGTGCCAGCTCTGGTGTGGTTCTCGTCACTTTGTAACGGGTTTTATTGGCGTTTCTTGCTAATCCTCTTGGGAAAATTCTTACGATTACATCAGCGTTTCTCAAACTGTGGAGCGCTTCCTCCTAAGGGGGCGTGATAACTCAAAAAGGGGGGAGTACGAGCATATCGAAAAGTCGATAACAAATATTATTAATTTGCTGAAAGGGAGCAAAACAAAATACAAATTTAATACTTATCATGATAATTTGTGCGGTTTACAATTGAATTGGTATTGTAGCTTTGACATCGGAGTACATTATTGTTGAATTCAATACATTGTTATTGCATGGAGTGGGCCACGAAGAAAATTGTGACTGAAAACTAGGTCGCAAATATTGAACAATAGAGGAGCACTGGATTACGTTGAATGATTATAAAATCGCTTTCTATATATATATGGAGGAATCGTGATTCATGTTAATGTGAATTGCTATTTCAATTAAAGTGAAGAGAGAGAAGTAGTTGATCGTTGTCAGGCTGATACTGAAGTTAAGAGTTATAATAATTGAAGTTTTTGAATTTAAGGTATCCGACTACGTTCGGAACCGTGATTTTTAAAAGAGCATTAATGGATAATTTTCATGATATTTAGTGTCACTTAGATTAAAATACATGCATAAAATTGTTTTAAGGACCTTTTGACAAAATTTTTTTATTTAAATACAATATTTTGGCAAAAAATTAACTTAGAATAATCTTTTTTCCAAATGTTCTCCTTTTGTGAAAAATACTTCTATTAGAATAATATTTTGCCTGTATATAGCTCAGACCTCTGTTCAGAGGTTCAACTAGAATTTTTGAAATATATAACTTAGAAGTGGGTTTATTCATATTTTACGACAGCAGAGGGGAGCAATTTTAAGAAAAAAAAAAACGCGAATAATTATTTCAATGGGTGGTAACTCTGAAAATGTGAATTTTTCAAAAATTCTAGTTGAGCCTCTGTAGAGAGATTAGAGCTATATACAGGCAAAATATTATTATAATAGAACCATTTTTCACAAAAGGAGAACATTTGGAAAAACTGTTATTCTAAGTTAATTTTTTGCCAAAATATTATATTTAAATAAATTTTTTTTGTCAAAATGTCCTTAAAATAATTTTATGCATGTATTCTAATCTGAGTGACACTAAATATCATGAAAACTTTCCATTTATGCGCTGTTTTAAAATCACGGTTCCGAACGTAGTCGAATACCTTAAGTAAGAAGATTTAACGTTTCACGGAATAAGTTATTTTGTCAAGTCATGAGACGAGTAGGATTGCGTTGAATCTGACCATCAAAGATAATAATCGGATACATTTTTTCTTTTTAGTAAATTTATTATTGTTCATGCATTCAAAAACTTCCTTTTAGTTTTTCATTTTCATTAGTATCTACTACAGCATCCATATGGTTTTTATGGTATCCGACTGGATTCCAATCCATAATTTTAAAAAGCGTATAAAAGAATAATTTTTATATTTTGTCTCATATGAACTAGAATACACATATAAAATTGCTTTAAGAATTTAATTACAAAAAATTATGTAAATACAATTATTTGGCAAAAAATGAAGAAAGATTGACATATTTTCAAAACATTCTACTTTTACGTGAAAAATGCTTTTCTCCACAGTGACTGAACTAAGATATTTGAAATTTATAATTTTGAAGTGGATATGAGATCATAATTTTAATATTAGATTTGAGGATTGATTAGGGTTGAGAAATTTTAACACAAAACATTTTTGTTATTTTTCAATTCCTACTATTATTTCACTCTCTCCTTACATATATTTATTTATATATATCTTGTTAAAATACTTTTTATTTATCCACTCAAGTTCAAATACATTTTTTAAAAACTTGTAGCGGATGACACTTGATGTTCATACAGTTTTTTCAAACATTAATTCATCAATTAAATTTTATTTTTTTTAATTTTAAATTTATTCTGCGTTATTTCTGTTGAAGTTACAATTGGCTACAGCAGATGGTGCCAGTACGTTTTTCTAACGAATTAAGAATTGCCTTTAAAAAAAATTATATTACTGGTTTCAATTGATAGCAACTCTGCAAATGATGCTGATACAATAGAGTTCTGAAAACTAGGCAGGCCGAACAACTCGGCCTCACCTCGCAGGTAGAGTAAACTCCACTTGCACAGTTAATGAAAAAAATGTTAGAAAATGATGAAGACGTCAACGTCGGGATTCCGAACACTCTTAAAATATCATATAGAGAAGGTCTAAAGACTATCGAAACGCCTTTCAGTATTTTGAACAAGGTCTGTCGGTAACGGACTTACTGTACCTTCCGAGATAAAGCAGCAAAACACAGGGTGCAGTATGGAAGACAATAGGACATTACATAATTTTTTAATCTGTCTTCATAAAGTACCGCAAAATCCGGCGTATAACGCGCTCCTTTAACACAAAAAATAAGATCGAAGTTTTCGGGTACGCGTTATACACCAGGTATAAAAATGAAAGCTTTAAAAATATAAAGAAAAGGGACGAGCAAAGAAAAAAATTTAGATTCTACATACATTGAAATACTATTTATTTAAAAGAAAAGACATTCCTCTTATGAACTTAAAGGGTTTTAGTTCTAGAAGTATGCTATTTTTTAAAAGCTTGGAATAATACCTCGAATAAATGATTTCAAAACATAAGAGAATTGCACACATGTATTTCAGATATCTTCTTGAAAAAGGGGGTTGTGTGTTATATGGTGAATGTACCTAAAAGTTCAAAAATGTAGCTTGAAAGTATAGGAGCACGTTATACAGCGGTGCGTACTATACGCCGGATTTTACGATAGGTACTTTTTCTTTGTTTAAGGGTATTTGGGCAGTTTATGTTCTGTTGTATTCTCATAGAACAATACATACAAGTGCAGTACAATATTTTCTGAACAAAAAATACTCGTGTACTTTTTTCTTTTAATCCCATTCTTGATAAACTGGCATTTTCACAAACTCTCGACCACCCTTCGGTCTACATTAGGCCGAGTTTTCGTGACTCTATTGTATAATGTGTACTGCGACTTTAAATATTTCACTTTCGTTAAAAATTTGATTTACTGTTAATATATTTGACTTCTATCGTAATCAAGTTATTCTTGGTGCCAGTTTTATTAACACCGTGTATAATGGGATGTTATCCAATTCTGAATGCTTGTTTCTTTTCGTAAACTTTAATCAACTTTTATCATGGAAACATAAAAAACAAACAATCAAAATACATCGAAAGAAGATCTCATAAAAAAGCATCAAAGGAAACAAATCAATTTTATACATTGTGATGAAAATACCAGAAAGAAAGCAATTCATGGAACAAAGGATCCGAATATCTAACTTTCGGGGTGGAAGAATGAGAAGGAAGAGAAATATAAAAGCAAACACAAAAAAAAAAAAATGTTGGTTTTTATTTATGCATAGCGTAGGGAAGCGCAAGATGGAAGCCAAGCATGAAAAAAAAATTGTCAATACTTCAGGAGTAGTAATAATAACTGGCTAGGCTTCTCTTTTGGCGCAATGGGGCGCAAACTTGGAATAGCGCCAAGGGCTCTGATGAAATACGGAGCTCTCTTGGTGACAGATATGGTGATGGGCTTTGCTGAGAGAGACGAAGAGGGGTTTAAAACATCGGAATACGAATTTATGGCTTTACCGAGGAAGTCATAAAGAGTCACGAGAAAACACAAACTGCTTGCGTCATGTATTACCAAGTATCGTAGTCCAAAACTCTAGCCGTGATAACCAAAAAGCGCATCACTTCTTTTTTTCCCTTCGCTTTCCGTATTAGTTAGCGTGTGAAGTTATTCTTTCTGCGATTAAAACGGAACAGGGCTTTCTCGCGTCAAATCGAATGTAGAAGGTCAATTCTTTCTTCCCTTGTTCCAAAAACAAAACCTAGTAACCATCCGATCTTAAGACCCTCGTGTTTCTTCTGTAATGTCAGTGTCGTTTCTTTCTTTCTTTCTTTTTATTCTTGTTATTATTATGCCTCTTTTCTCCTTTGCCATCTCTTTTATTTTAAATTTATTATCGTTTTCAGTGTGTCTAGAATAAGAAAATCGTCGTAAAATATCTCTCTGATAACGACAGAAGTACTCTCGTCTTTCATTGGACAAGGATGTGGGTTTCAACGAATCGAATCATTGCGTAAGAAGACATAACTTTCAGTTTTTAGAGTCGTGTATCAGATACAGTCTGTTTTGGGAAATTACGGAGAGAAAAGAACGGAGGATGCATATAAATGTATATAACTTTGATATGTTTTGTAAAAATTTATTGTCGACTCATTTTGTTTTATTCTTTTTTTTTCTTTGCTAAGGACACGATTATTACAAGCTATTAAGATAGATAAAAATGGAGTTAAGAAAAAAAGCGCCCGAAAAAGTAGCAGTTTGATATAAATTCAAGGAAGTATATTTTCAAGGTTAAAGTATTGAATAATAAGAACAATAAAAAAGAATCTGAATTCTAAAACGTCGGAATTTAAACTTCGCAAATTGAACAGCAATATTGAACTAGATTTTTTAAAAAACACATATATACATGGGCGACATATTAAGTGAATTTTTAAAACCTTTTTTACCTTGTCTGTAATTTATCCTAATAAGTAATTAGTACAGATGTCATAATGACATTTAAGCAATATGTCTTTCAGTCTTTATTTTAGAACACATTACAGTTTTTAATGGCAGACTTCAGCACAATATTTATTAAGAAAAATAGTTTCGTCAGCCGTTTATAATTGCTTTTTCTGTAGTAATTAAGAAAGCTTATCAAGTATCCTTGAGATTTTAATTTAATTTGACATTGAGTTGAAATTAGATTCTCTCAGCTGTATTTCCGTGTCTAGAAAAATACGCGATTTAATAATTTTTCTTTTTGAAAACGTATTTGACTTCATTTTTGTTTATAAAAGGTGCTTTCTAAATTCTTAGATGATGTCTTAAAGAAAAATAACCCAAAGCACTTAAAAACCACTTTTAAAACCGTGATTTTGATAAAACATGCGTATAAATGAATTTCTTTTTATATTTAGTGTCAGTTAAATTAGAATATACATATAAAATGGTTTTAAGAATATTATTACAGTAAAAAATTATTAAAATGCAATTTTTTTGGCCAAAAAAGAAAAAAAAATGACATATTTCCAAAACATTTTCCTTTTTATGAAAAGGCTTCTATGATGATATTCTTCCTATACATGGCTAAGACTTCTGTATAAAGCCTGAATTAAGATTTGATGCATATAACTTAGGTGTGGATTTATTCATATTTTAATATATCAGAGTAGAAAACTTTTAACAAAAAAAGGTTGTTATTGCAATTGATCGTAATTCTGAAAATAATGGGAATTTTTCAAATATTTCAGTTCAATATCTGTAGAGAAGTCTTAGCTATTATATATACGCAAAATATTATTAGAGAAGAATTTTCCATAAAAGAAGAATGTTTTCAAAACATATCATTCCCTCTTCATTTTTTTACCAAAAAATTACGTTTAAATATTTTCTTCTTGTTCGAGTACTCTTAGCATCATTTCATATATATGTTCTTATTAAACTGACACTTTGCATTAAAAAACTATTCATTTATACACTTTTCCAAAACCATGGTTCCGAAGGTCACCTTAAGATAATATATACCTTGATACCTTTGTTACCCCATTTTCAAAGCACACTATTTTTACTCTTTAAAAGCAATGCTAAAACTGTTTCTACCTTTTTCTAATGAACTTATCAATTTTATTTTGTCAAGAGAAATGAAAATCTATGATGTTATGACTAACTGTTTTCTTTAAAATGACAATAGTTTGATCATTAACATTAAAATACAAATTTATTTTACCTTGACTAGAAAAATAAACACATCTCTCCCCCAATAACTTTTCTAAAATGATTTTGAGGATATTTAAAAATCGTTTATCTTTTATAATAGTCTGCAAATGAAATTGAGGTTAAAAGGTCATGAAAATAAGCTTCTGAATTTTCTCAATCTTATGAATTATATTATTGTATAAAACAATAATTATCTTACTTCAGTAGATAGCTTAACCTAAAATCTAGATGATTTTTCGTCTTGTTTTCTATTTTATAAATTAGTCATAATAATTTTTACTTTTTTTGTAAAGGGCGTTTAGATGAATCATTGGTTTTCCCCATTCCACAACGGGAAGCTTCAAGCATTTTTGTTAGAACATTTTGTATTCGAATAATCAAATATATAGAAGCAAGTTTCTTAAAGAAGATAATGGATTCAAATTACTTTTCTCTGATTTATTTCATATATATTTAATATTTAACAGTTTATTATTATTATTATTTTGAAAAAAGTAAAAAGTACACAAATATGACAAATATTTTTCTTTTAATGTTCTACGAGATATTTTTTATTACATTATTTAGCAAATTAATTCTTACTTTTTTTTTCTAAAGTTTTATTTTCTTGGAAAAATTAATGGTAGATTGATTTGTAAATGCTTCAAATATTAATTTTTTGGATAATGTCAACGTTTTATTTATAATCGAGTTTAAAAAAGAAGAGACAAGGACATAAGAATTTCCATCTTGAAAATATTTTCGAAGAGTTCTAAAATTGAAATATAAAACTTAGTTTTGCCAATCCACTACCATTTAAACAGAAAAAAAAAATCAGTACTCTCTTTATTAAATGTTCATAGTAGAAAGTTACCTCCCCCCCTACAGATATCTAAAAAGATGAAGAATTAACAATTATATTCATAATAAATTAATAAATTAATAGATGGGAACATTTAAATAAATGTTCCCACAATTTGCGTATCTAAAGCATTTTACGATTTAATGAAAATGGATTCCTGGTGAGTAACTAAAACTTTTGAACGACTGCAATCAGTGGCACACACAAGGAGGGGGGAACCTTGGGGGTCCAGAACCCTCCCACAAAAGCCCTTGATTTTTTTCCCGATTGATTATAATTCTAAGTATATAGTACGTAAAATCTAATTAAGTATTTGTTATTAATGATTATTATTAATTAATGCTAATTATATAATCAATAATTAGTTTTTAACTGTGTTTTGTTCCCAAAAATCAACAAAATCCAAAGGAGCATGATACAAGAATAGAACTTTTCATCCCGGACCCCCCCCCTTGAAAAATTTCTGTGTGCGCTACTGACTGCAATCAATACCTTTTATTCGTTAAGACTTTCTCCTTTGTATTTTTCTTAGTAACTTAAAAATACTTGTTTAATCAAATTCAACATTTTTTTAATGAAGAGGCAAATTTAATTTAAATTGAAAAAAAAAACATGCAGGAAATCCAGTAAAGTGAAAACCATTGATTTCTTTTTAAAAATGATGAAGACGTTAATGCAGGGGGTTGGTCAAACAGCGGCCCACAAATAGTTGTTTGTTTTTTTACTGTCCATCAAGACAGAAAAATAAATAGACATAAAAAGTTATCTGTATTTGGATCAACATATATTTGCGAGCAAAGTTTTTCTGGCATTAAGATCAATAATACAGTAAATACAGATGCAAGCTGCCATTAATTTCCATGCTGTGAAGAGAATTTCAACCAGCAATCTCATTCGTGATTAAAAAGAATTGTAGAAAAGTGTGATAGGGTACATTTGTGCCTCATTTAACAGATTCTACAATTAAATGTGCTGGCAGCCATACATGCGAAATTAACCCTATTTTATTTAACTTATAAGGGGGAATTATACCTTTTCTGATATGCCAAATTAACTAAGGAATACAATTATTTTTAAAAAGCTACGGCCCTTTAGTATCCTCCGCTTCTACATTGTGGCCCTCGAGCCGAAACAATTGCCCACCCCCGCATTAGACCAATAACAGGAATTTTTTTTTTATAGAAAATTTATCAATGTCAAAAAATTTCATCGACGGCATCTATAAACTGATAAGTGTGTTTTAGTTACAATGTCTAAGCTAGAATGTTAAATATATATATATTGTTTTCAGAATTTTAGCTTTTTAAACAAATTTGAACATGGCTAAAGCTTTTCCGTCACGTGGTACCTTCAAAAAACATAACATGTGATTCACAGACTCGTTGCTAATATATATATATATATATATATATATATATATATATATAACAAATATAAAAAATCCAAAGATATTGTCTGTCTAATAATTATGTAATATGTCTTTTGATATTGATTATTTACAATCTCAGAAGATTCACGTTTCTAATATTTCAACTTTTGACACCGAGTGTTTGATATCAACGCATGTTTTATCACAACCCAAACAAGAGTCTAAGAACTTTTCCACATCTAGAACTTAAGCGAAAAAAGTAAACGAAACGAAACGAAAAAAAAAACCAACTTATGACTCATCACCTTGCAATTAGTTAAGTCCAAAAGTCAAAATAACACACGAAAACAAGGCCCGTTCTTCAGTTCCCCTGTGGCCCTCACACGCGACACAGAGCCGACTCCGCGCTTAAAGAAGTTGTCTCAGAGGAACCGAGGAGTAATTTCTCAAGTTGAGTCGTTTCGGGGCCGTCAGAGTTATCGGTCCCTTGTCACGTGACATATCAGGTGACCATTGGCCTGATTTATAGTTGTCTGGCTTGGCTGGAGCCTCTCTTTGATCGGCTTCTGCACCCCTTATGCGGGCCACTTGCAGCCAGAAGATAAAACAGTGACTCGCGGACAACGTCAGTTTTAATTTATCCATGCTCCCCAAAAAGAAGATATTTTCTTCCATTATCTGTGCCCCCCCTCCCTCGAATGTAACCGAAGTTCACGTTCTTTGCGAGTATTAATGCTGGAAAGAAGTATTGCAATAATCTCGATTCAAATAGTTTCAGTAAATTATTTCAATTGATTAAATTGATCGTGATGTACCTGGAGGATATACTCGTATATAGTAATGTTAATCAAATAGTTTCTGTAAATTATATTTCAAAGTAAGAATTGATCCTGATATACTAGGCGGATATGCAAAACTGTGATTCAAATAGTTTCAATAAGTTTTTTGTCAAGCGAAGAACACTTGATCATAATGTACCGGGAGCAGTGGCACACACAATGGGGGATCCGGACCCCCCTCCAAAGCCCTTGATTTTTTTTCCGATTGATTATAATTCTAAGTATGTAGTACGTAAAAATTTAATCAATTACTTGTTATTAATTAATAATTTTATTAATTAATGCTAATTATTTATTCAAAACTTATTTTTTTACTGTGTTTTGTTCCCGAAAATCAACAAAATCAAAAGGAGCATGATACAAGAATGGTGCACTTTCGACCCCGGACCCCCCCCTGAAGAATTCCTGTGTGCCCTATTGATCGGGAGTATATATATAATGTTATTTAAATAGTTTCAGTAAAAGGAAGAATTGATGATGATGTACTGCAAGGATATATGTAGTACAATGTTATTCAGATACTTTCAGTAAGTTGATTCAAATAATGAGTTGATCATGATGTACTAGAAGGATATGGATCAGTGGTGCATACAAGGGGGTCCCGGATGTGGACCCCACATAGTCCTTGACATTTTTTCGATTGATCATAATCCTATGTATATAGTACGTAACATTTAATTAAGTATTTGTTATTAATAATTAACTTTATTAAAAATAACGCTAACTATTCATTCAATAATTAACTTTTTATTGTTTTTTGTTCTACAAAATCAAAAGAATATGTTGGGCGGCGTATTAAAGCATGATACGACAATGGTGGACTTTCGACCCTGATATGGATCAATGTAATTCAAATCGTTTCAGTAAATCATTTCAATTGAATGAATTGATCATGATATACTTGAAGGATATATAGTAATGTAAAGCAAATAGTTTCAGTAAATCATTTCCATTGAATGAATTGATAGTTTTATACTAGATGGATATATGCGCAATGATCTAATTCAAATAGTTTCAGTAAGTTAATGCAATTGAATGAATTGAGTATGATATGTTAGAGAAGGGGTGGGCAATTATTTTAATTCGAGGGCCACATTGTCGAAGCGGAGGAAACCGGGGTACCACACTTTTTTCAATTCCTACTATTATCTCACATTCCCTATATATTTATATAGTTATCTTGGTGGAATTTTCAATCGTTAATAAAATACATTTCAAAGCGCTCAGTTGAGCTGAAATTTTATATACATGATTATTTTGGATGAAAATACAGTAATTTTTAATTATAATTAATAAAGATTAATTAATTAAAACTAATTATTCAAAGAATTAAGGGTACATCCACGTTGGTTTCAGCGACTTGGATCAAAACTTTAAAAGATTTTTTTTCTCACGTTTTAAAGCATTCAGTTGAATTGAAATTTTATATACACGATTGTTTTGGACGACAATACGATATTTTAATGATAATTAATATAAATGAATTACCGTTTAGTGTTGTGATTCTGCCCTATGTATATATATTTATATTAATTGTAACTATTTAATAAAAAGTAGCTAAAAATAAAATTTTTCTTTGTTGATCTAAGTAGGAATTGACTTAATTTTTGATGTGTAACATCTTTCCTCTCGGTTATCGAATTTTGTTGGAGTGATTTCGTCATAAGGGACGGATGTGGGTAAATGGAAATGACGTAAGCGCGAGCTATTTGATTTGACCAATGAGCGCGCGTGATGTGTGTGGTGTCTTTTCACTACTCTCGCATCGGGTCCAACTCTAGTAGGAAGTTGTTTTTTTATATTGTTAAAGTTAGCATTTCAAAAGATTCCAATTCTTATTTAGGATAAACTTACGATCCTTACGCTGAATTGTCAAAGTCTCAGGACTCGTTGTATAAGAAATCTGAGGTTAATTTATAAGTGTAAACTATATTAATAATTATATTTACTGTTAAGTGTCTGAAAAAGTTCAACATTCTTAAGAATATATGAGTAAGTAATATGGAATTATTTGAATAAATATTTTGGAGTGCGTATCTTTTCATACTTTTTGATGTTAATTCCTGTCGATGTCAGTAGCAAACACAGAACAACTCACATGTTGTGACTCCTCACATGGACATTATTTATCGTCAAACAAGTGGACTGGGTATTGCTAGATATCGGAGGATATATGTGTGGCAGAATGCATGTTTGAAAATGGACACATAGTGATTTCGGTGGCTGTATACATTTCTCCGAATCAAACGGTTCAAAAAATTAAAAATTTCTTGCATTTTGTATTTTTACCATATACCGAAGATGGTTCTGCTTTTTTAAAAACAAACTATCACTCGTTTCCCATGATTTTGAGTGATGATTTCAACGTTAACTTCAGTTTGCCAGAAGTTGAGCCACTCATAGCTTTTTGACTGATGAGCTAAAGTTCGAAATGAATACAAATCGAAATATTTCGACAGCTAACAGTGGTACTGTTATTGACGCTGTTCTTCAACAGTTTTTAAATACTTTGAAATCACAAGTATATGTGTCATATTTTAGGTATTATATGTGTCTTATCATAGGTCTATTGTACCCACTCTTCCCCAAATTGAGCAAGAATAAATATTTTTGATAAAAAATCGCATTACTCCAAAATAAAATTTTCATTAAAGATATAATTATTCGATAGAAAATTATTTCCAATCATAAGCGATTCAAAACTCAATTCAATCTCACTCAATTCAATCATACTCAAAATCATGGGGAGCGAGTGATAGTTTGTTTTTAAAAGAGCAGAACTATCTTCGGTATATGGTAAAAGTACAAAATGCAGGAAATTTTTAATTTTTTAAACCGTTCTATTCGGAGAATGTATATGGCCACCGAAATCCCTGTTTGTCCATTTTCAAGTGTATTGTATCCACTCTTCCCCAAATTGAACAAGAATAAATATTTTTTGATAAAAAAATTGCCTTGCTCCTTGTGTTAAATAGTAAAATTTTCATTAAAGATATAATTATTCGATAGAAAATTATTTCCAATCATACTTGATTCATTTATTTCGGGATTAAATTTACTATTGCGTATTTACCACGTTAACATGTCAGATGTTGCCTTACAGTATTCGAATACTGTAAGGCTCGATTCTTTTTTTGTGAAGTTAACTTCTTATGGCACGGTAGGGAGAAATTTTCGTTACGCGTTACCAGTTACGGTTAGCGATGAACGTAAGGTAGAAATGAATGAAGTTCCGAATTTTCCCCTCGTTTTAAAAAAACGCCATTAATTCATACTATCTATCTCAGACAAAAAATAGTTACAGAATCGGAAAGATCATTTTTTTCGCCACGATATGGTATATTTTTTTTAAACAAAATAATGATATTTTCTATTGTTTACGATTTTTTTTAATGAGTCAAAATTAATACGCTTTTATAAAAATGGTTTCTAAATCATTCCCTTTAAGTTTCCTTTCGAGATAATGAATTGATATTTTATTCTAAACAAGTTCATGCTATTCTCTTTTAGAATCAGTCATAAAAAAAATGAACTCTTTTTTTTTTACGATTTTTCAAAAAATACTCAAAATATTAATTAAATATTTAATAACTTCATTATTTATAAAAATAATCTAACGAAACTTTTTTTAATTATTTGTTTTAAATGGATAGTATTATTTAGTTGAATTTGCATCACAGAAAAGAATAAATTGTACCACAAAAATCAACAGATCTAAATTAAATAAAAATAGATGCAGTTTTATTCAGTTCCTCTATTTAGCTAATTTCATTCATGTAGCTGTAAAAACATTTTGTTTTAGAATCATTTTAATGAGACTAATGTACTTTTCTGCAATTTTTGTAAAATCAAGAGCGAGATTGCTAGTTGAAATACAAATCATTGCCTGTAACTTAATATCAACCATTTATATTTACTTTTGTTGATCTTCATGTAAGTAGAACTTTGCTCACATAATTATGGAAACCCAAATATAGAATACTTTCTGCCTATTTCGTTTTCTAACTGTCTTGGGGGGATGCATGTGTTTCAGGAGCCACTGTTTGCACACTCCTGTATTACCACCGTCAGTGGCGCACACAAGGGGGGGTCCTGGGGGTCCGGACCCGCCAAAGCCCTTGATTTTTTTTCCGATTAATTATAATTCTAAGTACATAGTACGTAAAATTTAATCAAGTATTTGTTATTAATGATTAATTTTATTAATTAATGCTAATTATTCATTCAATAATTAGTTTTTTACTGTGTTTTGTTCCCGAAAATCGACAAAATCAAAAGGAGCATGATACAAGAATGGTGAACTTTTGACCCCGGACCCCCCTTGAAGAATTCCTGTGTGTGCTACTGACCACCGTATATGTAGTAATGTAACTAATGTACCACCGTATATGTAGTAATGTAACTACATGTAACTAATGTACCACCGTATATGTAGTAATGTGACTTACTTTAACTCATTTACCAATCAGTGAGAATTATGTCTGAATTTCATTTATTTTTAGCAGTTAAATTGAGGTATTCATTACTTGTAGATTAAAAAAATTATTTTCCTTTGTCATTATTTATCATTCAATTTTTGATAACTGGTACATCTATTTATGTATACAATAAAAAAGGTTCTACAAGTTACTAACTCCACACATTTACATATTCTTTCTTACTTTCTAATCACTGGTGTAGCTAGTCCTGAGCGGGCCCTGTATCAAAATTTCTTGGGGGCTCTTTTATGGAAAAGAAATAAAAGATACTAATTTGAAGGTATCAGAATGTTACACATAAGGGGCCTCCTATAGCTTGGGGGCCCCGTATTATTGATACTGCTTTTACGGCGGTAGTTACGCCCCTGCTTGTAATGCGAGTTATAAATTTAAAGGAAATTTGGATACTTATGTATTAACTCATGCCATTGGCGACCTTTGGCCTATTATAAGTTGAAAAATATGGCCATAATTCTGATCATAGATTCAAAAAGAAATAAATTCTCATAACATGTAAAATCTTTGGCGATTATTTACGGCATACAGACAATCTTTGGAGATAAATTGCTGGCATGGGGTTAATACATAAGTACAAAAATTTGCTTGGAAATTTCCTGCAATGATATCTAGAAATTCCTGGAGATTTTTTTAAAATCGATTTTAACATATGAAAGTACACAAGAGCTTTTGAAAAAAAAACTGCCTTTTATCAAGCAATTTATAATTTTTTTTCCTTTCTAGATATAAAAACTAGAAAAAAAGCAGTTTTAAAATGGGACACTTTCTTAATAACCTGCATTATCTTTTTTTTTTCAGTATAATAATAAAAATGCAAATTGAAAAGCGACTTCAGCTTTGAATTGAACGGGTCGTTTAAAAAATAATTGACACTTCAAGGTTTTTTGTTAAACTCTCTAAACTAATTCTTCATATTAAACACTTTCTGTTCAACTTGTCAGATTTTTTTCCCTCTTAAAAATGACCTACTTATTCAATTATTTGTTTTGAGCGATGACTTCTTCGATTTTTCTTTTGACGACCTTGAAAGATACCCACTGAAAATGGAACAAAAACCTCAAAAAATTGCATATAAAGCAATAGGGAAGACAAAATAGATGGAATAATCGCTCGTCAAGAAAATAATCGTATAGAAAACGAATTTGAAAAAGATAAAGTAAGATGCGGTAAGACTTCGAAAAAAAGGATTTTTAAAACCCACTGCTTTTCAACGAGAGACAGTTTTTTTTTTTTCATATATATGCATTATTTTTTTTGTTTGCCTTTTTTATACAAAACCGTTCGAAAGAGAGAAAGGAGAGGGTGGAAAAAAAGTTCCACATCGAAAAAGATAGGGAAAAAATAAAACTATAAGAAGGAAAAATGCCTATATATAAGAAGAATAGGAACGTTTTTCCTTCTCTTCCGAAACTAAAAAAAAAAATCTGATTTAAAGAAAAATTCCACTGCGTACCACGCCCGAAGAGCAGGCAGGGAAAAAAACGTGTATATATACATATATATACGGGGAAAAAAGAGAGGAAAAAAAAACTAACTAGCGAGAGCCTGGGAGGAAGCTTTTTGGCATACGTAAAAGAACGTGGTATTCTACCTTCATCGATTCGATTCTGACATATTCCAGGCAATTCCTCCCCCAACCATATTTTTTCTTTTCCTTCTTTCCCATTTTTGCTTTTTCTATCTTCTTTCCTCTTTTAGTTGGGAGCGTCTATGTGGCTCTATATTTTTCCCTAGCGATACTCAGGATTTTTACTGTAACAGACATCTTTGCTGCCATGTTGTCTGCAGTAAATGCAAAAACGAAACAACTTTATTGCCTCACTTTTACATATGACTCTGTGTATCTTCCCTCGCTCATTTTTTTCTCCCCATTATTATATTTGTTTGTAGTTGATTATTGTAGCACATCTCTCGGGTTTGTTTTCTTGTATAAGGTGGGTACTCTCTTTCAATAACAAACATGCATACAATGTTTTAGGTGAATGTATTCTATTTTCATTCAGGAATTATTAATTTTCTTTTGACAGCAGTTACATTTGTTGCTACAGTTTTCTCTGTAATCTTAGGCGTTTGTTGAGTTAGAATGCTGAGTTAACCCAGTTTTAGTTTTAACATTTCTAATTGTGTAAAAATGTTCACATTTTAATAAACAAGTAGAGAAAATTTTCTACACAAAATTAATAAGCAGCAGATCTCTCTAAATTTATTAAATAAATAAAATAAAATGAGTGAAACCTGTTTAAATCATTACTTTATAAAGTTTTTATCTCAATTTTTGTTCCCCCTTTCGCACATTAAAAAGTTACATAAATTTTATAAGAATTTATTATTATTTTCTCCTCATTTTATATAGGGAAACAGATGGTAGTTCATTAAATTTATGATGAAACTTATACTTAACCTCGTTGAAAAAATTTATATATTGGTTTAAGATGTGAAAGTAGAGAATTCCATCAAATCACAGAAAGCAAGTTATTTTTAAACTATTATTTTAAACCTCAACACAAGAAAACAATAACAAAACTTATACTCATAAAATATTCAAGTAAAATATGAGGTGCATACATAAAGCATGTTTAATCTATCCTTTCAAATTTTGAATCCATGAGACTATAAATCATGAATGCAATGTATGATTATGTTCCTTTTATTAATGATTATAAAAAAATTGTCCTACATTCAATTTCTTTAATTTTTAATTCATCATAACAACTATTCATTAATTTTATAACCTTTATGTTTATTGTTTTTCTGGGAGGATTTTATAAATGACATTTGAAGCGCGTGCACAATTCTGAATGACGCATATTTTTGTCACAAATTTTGTAAAATGTGTCTAGAGATGCTTAAATAGTGTTTAATTTGCATCAAGTAAAACAAGTTTTAAGTTTTCTCAATGCTCAAAAAATAAATAAAATTTTAAAACAAAATTCATTTTAAACAACTAATAAACCTGAAATGTTTATTTTTAAATCTACTATACTTTTGAATCAAAAAAATTTTTTTTTAAAGTATTAAATACAAAATTTTGGTTAGAATTCCAATGTCACTGAACAATTTTAAACTCAAATTATCAAGTCTTTTGTTCAAACATTTAATCTGCTTCATTCAACTAACGCCTCAATTTATCAAAATAATTAAATAATCTCGTTGACATAAGGTGATTTCTTATGAGTTTCACATAACTGAACATGTGATGAGTTTTTTATCGTAATAAAAGGGGGGAAAAAACTTAATGTTGATCCAAAATACGTTATAAAAATGTAATTTTAGCTGCAAATCAGGAGTTCCACTATTACTTGTTTTGTTACTTGCCATTCGCGCGTATTTGATTGTAAGAATTCTTTTTTTTTCCTTACCTCTTCTTTGCTAGAATTATTTAGGATACTTACTCACAAATCCGAGTCACCCCCCCCCTTTTAACAGCACATCACTTTTCTGCGCATATCACCTTAAGATGACAACATTAGTGAGGAGTCCATCGACTTCAAGTAGTTTACGGACTGCGGGGAGGACGGGAACAAAAGTCAGAACCGAACAAAAGAGAAGTAAAAAAGCAAGAAGAGAGAAAACGAAGCGATTTGACGACTCTATATCCTCCCTCTCCCTCTATCCCCAAGGGTAAAATGCTGCGAAATCCCGGACAAAAATATTTTTATAAAATGGTTCTCTGGACTCTTGAAATGGCAAGGGAATCCTTTTCTGTTGAAGCAGTTACCCGGACAGACAGCTACGTAGCTAGAGGCAAAGAGAGTAGAGTTCTGACACAACATCATCCACGCTCGGAGTCAAACCAACAAAGAGCACAAACAGAAAAACTAAGCGGGTGGCATGGTACACCCCACAGCACTTCCCTTCCTAACTACACGAAACATGAAAAAGGGAAAAAAATACATAATAAATAAATAAATAAAGGCTGGACTGACTACTCTTTATTTATTTCGTTCACGAGAAATGCTGAGCGGTTGTAGTCAGCCCGTCTTGAAATTTACCTGACATATTGACGCGCGAACTTTTTCTTGCTGTTGTTGCTAACTGTCACGCGGTTTGACTCAAAGTGTTTAGCTTCGAGACCTCCCTGTACTTAAGTGAACTACGGAGGTGGGAAATAATAACAGCGTGCGCGGCGGCGGCAAATCGTCCGTGGGCTAAAGTGGGGATGAGCAGATTAAGCTTTTGCGGAAGCCCAGAAACTGCCGAACAAGGTCCTTTTTTTTCTTCCTTCCATGATGTGCTAGGCAAAGCGGACGTAAAGATTATAAACATTCTAAAAAAATGAAAAAGGGAGAGAAAAAAAGAAAGAAAAAGTCCTCCCGATTTTTCGTAATAGCTAGTAATTGCTAGGCTGGTAAAAGGTACATTCAAGAACTAAATTGGGATGGTGAACAATAGTTATGGTTACCCCCTTTGGTTCACCGAGTGTTGGAAAAAGTCTTTGCCCTTTATTACGAATGATGTAAGGAGAGCCATTATTTGAAGTTCTTTTTACGTACCGACACCGATCAAAACTATCAAAAACCTAACCAAATTAAAATATCAATTTTATATATTTATCATATAATAGGATGGATCGAAAAAAAATTATTTTCGTTATTTCGAAATCTACCTATGCGGAAAGGATGCTGTCTGGTATATAGATGAAGAGCAAAATAAAGTATTAAAAAAAATGTATGTTAAGAACTGCCACGAAGGAAACGACGTCAGAAGTTTGTGCTTTTTATGGTAAAAAGTCAAAGGGATTTTTATTAAAGAAAAACAGGTATTTTAGTACTTTTTAACATTTATTGAGATGAGATGACACCTACAAAGTAGTTATAGGAGAAAAAAACACAAGGTGCATTTTAGTATTAAATTTAAAAGAAAGAAAAAAACTCTGTGGAGATTATATACTGTAAGATGAAGGGAAAAAAGCTTGCATCGTAATGGTTGGAGAGCTGAGGCTCTGAACATACAGAAGGGGAATGAAGTTTAGATATTTCAAATTTTTGAGGCATTTTTATTAAAGAAAAATAGACGTGTTTTAGCATTTTTTTAACATTTATTGCGATGAGAGGACAATCGTTAAATAATTACAAGAAAAAACACCAGTTACATTTAACAGTTTCTTTATTAAATTTTTAAAAACTTACTGTCGAAATTGCAGTGCACGATGAAGCGGAAGAGTGAAAAAAAATTAGATCAAACTAATTTGACGGAGCTGAGTTTATGAAATGTCGCCAAGCACATTGTACTACTCCCTACTTAGTACTCATTTATCAATAATCAACGTTTTTGGTTATTTATATTGTGAAAAAATAATTTTATTGAGTCTAAAATCATCCTACCCAAATTGTCTCCCTCCCCCTTTTTTTTATTTCTCAGCCCCTTTGTGTGTTGCAATATTAAATTTTGAAATTATTTTTTTAAAATTATTTTTCTCCTAATCTCCATACCATAGAACAGGGGTGTCCAACCTAAATGACGTCACGGGTCACTTTGTAAAAACATTATAATTCCGCGGGCTGCATATAAAAATATATATTTTTGTACTAGATTTGAACCCACATTACAAACATTTACTGGAGTAAAAATTTGAAGTAGATTGACATATTATTATAGTTTTCACTGTTTGTCATGTTTACAAACATAGATAGTATAATAATACAATGGTCAAATAATATTTAATTTATTTAAATAGTGAGACATCCGTTTGCCCACTCTTTCACTTAGTTTTGTAAGTCGATCCTCAATGCGTGTACTTGCACATCGTAATTAATGTTGCAGGTTTTCGTCCGTTAAGTTTATGCGTGATTTATGTTTGATAAATTTCATTAAAAAAATTATTCGTGGTAACAAAAGCAGCGTGATAAAATAGAAACAGATATCGGATTTATTTGTTAAAAAAATAAACAAAAAAAAATATTACACAAAATAGGCGTAATGAATCTCGTGGGCTGTAAAATTATTCAGCGTGGGCCACATTCGACCCTCAGGCCGCTGGTTGGCCACCCCTGCAATAGAACACCATTTTCTCCCAGGTAGGCTCCGATTAGTATTTTTCCCCTCCATAGAGCCGCGATCTGCTTTATTATGTACTTGATTAATGATTATGATAGGTATAACCATGCATTTGTTAATAGGCTTGAAAGGGTATTTCCAATTCCATTTATTATGTCACATTACATAACACTATGGCATCAGCTATCTATCCAATAATTTGTTTCATTTTAATGAATCGTTACTGTCTAAGGCAGGGGTAGCAAACCTTTATGGGTCAACGGGCCATTTTTTTCTAAAGAAGTGTTTAATGGTGTATAGACGTGCCGTCAAATAATTTTGACTTGTAATTATTGGGAAAGCAATAAAATAAAATACTAATAACCCAAAACTCTGTTTACTACGAAAAAATACCTTTTGTACTATATAGTTATAAATGTTTTAGTTTTCTTATTCATGTATTTCAAATTAAAGTAACATTAGTGTGACTTCTGCTGTTGCAAATTGGATGACAAATAGTTTATATTAGGATTGTAAGATGTTACTTTTTGTAGAATATATGTTGCATTGGAGTCATCTGCCAAACGGTTTCTAAGCAGTTAATTGTTTTTGATGTGGTTCACTTTTTTTGACGAGAGGGTTTGTGATTTGTTTCACAATACCGCTTTACAGACCATGTTCTGCATACCACTATTCCGGAACATAAAACACACACCGCTTCGTCGCTTTTACTAATAAAGCCATGTTCCTCGGCCTCCGCCAAATTTGAAATTCAGTTACACTTACTATCTGAAACGTTTGGTTCTTTTGCTAAACTAGCCTTGCTAAATAACAGTTAAAAATCGTAAATATAACAAAGATAAACTTTAAAATACAGTTGTGTCTTTGAAGTACAGTTGAAATTGACAATGCTATGCGTAGACAAACTTTACATCATAAGCAATTTTAGTCTACGACGCAACTAACGCAGGACAATAACAAACGAGTGTGCTCCTCACCGCTCCGCGGACGATAACTTCCATTTGTTCGTAATACTTCATAGTGAACTTTGAAATTTTGAAATAAAATGCAAACCATTTTGATCACTGGCGTGCCAAAAATATTACGTCGTGTACCATCAATGGCACGCGTGCCACTGGTTTGCCATCCCTGGTCTAAGGGCTTCAAGTAAATATTAAGGAAATTTAAAATATGCAAACTAAATTGGAATTATCGATCTCTCATTGTGCATTTACGTTTATTAAAAATGTACTAAAATATTTAAAGTTCATACATTCTTTAATTTATCGAAGATTGAATTCTTTTTTTAAAAAAATTCTCTTTCTTTTCGTCTGTTTTTTTTGTTATGAAAAAAATATATTTTTTAATGAAAAAAGGATGTCCACAGACGCCAGACTCATGCTAAGGATTTAATCTGTCTGAGTGCTAAATGTTGACATTGAGTATAAACTAGAAATCTGTTCATAACAGAAAATAAAACAGTAATTTTAAGTGAAATAAATTTAAAACTCAGGAAAAAATTAATTCTGTTTACGTTCCTCTTTATATTTCGAATTCTTTCAAATGAAATTCTCAAATAAAACGCTGAATTTCGGACTTAAGCTGCGGTCGAGTTATCTTAACACATTCAGTGTTGACATTGGTTCCACAGTCTTGGCGCCATTGAAGACTTATCATGTAAAGGGGTAATGAACGTTAAATATGTCGGGGCTCAAAGTTCTCCCGTAAATGTGATGTGGAAGTTGGGAGATTAGAGTACTAATTTAGATGTTATCCTCGTCACTCAACCTTGGTTAAAAAAACGTGGTTAATTGCCAATAGTTCTCGATGGGCTTTACGTGCGAAGTTAATTTTAAAAATCTAATACCTTGTTATTTTTCTGAAAAATCTTTACTTAAATTTGTAAAATAATGTGAATATTTTATAATTCAAGTAATATTCTAGTGTTCTCTCAAATTTTCCGTGACTGATAATGAAATTCACCAAATAAATATAATACAATATGAATATATTATAGCGTGAACTATACACATTTCATTTGTGCTTAACAATACCGATTTTTTTTCAGCCATTTTGTTACGTCCTCTTTGTATATAAAAATTATTGACATGTGGATATTATTTTTATGAGTAGCTTAAAAATTCATAAAGCTTATCTAAAATTTACATTATGAGTGAGAGTTATATAAACGTCATACTATAAAGTAACACAAAGCCACCTGCGATGGACCTCGTAATTTTAAACCATGGTCAAGTGACGAGGACGATTCCTGTTCCGACACACTCCTCTCCTAACTTCCCCACCACATCAATGGGAGGACGTTTGAGCTTCGACAGATCCATTCGATCAGATGCATAGGCCCCTCTACACGGCGGGCTTTCAAGGGCGCAAGGCTCGAACTCATGACACGCCAGTCACGAGTCCATGACCTTGGTCATTAGGCTATCATGGCTACTGAAGGGCATTCACATTACTTTTATTATAAATAAGCAGCTTTTTCCCCATCATTCCGTAATTTTTTGTCTTCTGTATTAAAAACGAATGTATATTTCTATTAAAAAAAAAGAGTATTGATAACTCTAGTATTCTATTTATTAAAAGCTATTATTTACTACCAATAATTTAAGAAACTCCCTCACATAAGGTTTGGAAAAACTAAACATTTTTTGGATCTTGACTGCCACAATTAATTGGTTGTGGATTGGGTAGAAGCACTCAGTTCTTTTGAGCCATTATCTCCTATCATGAGCAAAAAAGGGCAATTTGAAAGCATATTAATGTTAAGTATTAAGATAATAAAATACAGTTATTGTAGGTTAATAAGGCTAAAAATTGCATTTGTGCGACAAATTACTTGTGAGAGGTCAAAGTTGAATGAGAAAATCAGAACAATTACATATTTGGGAGTGGGCGTGGAACCTAGCCAGTCCGGTTGCAGCAAAGAAATCCGAGTGTGAAAAATTGGGATGGATAAATTTAAGATGCATTGTTGTCGAGGGGAGCTTCTGTGATTGGCTGATCAGAATGGTCAGTTACTTTCATCTCATTCATCTTTGAGTAGTTACGAAGTTCGAGCAAGTTGAACAACAAAACTAGCTTAGAGACGAAAAATAAGACTATAGGGGGAATAATTAAATAGATAAATAATTAAAATAATTAAATTAGAATTAAATAATTCAGAAAAAATCAAGGTCTTTTAAAATGGATCTGGTTCTGTGAAAAATTAGATCAGGAGACACAATTAACATGGTTTTGTGAATTCATTTCTTGACACTGAAATTTCTGGTTGACAGCAAATTTGAACCGTTAAAACTATTTTTAAATGTAATACTGAATGCATATTTTTTTCTTTGTAGATGCATGGATATGGCGATCCGGGTCCAGACCATCATGTGATGTCTCATGGTCCACCTCATCAGCTGCCTCCTTACCTGACCGATGACCACTCTCTGCACCAACCTCCCAGCAATCTGTCATCGCACATTCCCGGTACACCCTCCGAACTATCGAGCCCGACGAGCGAATGATGCACGCCGACCCCTTGGCCGAAACGGGGTCGGCCGCCACGAACGTCCGACTGATTCCGCACACAAGTCAGATACAGAAAGGAGCTTTCATCTTCGGCAACAACAAACGAAAAATTTCATCCATATGGGGGTTCGCGAGTGGGTGGAATGCGTGCTACGTTCCGAAGAAAAGACATTGTTTGGCGTCGCTGTCCCTGAAGAATGGTTTTGCTATCCTCTCGAACGAAGATGATAAAAGGCACATAGAAATGGAGAGGTTGTTTCATCTAATGAACAACCTATAAAAGCGTTTGCTTATGTTTTCTTTAAAAAAAAAAAATTCGAAAGAGATATTGGAATCTATTATGCAAAATTTTTATTTGAAAATAAACTACGTCCCTTTCTCTAGATCAGCTGTTACATAGTTTACATTTAAAAAAAATATTCATATGAGTCATCATTGCGAAAATTCGATGAAAAAAAATTTCACTCTGAAATAAACATGTGAGCTAACGTAAAATAAAATATTTAAAATAGTTTTCCTAAAACAATATTAAAAATGAGTGGAGTGACTTAGAAAATAAGAAGAAAAAAGTAAAACATGAATTTAGTCTAATTGCTTTCATTTCATAATGATAAATAAAAAGATTTGAAGCTAGGTACTTTTTTTTAACCCCCTGTTTTTAAAAGTCTGACACTTATATATACTTCAATTGATTACGATACCCAAGTCACCAGTTTATTCAAACATTAAAAAATTTCAAAAAAAAAAAAAAAAAAAAAAGTACTTCAGATCAGAAAACATTTTTTGCTTAAGCGAATTGAAAGAATAAAAACATGCACCGTATTATAATATTCTAGATATCAAAATTATTAATGTTGGGCTATTTCAAATACCTTTCTAATTTAAATATAGTGAGTGAGAGAATATTAACGTCGCACTGTTCAGGTACACGAAGGCTTTTAGCGACGGACCACGTAATTTTCAACCATGGTCAAGTGATGTGGACGACACCTGAGCTGGCACCGCCTCTCCTAACTACCATACCAACCTTTAAATATAGAATTTTTAATTTTTCTTAAAAATTAAAAACTGTGGATTTTTTTTTTAAATACTGAATTACCGCATAGCAATCAGTTATCTGAATAATGTACAACTATCAAATTTTTGAATAATAAATTAACATATATATCTATCAATTAAATTCGAATCGAGGTAAATCCTATCTGCTGTTTGAATTGACAATTAAGATAGTTGATATATAAATGTTAATAGAAATTTATTTATTGGGGAATTTTTTAAACAAATTCCAAACAAAAAATGTTTTTTTTATAGAATTTATTTATGCTTAAAAAATTTCTTTAATATAATAAAATGGCAGCGGTAGCTGAGTGGTTGTAATCGTGAATTTTCGAGACTGGTATAAAACATCGCGCCACCTAAGATACGCCATTTAAAGGGGCTGAAGCCTGTCAAATCTATTTAGGCTCAGAATCCTTCAGTGGGCTTCGAAGGAAGTATGGAGAAGGGGGTGTCACCTTATAGGTGTCGTCTTCGTCACTTGTGACCGTGTCTCAAAATTAAGGTTCGTCTACCTAGTTCTCGTGTTGCTTCAAAGTAAAACCAAATTATAATAGAATAAACACATGGTCAAATTGGCAATCAAAATTTTTATATAATATGAGTAGGTTCAGTTAATACAAAGTAACTAAAACAGTTGATCTAGAAGAATCTGAAATTAAAGCTGTTGAATCAAAATTTATGTTCAAAAAGCTGGCGAATTTTCTGTTCTTCAGTATGATTGATAGAAAGATAGGCCAATGACTCCGATAAAAATGGCGAAATTCAGTTAATTGTCTACTATTTCAGTGCCTGCCAATAAAAAAGAAAAGAAATATGCAAGAACAGTGTGTTTTGTTCCCATTTATTTTTAAAATTCTAGCATTGGATTGCTTGTCTTAAGTGTGCAGTGTCTGAACAAAAAAAAATTTCTTTCAATCGTGATATTATACCCCTTCATACAAACTGAATATTGGACAGCAGATCTTATATGCAAAATATAAAACTATGTAAAATAATACCATAATATTTTCTACTGTAAAGGACCTTAAATGTGTATACGATGCTGTTTTTTTTACTCATCCTAAAGCGATAACTGTGGAGAACTATGAAGCTTCAGTCCCAAAGTACAGAACTTTTCTGAAGTGCTCTTGGAGTTCGATCCTCCCGAGATAAATCTAAGTCAATAACAATGCTTTCTATGAATGTTTCAGATCTCAGTTCCAGTGCAGGTTTGTCATCCACACAATACAAATTATTTCACTGCTGTAAAAAAAAAAGTGAAATTTCTGAACTTCTAAAGAAAAGTGTGTGTATGTTTGTGTAAAATAATGAAAAGAAAAAAAAACTGTATGGAGATATTTCTGAGATTTTTTGTAGATTGCAGATGTGTGTGTATAAATAAATGTCTGCAAAAAGAGAAAAAAAACTAACCATGCAGTTTATATAAGTTATATGAATAAATGTGTACATACTTAAAATGAAACTTTTGGTTTTTCTTTGTTTACTTCTCAATAACACAAAAAATTAATGATAGTAAAATTTTTACATGTTTCTTTTATATACATGCTTCGACTTACGATTACAAATTTATAAATATTGTAAATACAGATAATTACATTGGTAGGTTAATAATACCTACTATAAAACAGCGGTCGCCAAACATTTTGACTCACGGATCAGTAAATTCATAATTTAAATCCCGCGGACCACTAATAGGGTTATTTAAGTGTTAAATATATTTACAAAAACATTTGAGATCTAAGAACACATAAAATGTACCTAGTTAATAAAATGAAACTATTAATTGTTACCAAATAATGAAAGTTTTATAAATAAACCATAATAAGATAAACAAAAATTGTGAAAACAAAACAATTAAAAAATAGTTTAAGTATATCAACCTTTTAGTATTATACATTACTATATGAAATGGTGTTATTCTGTAAAGTACCGTTTTTATATCTTTTCACGTAGGGTAATGAATTGAATTATGTTTCACAATCCATCTTAAAACATAATTTAACGTGATGAGTAAATATATTCCACACATTTTTCTGTGGACCAGCGAAATTTTCTTGTGGATTACTAGTGGTCCACGGACCACCACTTTGGCGACCTCTGCTGCAGAATATGGATCGTCAAATTTATAGCTGGGGGGGGTGTTGAGCCAATCTACCAATATGATTCAGGATGCCACGAAGTAGGAAAGATTTGAAACCGATTCCAGCGGCAATGCATGCAAAGTTAAGGAATAGAGGTCAAAAACACAGATTTAGAGTTTTATTATACAATAATTAGGCACGCGCGCATCATTTAAAGATATTTATTAACATAAAATATAACTATTCCTTCAACATAATTAAAAATTAAGCTTGTACATATATTACGTATCTTTTAATATTTATTAAAAAAATAAGCCTAAAATATAAATATCCTTGCAAGTTAGTTACCGTAAAATCCGGCGTATAACGTGCACCCGTACATTTCGATCTTATTCTGTGTGTTAAAAGTGTGCGTTTTTTATACACCGGGTAAGAAAATGAAAGCTTTAAAAATTAAAATTAAGAGATGAACATAGAGAAAAAATTAAGCTTCTCTACATAGATCAAAATACTTTTTAAGAGAAATGACATTCCTAATGGAATAATACCTCGAATAAATGACTTGAAAACACATTAGAGCATTAAGCATGTAAGGAGTGTTTTTTTTCCAGGTATAGAAGTTTAAGTTGGCATTACTTTTCAAGATGGCGACCGATTTAACAGCTGTCAAGTGATTTATTCTCAGTTTGGTTTGGCAATTCATCAAAACGATCATCAAGCAAGGCGTAGATTCGTCGAATGGGCCCAAAACGAGATTGCCGTTGTTCCCGATTTTCATAAGCGAATTTTGTTTAGCGATGAAACGCACTTCTGGTTGAATGGCTACGTCAGCAAACAAAACGGCCGCATTTGGAGTGAAGCTAATCCACAAGTGTATGTCGAAACACCGTTACATCCGAGCCAGCCGTGGCAGTCATATGCCAGAAATCATATTTAAAATGTAATGCGACAAGATTATCTTTCGAATAAAAACGGCGCAACATTCATGTCAAATCGAATAATAAATACATCGTTGTTTTATTGCAATTTTTCTGTGGGGCTAAAAGTTCTATACCTCCATAAAAACACATTCCCGTGTACATTTCAAATTTCTTCGTAAAAAAGAGGGCGCGTATTATACGGCAAATATACCTAAAAATTGCAGTTTGAAAGTATAGGTGTACGTTGTACGCTTCATTTTACAATAAATGAAAAATAAAAAAATTAATGTGAAACTCGTCCTTGTAGTGCTTTATACTTAACATCGCAATAATAACATGTGACTTTCAATTTGATACATGATTCTGAATATTCAGTTGTTAAGCATCTTTGCGGACTTAAAATATATTTCCTACGAGAAAAAATTTGTTCACAATATATACATAGAACCAAAAGCTGTTAAAAGAGTACATATTATTTTCTCTTCAATCAATTAAATCGCTGCGGCAATGGCATATAGAAATTCAAAATAGCTGTCGATTTTTGACAATATAGTTATCATCGAAATATTTTCATAATTCCGCAAATTTTGCTTTCAATAATTCTAAGAATGTTTTTTTTTGTGGCACAGCAATGAGAGATATTTCATTTTGTAAGTATTAAACGATCGTTTGATTTGAACATTTGAAGCTAAGGATGAGTCCCATTTAAACAATTTTCTTTTCTTTTTTACATGAATTATACAAACTACAAGCTAGCAGATTCATCAGAATTCACAAAGAAATGAAAGTAGGAAATAGCCTTTAAATAGAAAAACGCGAGGCGTAGAGGGGAGAGAGTGAGTGAATATTAACGTCGCACTGTTCAGCTACACGAGGGTTTTGGGCGTCGGACCACGTAATTTTGAGCCATGGTCAAGTAACGTGGATGACACCTGAGCTGGCATCCTTTTCTTCTAACTACCGCACCACACCAACGGGAGGACGTTTCAGCTCTCGACAGATTTAACATGCATCGCTGCCCTACACTACGGGTCTTTAGTGGTACTGGGCTCGAACTCATGACATGCCTGCCATGATCCGATACCTTGACCACTGGGCTACCGCAACCCTTAGAGGGGGGAGAGAGCACGCGATTTAACTTAATCTTATAATTTAGTACAATGGTGTAGCGCAGTGGTTGGCAACCTATGGCACGCGTGTCGCATGTGGCACGTGGTACAATTCTCCGTGGCACTCTGCAACACTGTACAAAATTGTTAATTTTTGAGTGGTTGAAAGATGATAAATTTGCAATGGACCTTATTTGCCAAACATCTTCAGAATTATGGACATTTACGGAATTACGAAAAAATCTGAAAGATAACTAAAGAAAAATTTACAGCTTTCTTGTAAATTATTGAATATCATTACTAGAGAGATTTAGTGAAAATTGCATACACTCTGCTTTTCGCTCTTTTGGTTCAATACATTTAAGTAAAAAATCTTTCCTGGTATGAAAAATATTTAGAGTCCGTATTCGCGCGAAAACCAAAGGCTCAGAGTCATGTCGAATTGAAAGTCACAAATTAGACCCTAAATTATACTCTAAGCACTGGGTTCGCAATTAAATTTTTATCTATCTTTTTATTTAACTATAATGATGGGAAATACTTATATTTTATGTTGCCTATTTCTTAGTTTAATAAATATGTTTAAAAATACATTATATGTACACATTTAAATTTTATTGTTGTTGAAGAAATAATTGCACTTTATGCTAAGAAATATTTTTTAAATGATGAAAAAGGAGAATATATAATACAACTGTAGATCTGTATATGTTATTGACTTTTATTCTCTAATTATGCAAGCATTTTCGTGGGAATCGAATTGTTTCGAACGTTCTCTATTCTCTGAATGCATTCAAAACAAAGCACGTTTTCCTTTCTTTCTTCCATCTTAATTTTTCCATTTGAACTATTTCTCAAGGACATCGCCACATCCTGTGAAAACCAGTAATTATAAGGATTCTTTTTGGGTAAAACAAAACTCAAATTGTTTTATTTTACTCCAAATTTTGTTTGCAATTTAAACGAAATTTACAATTTTCCTTACAATTTCAAAACAAACCCAATTTTTTTTACAATTCATTAATATTTGTTTATAGCTGAACTTATTTTTCTTACTATTAATTAATATTTGCTTATGGTTTTCGAATTTTATTCCGTTGACTTTTGTCATTCGCTTCGCTTGCCGTCTTGTCTCGCTTTCGGTTCACAATTGGCGACAGAAGTGCTGTAAAAATTGTTTTAATTACCTTTTACCACTTTAAATGTGTAATTAACAGCATTTGTCTTCGGTCAGAAAATGATTCGAGTCGTCTTAAAAAAATCAAGTTAAATAATTAATTCTCAATTAACTAAAAACCCGACAATAAACGAAACTTATCACAATGTATCTATCAAATAGCGGAACAGTTTTGCAAAGCTGAGCACAGCTGTTTTTACCCGAGGGAAATACTCGACATATGGTCAGTTTTGTAAACGCAAAATCCAACCAAATGTTGGGAAAGTAAAATAATCACAATACTAAAAAAATATAACAAATGTAAAAACAAACATCAAAAATTGGAAAACACGGACAGGTGTGGTCATGAGGGAAGAGAGGGGTGGGTCGTAGTCATGGCAGCATAGTTACAACATACGGTTATGAGTTCGATCGTCCCTATCACTCCGCGAACAGTCGCCATCCGAAAAAGAACCAACTTTGAAGCAGTGTGTGTAACAGAATTCCATATCTTAGACGCTGAATTAAAACAGTTCCTCACAGAATCCCATTTGGTACTGTTCTGAAATTAATACTACGTTTTTACTCTTTCTCGAGTCAACAATAGTAGAATGACTCATGATTCTTTGAGAACAAACTCACCGCTTCATTCGAAGTTGGATCGTTTCTGAGTAAACACCAGAAGAATGAAAAAGACAATTTATGCCTTATGCCAACCACTGGTGACCTTGGCAATTGGAATATAATAATGTTCGATTTTTTTCATCTGATCTCTTGGGGCGTTGGCACTGTGCTCGATTCTTTTCCCACGTTCGGCGATTCTCCAGGTGTTGGGAGTCTCACAGAAAAGGAACATACGGAACAGTTTCGCGCAAATTCCTATATATAATAGAAATAACTCGTTCAAAAAGTAGAACTTACCAAGATAATTTCGTAGCTGTATATTCTTTGATAAACCAATCAGAAAGACAGTTCTGCTGTTCGAATAAATTTCGATTATGGTTCTTAATTTTGATTTTATTGCATTTTTTTTTTATTTTTAGTATCGAGTATGTCAGGGGCAGTAGCGCACACAAAGGGGGTCCTGGGGGTCCGGACCCCCCAAAGCCCTTGATTTTTTCCGATTGATTATAATTTTAAGTACATAGTACGTAAAATTTAATCAAGTATTTGTTATTAATGATTAATTTTATTAATTAATGCTAATTATTTATTCAATAATTAGTTTTTTACTGTTTTTTGTTAACCAAAATCAACCAAATCAAAAGGAGCATGATACAAGAATGGTGAACTTTAAGCACTGGACCTCACAGACCCCTTGAAAAGCACTCTTGAAAAATTCCTGTGTGCGCTATTGGTCAGGGGTATTGAACCTCTTACGCTTTGCGGAACCCTTTTGAGCTTATCGTTTTCTCGGAGGAGCCTTTTGATCAAAGAGAACAAAAAATAGGATATCAAAGCTTTATCCTACTCAAATTTAGTTATTATTGCATCTTTATTTTATCAATGGCCCAATAGCTCAGTTGGTCAGAGCATCGTGCTGATAACGTGAAGGGCGTAGGTTCGATCCCCCCACGGGCCAACACATTTGAGGCCCAATGGCCGAGTGGTAGCATATCGCACTTCCGCGCCAAAAGTCCGGGACTCAAGGTCGTCTGAGCCTTTCATCTCTTCAGTGGATCGATAAATGAGTACGAAGCTTATTTAGGAACTAAACACTGGGGATTACGAGTCAGACTGACTACCTGACCAAAACATCTGCTCATGCACTTAAGTGTCGATGGTCCCGAAAACTGAGATGGGCACATAAGACCTTGGTCAACCATGGGCTGTTGAATCACTGAGTTTAGTTCATCCCAATATATGTATCTTAAGATAATGAATGGTAAGATAGCTAACAATCTTTTTTCTAAAATATATTCCAGGAACAATCAACAAAAGCAACAATATTTTAAATTATAACAAACTAAAAAGACAAATATATTAATGATTTGGCTGTCATCTTTTTATTTATTTTTTTTAAATTTTACGTGTGGAATGATTTTTGAAATAGATTCAAAATTTCGATGTCTTATAAAAATTTAAATTTTACTAAAATTTTAGTACTTTGATTAAGCAATCACTTGCGGAATCCCCATCAAAGTTCCAGGGAACCCAGGTTGAAGACCTCTGCGATATGTTATAACCAAAAAATATGAGCATTCCTTAAATAAATCAGTATTCTGTAATTTTGCAGCAATGCGTAATTTGAAAGAATCTTTTAATATTTTTCTCCACATCTTTCAACCTTAGATCCAAATTACCGCATTACCAAATAGGAAGAAATTTCGTTAATATTTACGTCAATATCCAATCGGAATTCCTAATTTAGAGCAAAACCTTTAACTTAAGGTGGTAAACTTTCATTATATTCTGCACAGATACACTTAAACTGTTAACAGCTGATACATCAAACGCTTTGTAGTCCTTTTAGTTTAAAGAGAACTTAACAGAAGAATGTTATGGAACACATGTTTCAAAGAGAAAGGAAAATTCTTTTTTAAAAAACTATGCACGGAATTCTTTTTTCCTTGAAGATATTTTTTCTGTACCTTTTAAAAGTATCCAAGCTAGGAGCTGTTTCTGTAGTCTACAGAGCTTTAATAGTGTAAAATACAAGCCAGAGTACCCTCCACTTCACGGGTATTTCATGTCATATACATTCACTACATATATATGCATGAAACTTAGGGATTGCAATATCGGACCAAAAGTTCAATCCCGGTATTCGATATTTTTTAGATCTTAATACCGGTAGTAGAAATTAAAAAAAAAAGAAAACACAGGTGGGTTTTTTTTTTGTTTTATTTGCCAGTTAATTTAAAAAAGTTTTAAGAACATTTAATAAAAAAACTTGACTAAATTTGAATTAGTTAATCTCTTTTCTTCTTTTTCATTTTCATTTTTAAAATCATTATAATTATGTAAATACCGTAAGACATTTTCCATTTCGGTATACATTTTTTCTATGTGATTTTTTAATGTAATATATAATTCTACAGATAGTGACGTGTGCTATTCATTCAGTGACTGCAACATGAAATTTATTGTTGCATTAGTGTTAGTAAATTAGAATCTGTCTGAAGTAATCCCTAGCCAGTTTCATTGGAAGTACAGCCGATACAGTTCCGGATATTAAGTCCGCAATTCGCTATCGGAAAAATTCATTTGCAGGTTTAAGTCGATCATTACTTTTAGTATTGGATTTTTCAGTTTCAAAAATTGTTCCATCATTAGGAATAAACCGATCCCCAAAGTGTTTTAGAATCTAATATTAACAGATGTTCTGTTTCTAATAATTACCGAAAAACGCTATTTACGTTAAATATTGGTATTACAAAATTGTACAAATGGCTCAAAATACCGGTATTGCAATCCCTAACGACACTATACATTCTTTTTAGGTCATTTTTATCCAAGTCCTAACAACACACATTCGATTGCATTAAATATTCTTATAGTCCTTGCTTCTTGATTAAAAACAAACAAACCGGGACTAATTTCTAAAGAAGAAGTATGTTTATGATTCAACCTCCCTCCTCCCCTACAGCCACCAAAGTCTTATTTCCTCAAACCCCATTTTTAGCGGATCTCAACTCAGCTAAAGTAACATGCTCGAAAAGCTACCATAAGTTGCTACTACTAAATTGAGCAATTAGACCTGTAGATCTAATTGCTCAAAAACAGGAATTTTTTTACCTATAATGTCTCCACAGCCGTGCAATCCTCCTTTGCAGTCGATTTCCACAAAATGTGTTCTTCAAACTTCTGAACAAAAGAAACATGCTTTTTGAACTTCAAGTCTAACAGTTCAAAAATTGAATTTTTTCTACGTGTAACGCCCATGTAACCATCATTGGAAGATGATTTTCGCAAAGCCTACTGTTAGTGGATCTCTACCCTATAAAATAGTTTAACTGAATGTTTTCGAAATTTCAAGTCTGAGGGTGTAATATTTCAAAAACAGGAATTCATGGGAAAAAGACCCCGAAACCTCTCTTAGGAGTCGATTTCGCAAAACCCTTTTTTAGCATATTTCTACTCAACAAAAGAAACATGACAGCGAATTTCAAGTCTGTAGGTGTAATATTTCGGGAGATCTTGTGATTGACTGAGTATAATAATTCTCATATATAACATACATGTCGACAAAAAAACCCTTTTTTTTAAGGAAAAACTACTTACGTTATAGCTTTGAAATTTTACACGCACATTAATCTATATTAACAAATATTTTGAAGAGAAGTTATTTTTAAAACAAATTTATGGGTATACGTGTATTTTCATCGTATTGAAATTTTTAACGTAACTTTACATATGAGTTTTAAAATAAAAATACATTAGATATTTTTTAGTTTTCTAATAATGTATTCAAAAATAATGACAGTACAACTGGTCAATAAATTTTAAAAAAAATAACGGTTCCTTTGTCATTTTCAACATTTAAATGCATATTATTGCCAATTGTCAACATTCTCGTTCCACTCTATTTTATTCAAACACCTGAGTGTGTGCGTTTTCGAATACACTTTGGTAAACATAGATGATAAATCATTTGTGAAAGAAACAACTTGACATTACTTTTAGAGGGTATAAGATTATTTTTGATACTTGAATGGGGTGGTTGATAGAATACAGTGTTAGTTAGACAGATCTTTTCTATTTTCGAGAGTTTCCTTTGAGAGAAATTTATTTAATTGAAAAAAAGTTCTCATCTGCTGTCAGGTAAGCTATCAATGTTTGACGCTATATTTGAAAACTTTATTGAACATATGCCAAGTTTTTGGGAAATACTGTATATTGCCAAGAGTCTACATACAACTTCTTTCAAAATAAATGCTCACATTACTATTTTACCAGATTTTTTTATTATTATTTGTTTACGTGTGCCATTCCTATGCACACAAACTTATTCTTTTTTAAAATTTAAAACAAAGAATAATACATTTAAGGGTTAATAATATAGAAAGAGAAAAAGCTACGAAAGAGTTTTTCATTCAGGCATATGTATTGAAAATCCATCAGGAATTTTACCTTCCAGAGCTTAGTAATCCTTCCATAACAAAATATTGTGCTCAAAATAGAATATTGAGGCAAAATATTTTTCCCAATGGGACTGCGGTTTGGTAGTTACCATTACAGACCTAGTACATTCCCTGGGAATCGGTATCATTTTTAATTGCTGCAGCATACATGTGGATTACCAATTACCACTGTGTAATTTTGACGCCCAGTTTTCTCTCCAGCAGGAGGCACCTGAGCTCTGACAATACGAAATGGTACCAGGCAATTTCATTTTGCCAAGGTCACACAAGCTAAACATGCACTCTTGGGATTTTTAACATGCCGCGTAATCAAATGACAAGAACAATGTAGATTTTCTGCATCATGAAAATCCACCGATTGGGGCCGTTGTTGAATCCGCAACCTAAGGCATACATGGCCAGCTACAAAATTAACAAACCACTACAGCCAGCAGGTATTGAAAAAAATTGAGACAAAATATTGTATTGGCAAATCCTTGAAGGAATTTGACTAATCTTAAGACAAAAACCTCTCGCAATGTTTCCCCGCATTTCCAAAAACTTGACCTTCCATGTGGTCATTTGAATGGCCCTTACCAGACTATTCTTTTTCTTTATCAACAATCAACTGAAGATGGGTAAAAAACGTTCTTGTTTTGTATGGTAGGGAAAGAAAAGGGTTATTCATGAAATCTGGGAGAGGATTGTGTGTTTACTTTCTGTCTCTGTTGACCTTACAATTCTGTGATAGTAGTAATGGTTAACACTCATTCGGAAGTTAAAAGAAAGAATGCCTGGAAGTTTGAGGATATTTTTTTTTATCTGAGGAAGACCCTTTCTTGCATAATTCTAAAATTAAACATTTCCCCATTTCAAACAAATTAATAGTTATTTGCTGAAAATTAAAATTATGTAATTTATGTACCGTAAAATCCGGCGTATGACGCGCACTTTGAACACAAAAAATAAGATCGAAACTTAGGGGGGGGTGTTACACGCCGGATATAAAAATGATAGCTTTAAAAATAACAAAAGAATTGAGCATAAAAAAAATTTACTTCTATATGTATCGAAATACCGTTTGTTTTAAAGTAACGACTTACATTAAAAGAGTTGTAGTTCTAAAAGTATACTCTTTTTTTCAAAAGTCTGGAATAATACCTCGACTTCAAAACATAAGAGCAATGTATACTAATATTTCAGATTTCTACGTTAAAAGGTGGGTGCGTGTTATACGGTGAATATACCTAAAAATAAAAAAAATCAGCTTAAAAATATAGGTGCGTATTATATATATATATATATATATATATATATATATATATATATATATACATCGGTGCGCTTTATACGCCGAATTTTACGGTAAATTTATCAAATGCAACTTTTAATTATTTTTCCATAATGTTTACAGATATGCATATATAAATATTAAGGGTGTTTTTTTAGAGGTATAGAACTTTAAATTGCAATAAAACAACGATGTATTATTCGATTGACATGAATTTTTTTTATTCGAAAGATAATCTTGTGGCATTACATTTTAAATATGATCAAGCAGGCGTAGATTCGTCGAATGGGCCCAAAACGAGATTGCCGTTCTTCCCGATTTTCATAAGCGAATTTTGTTTAGCGATGAAGCGCACTTCAGGTTGAATGGCTACGTCCACAAACAAAACTGCCGCATTTCGAGTGAAGCTAATCCAAAAGTGTATGTCGCGAAACACCGATACATCCAGAAAAACTGACTGTTTGGTGCGCTTTATGGGCTGGTGGAATCCTTCTTCAAAAACGATGAAGGCCACAACGTTACAGTCAATGGTGATCGGTATAGAGCCATGATTACTAACTTTTTCATTCCTGATTTGAACAATCATCATGTCCAGGAGCTGTGGTTCCAACAAGACGGCGCAACATGTCACACAGCTCGTGCCACAATCGATTTATTGAAAGACACGTTTGGTGACCGCCTAATTTCACGTTTTGGACCTGTGAATTGGCCTCCAAGATCTTGTGATTTAACACCGCTAGACTATTTTCTGTGGGGCTTTGTAAAGTCATTCGTCTATGCGGATAAGCCACAAACGCTTGGCTATTTGGAAAACAACATTCGCCGTGTTATTGCTGATATACGGCCACAAATGTTGGAAAAAGTCATCGAAAATTGGACGTCCAGATTGAACTACATCCGAGCCAGCCGTGGCAGTCCTATGCCAGAAATCCTATTTAAAATGTAATGCCACAAGATTATCTTTCGAATAAAAAAAATTCTTGTCAATCGAATAATGCATCGTTGTTTTATTGCAATTTAAAGTTCTATACCTCTTAAAAAACACCCTTTATATGTACTGCATACTTTCTACTTAAAATTAATATTGCTGACAAAAATTCAAGAGAAATTTTCATTTTATTGTTGAAAACAGGATTTTATTTTTATCGATCTCATTAAAAGTCAAAAACACACGAATCGCCTTAATACACTGCTGGACAATTGCTAAGGACGGATCACAAATTGCTATGTAGCATAACATTAAGCGAGACATGAGGCCTAGTAGGATAAAATATAGTTGCCACACTGTTCAGACATTAGAATAAAGAATATTTATTGTTCTGGAAAGTACAAAAGCTGTGAAACATCTGAAAGAAAAAAAAAATGTTCATTTGATCTGCGTACGGAGAAATGGAACAATGCATCTAAAAGTCAGCAGGCACCTTAAAGAAAGGTATCAGTACGGGATATGTCCACCGTGGAGTGTGATGCAACATTCCACACGTCGTACCATACTTTGCACAACATTATCCAGCAGCTGTTGAGGCAATTTATCCCATTCCTCTGTGAGTGCACGTATGAGGGTGTTCTTGTTAGTCGGAGGATAGTTTCGACCAGCAACTTGCCTCCCCAAAGCATCCCACACATTTTCAATGGGATTTAGATCTGGAGAATGCGCTGGCCATACGAGACGTTGAATACCCTCGTTGTCTAGACAATCCTGAACAGCGAGTGTTCGATGACATGTTGCGTTGTCGTCCATAAAAACAAATTTATCACCGACAGCACCACGGAAAAGACGAACATGAGGAAGTAGAACTTCATCAATGTATCATTGGCCCATCATAGTCCCATTCGCAACCACATGTAGGCGCGTGCGGCCATTGATCATGATGCCGGCCCACACTATGATACTGCATGTCGGATATTGGTCCTTTTCCTGTATATTTTCTGGACGATAAACAGTACCACTCTCGCGCCAGATCAGTTGGCGTCTACAATCCGATGACAGACTGAACCTACTCTCATCTGAGAATAGTACGCATGCCCAGTCCTGTTCAGTCCAATTGTGATGCTCACGACACCATTGCAAACGGGCAGTACGGTGCTGTCTGGTCAATGGGACACACACAACAGGTCTGCGTGCGTATAGTCCTCCTCCCCTCAAACGTCTGGCAACAGTTTTTCGGGAGATCTGCTTTCCTGAGGCAGCAAGAAACTGATTTTCCACCTGCTGAGCTGTGGTGCGCCTGTTCCTTTTTGCTGATAGGACGATATATATGTCTTCTGCAGGCGTTAAAAGGCGAGTAAAAGTTAACGTTGCGCTATAAAGCAAACACGAGGGCTATTGTCTGCGTACCTCGTAATTTTAAGCGTCGTTCAAGTGGCAGCCCCTATCCAAACTACCACACTATGCTAACGAGAGGACATTGTGTCCCGACAGATTTAAAGCAGAAGTTCCTGACAATAACCACTAGACTACCACAGCCACCATGAAAATATCAGAATAATCCAAATTTTGGGGTTACTAGCGGTGGCGTAACGCACACCCTCGCAACTCCCGCACTGCGGGGGGAGGCAAAGCTAGACTGACGCCATTAACGCAGAATTTCAGAAAATTAGCTTTACATTTTTTTGTAATCCAATTTTTAAGCGATTTTCAAATTGGCGATCTAACATCATTCAAATTCAAGACTTTGATCGCTTATTAGATATCTTAGATCCAATAACCAAATCAAAAATTTTAATTTGCTGTAATTCCCGTGACGAAAGAGATACTTTTCTTTAGTGGGTTTTCTTTCCAAACCTAAATTACTAACAGATAAAAAGAAAGTCAGACGGAAAATTGGATAAAATACTAGAAAGATAAAAAAATTCATCACTGTGTTTTTAGTATACTTCATGTTAGCGGTAGGGAGAAAAAAAAGACATGTTACTTTTTCCTGACAAAGTAACTTATTGGCTTCTTTAGCTCCCCCCATATATTTCATTTTCATTTAGCGAACTCGTAAATAACGTACACCTATTATGCTTTTTTCATGAAAAATAGTATTGCGATACTTGAACACGCATAGAGAGCATTTTAAATGATTACGTGGTCTAGACTTATGATTTAGAAACCCATATGTCCACAGAAATTTCCGTAGATTTATGAGTATTCAATCAAATAAAGCATAATGAGAAATGTTTCACAAAATTGCTTTTAGAACATATATATTTTTATATTCAATGCACTTCAATATAGGGAGTGTTCCTTCGCTGTTAAAACATTTTGATCTCACTTTTCTCTCTTGTAATATTAGAACTGTTTTTTGTAAACGGAATTAATTATTCTGGTTCTTATATTGTTATTTTGTTGATAAGACAAGAAGAAACGCGGCCCTAAAATGAGTGGAGTTAAAAAAATTGAGTGGCTCTCAAAAACGAAAAATTCGAAAGGAAAAGGAGTATAATATTAATAGCAAATATGCAAAATTGGATAACTTTTTAATATCCGTAAGTTCATCTTGTACAAGTGCTAGTAGTAGTAATGGCAGGGAACTTGATGAACAAAGTCAAGCTCATCCCGGGATTCATAAACGAAGAATTTAGTGAGTGATATCTTTTTTTCTATCATAAGTATCTGAAATTGAAAATATTATTTTACAGTGTTTGTGTTTTTCTTAGTGTATCGTTTTTATTTAAGTTACCAGGGTTATCAGTCGACTGTTGTTTGATTTTCCATTTTTTAAATACTATAAATACTCTCTAATGTTAAACGTTATTTATTTTGTTTACCCAGACACAGGTTGATTTTATATTCAGTTATAAGTTTAATATCTAAATATTTTTATGTGATGTGTAAAGGTTCATTATGTTATAGTTTTGCAATTCTTTGTATATATATATATATATATCCGGCTTGGGGCCCAAGATCTTACCTTGCGGGGGTCCAATTATTTTCCGTTACGCCACTGGTTACTATATAGAACTTTAAGCTTACTTTACGCGATGGACCTCGCTATGAGAGAGAAATTGACAAGTGACGAGGACACGATAATTGAGATGGTATCCTTTTCTCCTAACTTCTCCATCATACCATTAAGAACTGAGCAATAGCCCCCCCCCCCCGATTAACCCTAAATAGATTCGGAGCTGTGATTTAAAAAGCTACCAGCCAAAGAACTGAGAATATTAACCTGGTTACCATTGTTTTGGAAAAAGAAATCAATTGTTGATTAAATCGTTGATTAATAATTTGATATTATTTAGATATTCAATAAATTATTAGATATTAATAATTGTTTATTAATAATTTAGATATGGTATTTAATAAATTAAATCGATTTGGAGAAAGGGCATTTCGCAAAATGGTAAAAAATAATAAAATGCGGAAGTGAATTTTTAGATTTTTTTTAGAGCGCTATTAATTAAATAAAGTATAAGTAAATTGAAAAATATATTTTACAAAAACTGCATAGTTTTAAACCTACGGTCATATAATTGAAGGAAATCCATTTACTATGACACCTGTTTGAGTGTGAAAATTTATTCCTGGAAAATTTACCACTACAAATCATTAAATCATTTAGGAATTGTCGCTAAATGAAACGTCTTTTGAAATAACTTGCTTAGAGTAGTATATGCAAACTTTTTCTTTTCATCGAGCCTCAAAGATAGGTGACATTTTCAAAACCCTCACTCAAGCAAACTGCTTTAATTTTAACTAAACCAGCAAAGTTTTTTGCTAGATTTGTAACTGTGATTAATACCAGGGCTATGTCAAATTACGTTAGTGAAAAACTCACTGTGAAATTCCGGAATTTGTGGTCACAGTACACCTAAGAATGAGATGGACTGTCAACAGAGGTATTTTTAAAATGATGTTTTGCAAACAAAAAAATTGGCTATTATTGTTATGGATAGAAAAGAACAAGTGTAACATTTTGGAATTTTATCTAAATGGGCCATTTTTTGAAGAAATTACTTATTGCAATAAATAATATTTTTGTCTTTACAAAGAGTCAAAATTAGGGGACATTTTCTCAAACCCCGACTCAAGCAAACTATGTTCGTTTTAACTAACAAGTAAATTTTTTGACCGACTCATGACTACGACTATGTAAAATCACCGCGAAATTGTGAAATTTGTATTCACAGTAGCTAATGCTGGCTGTGTTCTATTAAGCTAGTGTAGCTATTAATACAGCGTTTCTCAAACTGTGTGGCGCCACCCCTAGGGGGCATAACAACTGTACGAGGGGGGGGGCGAACATATTGAAAAGTCGAAAATAAAAGATTATTCGAGAAAATTATTAATTTGCTGAATGTAAAAAAACAAAATACATTTTGACATAATAAAAAATAAAATACACATTTACATTGATGTAATACAATTATAAATGTATCAACACTGCACAATGTATTTTATAATTAATTCAACAATACTAAATTATAAACAAGTTTAATAGTTCCCAGTGACCCCATGGGTTTATAATATAAAAATTATATCCAAAAATTTTAATATTTATCTTGAAAATTTGAATAGTTTATAATTAATCCCTTAACTGTCGATTAAAAATTATGAGATTTACTCCCCGATGCCACCGTTTTCCCCTTAGGCTCGAGTTTGTGAAGTATTGGGGGGGGGTGATAGGAATAAATAGGGAAATCTTCTGAAATAAGTAAACCCTTCGCAAACACTGTCAAGGTTCTTTTTATTGCATTCCAAAGCCTTCGGAGAAATTTTATGAATAGCAGTGCGCAGAAAAGACTGTACTTCGGAAAGACGTATATACACGTTCGGGACAAATATCGCATTGGTTGAATGAGACGCTTACCTACGTCGGTGCCACTGAAGAAGTTAATGTTGTGTTAGAGTCACAGTATAGCGTTACTGAATTCAATATATTGTTTTTGTGTGGTACTTGTGGTGGTGAGGGGGGCGCGATGAAAATTATAATTAAATATTGGGTCACAAATTGTGAAAGTTTGAGAAGCACTGTATTAATAGCTATGTTTGTCATCACTTAACCAGGTGATATATACATATATATATATATTATATATATATATATATATAGGGATTTTTTTTAAATTTTTTTTTATTTTTCCCAGAATAGATGACCCCAACTTTTCACCTCTATCTTGATTAACGTTGATTTTCAAGACACCCTGCAAATACTTCAATTACAAAGCAAATCTCAAGTTGAAATTTAAGAATGATGAAAAATTAACTTTGATAAAAATCCAGTTAATTCAATCAAGGATAAATTAGGAAGGATGTTTTATAAGAATGATAGGAAAATTAACGTACTTGTAAGCTCAAATATTGTTATCATAACTTGTTATCTCAGCTTATAGTAGTATGCCTAAATGATACATTCCTTACAGCGCAGATTATTTTAATGGCTTATGAATATTTAATCGATGTACCATTATAAACTAAGTATTTTCCACGATTTTCTTGTACTCACAAAGCTGTTATTTATTCCTACTTCAAATTGAAAGAAACTTAATTTCTTGTTACAAATAACAGATGAAGCGACATACTTTTTTCAGGAACATTATTTTAATCAACTGAGATTATAGACGTAGACTGCCTAATTGATACATCCATCTCAACGCTGATTATTTCATAGTCTCACAAGTTTTGAATTGAATATGCACTGAGTGTGTCCTTTAAACTCCACCCCCTCCCCTTATTTTTCTTTAAATTACAAAGCCAGTGTTTACTTCCACTTCAAGTTGAAATAAACTTAATTTCATATTATAAGAATGACCTCTCCTGCAGTCACTTTAATAACACGTTGTAAAACTCCTAACAATTTTGCCCTGCTTCTCACCTGACCTATCCTTTCTCATGGAACAGCCCACCCCTACATTGTAAAGTTCGCCTTCACTCATTGTGACTTGACCCCCATCTTTGCAGAGTCATTCAGAATTATATCCTCTTCCATTCTTCTGCTTTTGACAAAAGTACAAAGGGTATATTTTAACTCACTGTAGACACACAAATTGTCCATAGAATTCAATAGACTGCTAAAGTAAATAATGGGACGTATGCGGTTTAATTTGCTCTTCACGGACTTCGGCATGTCGTATGCGCCCCCGATTTTTTGCTGGACGTTTAGAATAAGAATATAACGATTGTAATTGATGGACACCGGTGAATTACTTTAGAAACTGTGATCAATTTCTAAGCGATGAAAAGTTTTTTGGAATCCAGTTTCTTTTTTTTTTGGAGGGGAGAGGGGAGGCTTTTTTTTTCTGTTCGGAATCACGTTTTGTATTAATAACACGTAGAGAATTAGTTAACTCTAAATTAGGTTAAGTCTAAAAAAAAGTTAACTCTAAATTAAGGGTCTTCGACCCATGGTCTGCTTGTGACGAGTGGCCAGCTGAAGGGATTTTAGTTTCCTCACAACTGAATTTGAGGTAATTTCATTTTTTTCACTTATTCTTCATATTTAAAACATTTCATTGAAATGTTTGACATCCATTTGAGATAAAATTTTCTAAAAATGACAAAGGTTTTAAAAATTTCACAGTATTGTAAATATTACAATTTAAACATCTAAAATATCAAAATTTAAAGGTAAAAGAAATACAGCTTTTGAGCTTACAACTCAGCAAATCAAACAATTACAATTGAATGAGCAACGCCTTTATTATTAAAATCTAAAGATGAAAAAAAAAAACATCTTTTAGGCTGAAAACCATCACCGTTACACCATCTTAAATATTAAAATTTGTTCCGTCCATCCGCTATAGTGTTTAGTGACTCTGGCCACGGGATTGCAGGGCCTTTGTTCGAGTCCCGGAGGAAGCATGCATGTTTGTAAATGTATAGTGCCTGTGCGGCATGGGGACACTCAAAGAAGGCGTCGAACGACATATCCTCTCTGGAGGTTGGTGGAAGAGGACAAGAGGTGGGAGTCCTCTGGCCTCCCCCAGTGTATTCTCCCTCAAAATTGAGGTGAAACCGAGTAAAATCGTACTGTCACCTGTATGGTGCTCAAAGCTACATCTAACGACAAGCGTTCAACTAGCCCCTTGCCACGATGAATTTTGTGGGCCTTGATCTAATGTTACTGTCAATCGGGTAGCATAAGTAACGACACAAAAAGTATTAAAATGTAATGGTGAAAAAAAACAGCTTTTGAGCTTACAAATCTACTTTGCTTTTTCAAAAAAAAAGTGCGACTAACGTTCATAAAACTTATAATCAAGGTTTGGTTGTCTGGAATGAATGTTGGTCTATTGCAAGAGTCAACAGACTGCGGCTCGTTGCATATATAGGCTAATGCTCCTCTTTTTTTGTATTAGAATTACTATAAATGTTTAAGTCAAATGTTTTTGAAAAGTTGCTGTGTTCCCTTTTTCCGCAAGTAACAAAGGACATGAACAAAAGCTCTTATTGACTGGGCAGCTGACCGACAGGTTGGTGGTTTAAATAAATACTCTTGTCAAAGTCAGCAACTGTTTGCCGAAGTGGTGACCCAGGAATTGAAAATTAAATTGAATTGACAGCCTGACGCTACTGGTTGATTATTTTTTAACTTCATGGAGATTAAGACTTCCCCAATTTCTCTCTACTATCAATTAAAACGGCAACAAAGCACACGCTAATCAGACTAACTAGTCACAACAGGATACTACCACCAACGTCAGTAGAGAAATCGTTGTAACGACACTTAAACCACTGGAGATTTATACTAATTGCAGAAATGGCTGGGAAAACAATCTTCTCTAAGTATCGCTCAGAAAGTTACAGCAAAATCAACTTTCTTCTCTAGGAAGGGAGTATGCAGCAGCTCCTTCTTCAAGTAAGAAAGGATATGAATAAAAGCGGTTAAAGACTGGCTCGAATAGGAATTCATTTTCGTCCAATTTATGTAACGCGTGCATGGCACTGCTGCTGACGGAAACGTTGGCGATTCAAATAAAGAATCTTGCCAAGATCAACAGCTGAAAAGTGTACTTTCAAATTTAAATTTAAGTTTTGTCAAAATAGTTTGTGTTCTGTTTGCCCCAGTGCTGTAATTGATAATTTTATCCAACCTCGGCCAATTGTAAATGTTGTAGAAGATTTTTGATTTTAGTTATTGCTAATGTAACTTATTTTCCAGGGCATTAGCCGAGTGTTGGTGTTGGTTTAATCATTGCTTCAGGAAAACATCTTCTGGACGTTCAGCATTTTTATTTTAAAGCACACATTAAAAGTTTATAATTACAATGGTATTTCATATTAGATCACGGAAGAGCACTTTCACACGGATAATGCATAACAAAGCAATGACGATCACAATAAGCACAAGAGCACATAAAACACAAAGGATAAAAGAGCTGCAGCTATTTGTGCATTATTGTCACGTTGACTAGGGAAACAAAAAAGAATGATCACAAAAGATTTTCGCTTTTTATACCGGCAGTAAAGATCGCATGACTCACTTGTAACAAGAGCTTTGATTGGTTAAAATGGGCGGGAAAGAGATTTCTGATGTAATAATAGTTGATTACGATTAAGGTTAGGGCGTTAGCTTTGAACCTAAGAATTAAAAGCTTATTTAAAGATTATTAAAAAAAGAGTTAATTAAAAAGGATACTAGAAGGAATTATTACACACACACACACACACACACACACACATATATATATATATATGACCTCCAACTTTTTATGTATATCTATCACAGATTGTTTATCTCAATTCTCTGAGGCTTAAAAAAAACAACTATTACTGCTTTTCTATTATAATTTCTTTTCAAATTTTTAATCATTTATTTCATTTATCTTTTTGGAGTGCTATTTTTCTCTTTTAGATTCACAAATATCAATTTCTGTTCTCATACTTTACTGTGAAGCCAAATTTCTCTTCGTCTAACGTTCTTTAAAAAATGTGCGTAATCATTAATCTTTTTATAAAATTTTTGGATACGCGCGCTGTCTTGTACAGGGATTGAACACCTTAAAAAATATGGTTGCTAGTTGAATTTTATTTTTAAAAATTTAACCCATGGGGTTATTTTAGATGTTCAGTAGTATTATTAAAAGCAGGGTTCCAAAGTTTCCAGATTTTGTTCTTAAGAAAACATTCATTTACAAGAAGATAAAAAAAAGTATCAGAAATTAATTCTAAGGTGCTAGTAAGTAAAACTCTATAACCTTTCGGGTTTTATAAAAGATAGATTTCCTGAATAGAGTTTAGTGTTTTGATAGAAAGAAAAAGAAAGAAAAAGGGAGAAAGAATTAGTGAAGAAAGAGAAAAAGAGAAAACACAGGGGAAAGAGAAAAAGAGAAAAAGGAGGGAAAGAAAGTCCCCCTCCAAGATTTCCACACTGTAGGTTAACAATGGGTTTAATAACAGTAATGCATCACGATTTAAATTTTTAAAGTTGAATTTAGAGAATAATATTCTTTATAATTGTAGAGACAGTTGATATATAAAATCTTCCTTAAAATTTCTTTTATAAATAAACCAGGAGACCCTGCTGTCAATAATTAACCCAAAATATTTAATACGGTCAAAAACTTCAATAGCTACATTATTAATTTTAAAGATTAATTTTAGGTCTCCTGCGAGAAACACTTTACTACAGTGCTTCTCAAACTTTCAATATTTGCAACCCAGTTTTCAGTCATAATTTTCATCGCACCTCCCTCATAAAATAACTATGTATTGAATGCAATAATACTATATTTTGACGCTATAGCTACAATACGACTTTAACTATAAACCGTAAAGTTTTCAAGATAAATATTAAATTTTGCACATGACAAGTCCATGGGAGCCAGTATAGTGATTACTAAACTTGTTTTTAATTTAATATTGCTACATTAGCTGTCAAATACTTTGTGTAGTACTGATACATTTATAAACATATATCAGTGTTAATATGTATTTTATTTTTTATTATGTACGAATGTATTTTGTTTTGCTTCCCATCAGTAAATCGATAATTTTTGACTTTTTGATAGCTCGCGCCCCCACGTAGTGTTATATTACCCCCTTAGGGAGAGGTGCCCCACAGTTTGAGAAACACTGCATTACCATTGTGCCCTGTACACTTGAATGCAACGGAAAAAAGTTTTTTCAGGTGAAATGTGAGTGAGAGTTATATCAGCATCACACTATAGAGCAACACGAGGACTATTGGTGCTGGACCCCGTAATTTTGGGCTAAGTCTAGTGACGAGGATGACACCAGAGCCTGCACCTCACTCTCCTAATTCCCATGCCAATGAGAAGATTTTGAACGATGACTGATTTAAAGGTTTCAACCTCTCTACTTCGCGAGTCTTCAGTCGTGTCAGGACTCGAACCCGTAACACTACCACACCATCTACGAGTTCGGGACCATAACCACTAGGCTACCGCGGCCATAGGAGAATTGCCAAATTTAAAGTGTGGGTGGGGGGAGGATAGAAAAAGTATCTGAAATGAGTTCCCCCCTCCCCCATTTTCTGTTTAGTAGTTGCATTTGAGGTGTCTGGGATATTAACATTTATATCTTTATCAAAAGCGACTTTAAAATTTAATCCATATCCTTCATTGTTTAATTGACGGTAACTCTTCATGGCTTCCTGTTTAGTTTGAATGATTGTTTTTTATAATATGATTTTTAGTCATTATATATAAAAACTTTAAAAGCTACACAATTTCATTCACAGAAGAATGATTTTTTTTATTAAATATTGTAGTATTGTAGTTTCTTATTCCTGATAATTGTTAATTCCACCAGGTAAGGATTTAAAGAGTAATGTTCCGACGCTTACGAAATTTTTCGAAACATTGCCTCGCATGTTTGATGAAAGTACCAATAAATTCCTCCAGCTTTATCAATATTACAGGCATTACCTTCTATAATGTTGAATTTGTGATAGTGGTTGTTAAAAAGGCTAAGGAATATTTAGACCGATATTTGATTATATATATTATATAAGATATGTCTGACACATTTAGATCGCTATGGAGCCATTCTCCAACAAACCGCTCATTACTTAGAGTTAAAGGTTTCTGTTCCAGAGCATCCCTCTTATCAATGAAAAAAGAAGACATCATTTGAGATAAAAATGTTTTATTATTTCTAATGGGCTGCGGATTGGTGTTTTACCATTGCAGACCTAGTAAATTCCCTGGGAGCTGGTATCTCTTTTTAATGCGGCACCATAGAGACGGATACAAATCACCACAGCTAATTCTGACACTTTTTTGCAGTTTCCTCCCAGTAGGGAGGTTTTGAGCTTCTGACGATACAAAACTGTTTTATTTCAGGATTTTGCCGAGAATAAAGTCAAACAGACACTCTAGGGACAGACTAACAGATCGCTTACGTGCCGCTGTCAATTTTCTGCATCATGAAAATTCACTGACAATGGCCGGGATCGAACCCGCAACCTTGGGTGCAGAAGGCCAGCGACAAATATATAAAAAAGAATATCAGGATTCCCTGCTTCGTAGTCCGTCTCAAAGGACCTAACACAGCCTAGAGAATAACAGCTTATTCCCCTGTTATTTACTACAGAGTTAGTTGGTTTCACCTTTGTTGTCTTCAGAAACGAAATTGAAAACAAACAATTTAAATTTAGAATTCGGAATGAAATACTGAACTTTTGACAATCTTTAGAAACCACACTATTCCAGACTTTAAACAGTTTTTCTTCTAGTGTGGCTCAGCAGGCCATAGTTTGAGCCGTGTATGACCTAAGCAAATGATTTTGATTTGATTTGATTTAATATTAACGTCGCACTGCTCAGCTACACGAGGGCTTTTGGCGACGGACCACGTAACCTTTGAACCAGCGGTCAATATATAAAAAAGAATACAGGACGACACCTAGAGCTGGCACCCCCTCTCCTAACTACCACACCACACCAACGGGTGTTTCAGCTCGACAGATTTAACGTTGTCATCAGAAACGAAATTGAAAACACGGCGGGTCTTTAGTGGTACTGGGATCGAACTCGTGACCAGGCAAGCCACGATCCGATACCTATACCACTCGGCTACCACGGCCATCCTAAGCAAATGAATCCACCTCGTACTTTTTAACCACGATCAAGTGACGAGGACGATATTTCAGTTGACACCTTATTCTCTAAACATAGACACCTCGTCTCAACGGGAGGACTTCACGCCTTGAAATATTTAATGTGTATCAGTCTCTCAACAGGTCAGGTCTTTTAAGTTACCAGGACTATGACTCATTATTTGATAAATGGAACGCCCACCACGGACTCGCGACCACAATTACTCGACTACCAAGGGGGTGTCATAATGGGGGAAAGTGTTACATCGAAATCAAGCTTTAAGGTATCCAATTACCATAGGGGGCTGCGGTACCCCATTGGTTAAGGTATCGGATCATGACAAGCATGTCATGAGTTCGAGCCCAGTACCACTAAAGACTTGCAGGGTACGACGAACATTAAATCTGTCGAGAGCTCTAACGTCCTCCCGTTGGTTTGGTAGTTAGGAGAGCTCAGGTGTCGTCCTCGTCACTTGACCATGGTTCAAAATTACGAGGTACATCTCCAAAAGCCCTCGAATAGCTGAACAGTGCGATGATAATATTCACTCAGTTTTCCAACTACCATAAAATTGACAATTTTTTTTCATTATTTTACTTTATAGGTGATCTTATTAGCTTTATAAAAATATCAAGTTATTATTTTCCATCCACTAGAACAGTAGCCTTCAAACTTTTTCAACTCACGGTGGTACCCCTAGAGCTTGAAGGTGCTTTCATTGAACCCCTAGAACTAGAAAATGTTTCCATGGAACCCCATTCCACATACACTTCGAAAAATATATCTCAAAATATTTAAAATAGATCAACATGTTATAGGCACTATATGTAAAGGCAATTAAAAAAAGCATTGCCTTTATTATTAAAAAATTCTAATTACAGTTTTCAAATTAAATTTACTCATTAATAATATTAACTGGTGATTTAATCATCACCTACCCGAACATTGTATTTTAGTAACTGCGATATATGCCAGTATTTTTTTGCCCAAACTGTCGAAATTTAGATTTATTGAGACTAAATGCAATCGCATTACATATTCTGAGTTGAATTTGTTTTTATACTTTGTTTTTGTAGCCACTTACATTGAGAAACATATTGCACTTAAACCTAATGTTCTGAATGGCATTAAAATGTTTATAGCTGTGTGAGAAATCTTGCGTATTTTCCATGTGTGAATTACTACCTAAAATTTAGAAGCTGTTCTTGCTTAAATTTAAATTTTAACATCAATTCTGTTGATAAGTTGTTCCTTTTTGTTTTCCATAAATGTAAAAAGGTGCCTTTTTCGTTAGAAAACTATTTAGTTTTACAAGACATTGTGCTAACCAACGAGTGTAAAATTATCTCGTGGAACCTGAGATTGTAAACAATAGAATATTCAGTATAGTAGGAATTTATGTATAAAGATAAAATATTTTAATATCCTTTTTTAAAAGTGTTGCAAAATAAAGTTACTATACATAAATAAAATTTTCAAAAGTTTTAATTAATAGGATAAGCTTTAGATACTTGTAACTATACAAATTTCATAGAGAGCGGGAATCCATTTTGCATACAAATGTATTTCTTCTCGATTTTGTTAATGTGACTCGTGAAACCCCATGGTTCCGTGGAACACAATTTGAAGACCACTGCACTAGAAAAAAACTGCAAGTGTCTTAGTAAAAGCAGATGCCACTACTTTAAGCAAGATGCCATACTTGCAAAAAGCTTTGAAAATAATTAACTGATTTTTTTTGTGTGTTTGTTCTGTATAATAGAAGTGTTTTAACCTTCCGATTTATCAATCACTTTTTAATTACAAAATTTAGTCCCTTATGTGAATATAATCACTGTTTTCTTGAGCAATTTCATATAATAACTAAGATAAAGTGCTCTAGTTTTTGTAAAAATTAAAATATCTCTGATCCTTAAGGTCATTTCAAAAATGAATAACAAAGCAACACATCAAAATTGAAAATTTGTTCATAAATTTTTTTTTGTACAGAATGGGTGGGCCTCGTTTAAGTAATTTTTGGTAAATTTTTCCTATTTTAGTAATAATTTCTTTTTTTTTCTTCTTAATTTTAGCATATTTTTCTTTAAAATGTACTAAATAAATCTAGAAACCACAAAAAAAAAAATCCCATACGTCCATTTTTTTAAGAAAAAAAAAGGTTTTAGCAAGTAGTCGGATACCTTAAGCGGCAAAATTTTATTACACGAAATTTCGTTCCAATAAATCATACAAATGAAAAAGTAAGTTAACTTTAAAGTAAATAAGTTTTTAATCAAAAACAAAAATATGAAATAAAAAAATTAAATTAAAAATACGAAGGTGAGTCGGAAAGTAAGTTTCCCCTTTCGACTGTGGTCAGAGTTGTGTATGAAAGTCAAAACATAGAATGTGACAGTAAAGAAATAAGGTATAACTTTATTTTTTTCCACTATATAACTTTATTTTTCCACTAAGTACCAAGTACATTGAGGCATTTTTCCCACCACTTGATAAGCTTCAAAAAGTCCCAAGAAAAATTCAAGGCTTTGCATCTTTTGAAATCTTTTTGTACAGAATGGGTCTCGTTTATGTAATTTTTGGTAAATTTTTCCTATTTTAGTAATAATAATTTCTTTTTTTCCTCTTAAATTTAGCATATTTTTCTTTAAAATGTACTGAATAAATCTAGAAACCACAAAAAAAATCCCATATCTCCATTTTTTTTAAGAAAAAAAAAGTTATAGCAAGTAGTCGGGTACCTTAAGGGGCAAAATTTTATTATATGAAATTTCGTTCCATTAAAACATACAAATGAAAAAGTAAGTTAATTTTAAAGTAAGCAAGTTATTAATCAAAAACACAAAAATATGAATACCAAAATTAAAAAAATACGAGGGTGAGTCGGAAAGTAAATTTTCTCTTCCGACTGTGGTCAAAGTTTTGCATGAAAGTCAAAACATAGATTGTGACAGTAAAGATAAGTTATAACTTTATTTTTACACTAAGTACCAAGTACATTGAGGCATTTGTCACATCGCTGGATAAGTTTCAAAAAGTGCTCCGGAAAAAATGCAGGGCTTTGCAACTTTTGAGCTCGCTTATGTTCGATTCCAAGTTCTTCTGCAACTCCATCGATGTTGATACGCCGGTGTGCTTTTACCATGTCATCCAATTTCCTCAAAAGATCATCAACGACATTCTTGGATACAATTTAGTGTCAGTACGATAGGTGCCCTGACAACTGACCCCGACACACATGGAACAATGCATGACGGTCCGCCTAGAAGATCTCGTGCGTTACCATGAGGATGGCAATGACTTTCTGTTTCAGATTGTAACGAGGAATGATGAATCGTAGGTCTACCATTTCACTCCCGAATCGATGGTTACATCAATAGAGAGAAAAAATCCGTCATCATCTGTTTGAAAGAAGTTTAAAACAACTCCCTCTACTGGTAAAGTGCTCCCAAGTTATCAGTTCTCTGGGACGCCCAAGGAATTTTGTTACTGTACTTTTTGGAGATTGGAAATATCAATGCTACGCGGTACTGTGACCCCCTATCGAAACTGAAAAAGGCGATTCGGAAAAAGTGACCTGAGCTTCTCAGATATTACGTTCTGTTGTTGAATGACAATGCGAGACCACACTTGGCAGACGGCAACACAAAACGATATTGCAACTCCTGGTTGGGAGCGCTTATACCATCTGCTTAACAGATTCTGATCTCGCATCAAGTGAATTTCATTTGTTTCCGGCTTTGAAGAAGAATTTCTCCGGAAGGCGCTTTGGAAGCAATGTTGAAGTCAAACAAGTCGTTAAACGCTTCTTCCGTATACAAAGACTTGAATTTTTCTTTGGGGGCTTTTTAAAGCTTATCAAGTGATACAACACAAATGTGTTTCAATGTACTTGCTACTGTAGAAAAATAGTTATATCTTATCTTTAATGACTCATTCTATGTTTTGATTTTCATACTTAACCCTGACCACAGTTAACACATAGAGGAAACTTACATTCCTACTCACCCTCGTACAACAAAAAATGTATTCGAAAAATAATAATTATAATAAAACAAATAGAAATGCCTTATAAGGATCACAAAATTATTTTTCATCATCACTCTCTTCACAAAGTACAGCTACTCTACTTTTTTTCTATAAGGTAGTTGAAAATCTTCACTAGGTTTATTTCTACATCATTATAAAAGTTATTTTAAGTAGTTGCAATTAGCTGCCCGTTTCGATCTTGCAACTCTTTCAGAATCTCTCTATAAGTAGCTAAAGAGTTTAGCAATTCTCTTTTTAGTTTTCCGCAACGTACTACTGAAGGATTTTTATTTCAACAAAATAAATTTTCCGATTTTTTTTTTAGCTAAAGCTATATTTTCTAGAAAATCTTAAGCTTTTTTTTTAAAATCGTGTTATATCCAAACCATGTAATATATAATTTTGCACCATGTAATATCGAAACCATGTTGTACAAGTACTGAGTTATAAGAGGGAGGCTTGTAGATAATTTAATGTCTCAATTTTTTTTTTTTTTTGCATATAACTAAAGCATATTCGATGAACAAGAAATGCACGTATATATTTGCATAAGATTGAATACAATTTGATTGTGGATGAAACCATTACTATTGTATCGCATTGTTGTACAGCCATGACATCCATCATATTACGGAATATCCTGCCTATTGTTAGTTAATACTATAAGTAGACATACGTATCATGCGGGGGATTATATACATATATAGTTGCTTAAATACATATTTGTTAGACATGTATGCATACTCCATTTCTCTCTGATGAACCCTAAATCAAGGTTTGTGTTTGATTAAAGACATTATAATGGCAACATACTGATGAATTCATTATATTACCCAGAAAATAAGTATCGACCTATTTCCCTTTCGAGTTACATCAGCGGCTGAATCAATATTTCCCTTGAATATGGCTCTCCCTAGAGTACCCAAGTCTTAATTCTATTAACTTGTAAGCCTTAATTCGTTGGTGAAGATTACAACTAATTCAATCCAAGTTTTCATCCACTTGTTAGATCGTTAATTGCGTTAGTGGTAGATATTTCACATCAACAACACGCAAGGCAATTACATCAAGGAGATTTTGGATTTTTACCTTAAATCACTAGCAGTGTATTCATTGTCTGAGGAATTTGGATTTAATCTATTTGATTCTTATATTCGGTGATTAATTGCAGTTGATGTATGATAAGTTCCAATTTTTTTTAAAATTAAGATGGGAAATTATAGGAAGTTTTTTAAATATTTTATTGGAAAATTTTGATTTAAGACAGGGGAGGGCTTGTTGTGGCCTGCCAAGACCGTCAGAAAACCAAATAGACAGAAAATGTCTCTATATTTGGATCAACATGTACTTGTGAGAATTTTTCTTGTGTGCGGATGAACAAGAGCAAATATAGATGCAAATTAGTTGACATTAACTAGCAGGCTGTAATGTGAATTACAACAAATCATCTCACTCTTGATTTAAAAAAAAAACTAGAAAATTGTGATTGGGTACATTTTTTCATTAAACTGACTAAAATTAAACGTGCTTGCAGAGAGATAGACATGAAATTAGTCCAATAAATGGGTAAAATCCGCGGAGAGCCCACACTCTTGGCGAAATGAAAAACGCGCCAAGCCAGAACGAGATAGCGCCGATTGATTGATTGATTGATTGAATATTAACACTGTTGAATATCGCACTGTTTAGCTACACAAGGGCTTTTGGCGACGGACCACGTAATTTGAGATAGCGCCAAGCCAGAACGACAATGGCGGCAAGTGAATACAGAGAGATAAGGTGGATGCGTAATGAAAATATATGTAAACAATACAGAAATAAAACATTTAAGATTAAAAAAAATATAAATGCAGCACTTACTTTCTTACTGCTGATCTTTTCCGAGTGGAAAGTACAGCATAACAACAGATTTTAAAAAAGTCTTGAAGGTCTCATCGCTAAGTGAATGATCGTGTGAGCGCCGCCATTTTTATTCTGCGAGGTAATGGTCGAACATACCTTCGGCGTGGCTGGTGAAATTTCGAAGAAAGCGTTTTATTGTCGACCACGTTATATCATGCCGATCGTTACTTTTAGGATATCCATAACTCTAAGCAATCAATCTTCCTTCATTCATACACTATTCAATCAATTCTTTCTAATCTTTCGCATTCAACAAAGTAAAAAAAAAAATTATAAGATATATTCCTCCACACACGCAACCATTCCAGCCCGGTTCACCCAAACAAAATGAAATTCGAAATGCCCGCCGACAAAATACGAAAACTCCAGAAATAGTTAGGTTTGCCATATCTAGAGTATCAAAGTAGGGTTACCAAGATGGCACAATTATCGCCAACCAAAATAATTCTCGCCAAGGGTGTGGGCTCTCCTAGGACTGAACCATATTCAACTTTTATTGCCTCATTTTAATTGTGAAACTTTTTTAAAATATGTGTTTAAAATTTCGTAGATCATGCTCCATTTTTTCGCCAGTTATTTAACTTTTTTTTTACAGCGTCAAATCGAAACTAGAACACGTGAAGCCTGCTTTTAGCTCTTCCATTTATTTTACTGACCTCCAAACTTTAGAACTTCATTAACCACTAAATAGGGAACATTGACGTCACACTGTTCAGCTACATGAGGGCTTTTGACAACGGACCATGTAATTTTGAACCATGGTCAAGTGACTTGGATGAAACCTGAGCTGTTACCCCTTCTCCTAACTACCACATTCCACCAACGGAAGGACGTTTCAGCTCTCGACAGATTTAGCGTGCATCGCTGCCCTGCACGGCGGGTCTTTAGTGGTACTGGGCTCGAACTCATAACATGCCTGCCATGATCCTATACCTTGACCAATGGGATACCACAGCCCTCCACTAAATAGGTAGTTTTTTATTTCTAGTGACGCTGACTACTGTGTCATAGGGCCTGGGCTCGAATCCCGGAGTAGGCATGGATGCTTGTAAATGTATAGTGCCTTTGCGGCATCAGGGTACTCTAAATCCCCTTCGAGCCGCAAGTCCTCTCGTGAGGTTGGAAGGGGAAGAGAGGTGGGTGGCCTCTGAGGCCCCCCAGGGTGTCCTCCCTCTAAATTGGGGTGGAGCCGAGCTAAATCGTACTGTCACCTGTATGGTGCTAAAGGCTACGGCTAACGACAGGCGTACATCTAGCCCCTTTAATGATGAATTTCATGGGCTTAGATCTGACACAGTTGTGATCAGGTGGCACAAGCAACAGCAACATGAATCAATTTTTTTTTTAAAAAAAAGAAACATTTTTAAGCATTGAAAATATTCAGTTCTATTTGTCCCTGTTTGTTTGAACTCAGTTTGTGGATTTTTGGTTCCAATAATGTCCCTGCAAGACGGAGATCCCCCAAGATTAAGGGGATAGCTAACTGTCCCCTTAATATAAGAAATAACACACACTATACACATTTTTTGTATTACAACTAAAACACTATTAACATCTCACTGGTATATATATTTCATTTACATTGAAAAATTATACGAAAAAATACAAAAATCTTACCTTTTTGAACATATATTTTGGTTGTGCGTTTATCGGCTTATATAGTTAAGATAGCCATTTTTAATCTTCATAAAATACACAACTGTATTGTCACTTATTTAGGTATCTCTTTACATGTCCATATCATTGAAAAAAATTCACGTAAAGCAAAAACAAACCGGCTGCGCAAAGCATTATCAACAAATTGAAATTTTATGTCACCAATTGATCATGGTTTCCAGCTTTCACTTTCAAATGTCGCTAGATACACCTTCAAAATCATCTAAAAAGTCACTAAACTCAGGAGGAATTCCGCTAAAAGTATTAGTAATAATTTTATCACAAAACGTATAACTTTTATTTTCCATAAAACGGATAGTTACTTGTCATTTTTGAAACACAATCATCATAAAAATATAAACGTTCCAATTTTTCTGCGGACCATCGAAATATTTTTACGGTTCATCTATTGGTGACTGCTGATTCAAAGCACAGAAGAAACAAGCTCAACTGTATCATGATCAGATAGCAACCAAATGAAACAGTTTAGAGTGAGTGAGTGAATATATACATCGTACTGTTCAGCTACACGAGGGCTTTTGGTGACGGACCTCCTAATTTTGAACCATGGTCAATTGATGAGGACAAAACCTGAGCTGGCACCCCCTCTCCTAACTACCACACCAGACCACGGGTGAACGTTTGAGCTCTCGACAGATTGAACGTGCATCGCGCCCCTATACAGCGGGTCTTTAGTGGTACTGGGCTCGAACTCATGACATGCCTACCTTTACTACTCTGTTTCCTCTGAGGAGGCTCGAACGTCCTCCCGTTGGTGTAGTGTAGTAGTTAGGCTCAGATGTCGTCTTCGTCACTCGACCATGGATCAAAATTACGATGTTCGTTGCCAAAAGCCTTCGAGTAGCTTAACAGTGCGACGTTAATATTGCTGACTCACTCAACACCTGCACTGATTCCTCATTCACTTAGCTTAGCATATGTGCGGTCTTGGTAGCCGAGTGGTTATGTTCGCAAACTTATGATCAGCGTAATATTAGTCAAGTTATGAATCTGAGTCCCGATGTCATCAGACAGCAACGTCGAGGCCCGCTAAATTTATCGAGGCTCAAAATCCTCATGCTGGCGTAATTTAGAAGTTGGCAGAATGTGGTGCTAAGGTAACGAGTTTGACACCCAACTCCAAATTTAGTCTTGCACCCGTTGCCAAAAGCCCTCTCCAAATTACCAACTCACAAGATCATTAGTACTTTTTAGTCTTTTCATATTTAACGTGCATCAGCCCCTCTGCACGGTGGGGCTTGAGTGGCATTAGGCCTTAAACTCATGACACACCGGCTATGAGCTCGGGATTATGACCACTGGGCTATCGCAGAAACACACATTCCTTCTAAATTCAAAGTTTAAGAAAAATTGATAAATCCATCCATCCAAGTTTTCTCAAATACACTCAAGAACATTGAAAATAGCGACCCAAGAAGAAAGCATCGAATTGAAATGAAATTTAATACACATAATGACAGAGATGAGAGATTCCCTTGATCTCAAAAACAAGACAATTAAACGAATACAGGGTATGCAACGACACAAATGCTGGACAACTTTAATAGCGCGTTGGACCACCTTCAGCTGCAATACGTGCCGTCACACGGTCCGGCATTGAGTTGATTAGATACCTTATGTTGTCCTGAGGCAGATGGGCCCACAAATCTTGAACAGCCAACTCTAAATCATGTACGTACAGAGTGACACGATGGCATCTGCCGTTTTAGCTGATCCCACACGTGCTCTACAGGGGACAAATCGGGGGAGCGGGCCGGCCATGGAAGAGTCTGAAAATGAAGTAGGAAGTCTTGAGCAACTCTTGCTGTATGCGGACGAGCATTTTCTTGCTGGAAAATTGCCCCTGGGAGACCATTTAGGAAAGATCCTACATGGGGTCGAAGAATATCATCAACGTAACGTTGGCCCGTTAAAGTTCCACGTATCACAATTAAAGTGGACCGGCTATCACAGACTATGGCCCCCCAGACCATTACACCAGCTGTGCGGGCAGTGTGCCGTAGAACAGTGTGGGAGGGGGAATTGTACCGCTCACCAGGGTGCCTCCACACCCGTACACGGTTATCATCTGTCCCCAAAACAACCGGAATTCATCATTAAACACAACCTTTTGCCAATCTGTGACATTCCACATTGATCTGGCTTGGCACCACTGTAGACGCAGTTGCCGATGTCCCGGTGTTAAAGGGAGTGCACAGAAAGGGCGCTTGGATTTAAGATTTGCTTCTGCAAGGTGTCTGGAAATTGTTTGTGGAACAATTGCTACGCCTACGTTTGCTCGTATCGTTGAACGAGTCACTGTGGGGTCCACAAGTGCTTGCCTCACGATCCTTTGATCCTCTCTCCTCGTGGTCTTCCTGGTCGCTCCAGACTCGGGTTTCCGCGCCTGGGTACCTTCTGGTGTCCACTGCTCCTAACAATTTCTAACGGCACACTCCGAATCCGAACGATCCACCTGTCCAGCAACACGGCGCGTCGACCAGCCTGCAGTTTTCATCCCGATGATCAGGCCTCTCTCAAACTCGCTTAACTGTGAGAAATGTCTTCTAGCACGTTTACCTGACATGTTTCGCTTACCAAATTCTTCCTACAATCGGCGGGTAATCGTCACATTTATGAATCTTCGAATTTCCGCTGGCTTATATAGCACCCTTTTCCTGATTGTAGCGCCACCTCGGCGTGTATGAGCATGCGTATTGGCACAAAACTTGGATCATTTGCATATCACATTACGCTGTACTTATTTGCAAAGTTTCGCGATTGTACTTAACTTCCTTCTTGGATCGCTATTTTCAATGTTCCTGAGTGTATGTATTTTTTTTTCTTTTTTCGAATGGGATGCATTTTGGCACACAATCCTTTGCAGACATGGAAAATCTCCCTTGAGAGCCCTTTTGATGGTGGCACCTCCTAGTGGTGACTCTCTCTACCATATTTTTGCGCTTGAATTAATTTTAATTCAAGCTAAATATTGCCGTGATTTAATTTTGGAGAGGTTTAGAGCCGAATTGATTTCGAGGGATCTTTTATATGTCACATAATCATACGACATGCGTAACTTCTATTTTCACATCCAGAAAATCTATCGACCCGCAACTTTAGACTTACGAGGAACTCAAACTACATCTAAGCTACAGATCCGACTTTTTCTCAATTATTTTCGCTCATAATTTGCTCAAATTTATAAAATTATTTATATTTAAGTGCATTTTTATTAATAGTAGTTATTCACTCAATTTTGCAATGTAATTAACTATTATTACAACTTAATATTGTTTTATTAAAATAATTTATTGGGTCATTATTTTCATTAATTATTCTTCTTCAATAAAATTATTTGCATTAAACTGATTTTTTATGGAGATTTTTTGTGAAAAGTTATCGTACTGTACTATTTAATCTCTTAAAAATTTATAAGGAAAAAAAACACTACACTATATCTCGCTGCCTCATAATCGTATTAATCTTTATTTTTATTTGTTGATGATTCTTTTTTTTTAAAAGGATTTGTATGGTTTGCAAAAACACTGTGCTGATGGTTTTTTTTTTCAAATTAAAAAGAATTCTGTTTAAATTCTTCACACTTAGACAAACAACTATGGAATATATATTTTTTACAAATGTAACACTAATTACTTAAAAATGCATTTTTTTTATTTAAGTAAAAATAGCAGGAAATAAATATGCAAGTACTTAAAAAAACACGTAAATAGATCTTTGGAATATATTTTCATACGAAAAAAAAAATCCACGGTTATGTTTTCGTGATTGTCAAAAGCAAAAAGCCCAGCTCTGAATAAATTAACTGGTTCAAGTAGTTTTATGTGACTACAACCCGAAGCAAGCAAACCACGCGCAGAATTACACAAATATTTATATCCCTTTTCCAATGAGATATGTCTTTTTGTTTAATCTGTTGCTTCATTTCGTCTACAGATAACGAATGCCCCCAACTCTTCAAACATCATTTCTAAAGGGATGCAAGGCCGAAAAGGGAAACTCACGGGGAAGAAAATCCTAAATTTATCACAGCCATCGAGAAACTTTCTTCGTCTGTATATTTCACTCGTGTCGACACCTTATTTACCTCTCAACCTCCTAAAATCAAATAAAAAATAAATCGTTTGGCGAAAAATCTTTTTCATTTCTTTTTTTCCAGGTCTGGTGTCTGTCTTCAGAGCTAAAACGGTGGGAGTCAATGTAACTGTAAGAAAAAGACTCCCCTCACTTTTAAACTTTATTCTGTACCGATATTTCTGTTTTAAATTGAAAAGCAGTATTTTTTATGGCTGTGATATTTCATGTTTTCACAACCATATTCTGTGGTTATTACCATTTTTTTTAAAATTTGAAAATAATATTTTACAGTGGGCTAAGCTTAAGACCAGCAACACTCAACCTGCTGCAAACAGAACGTTTTTCAGTGGCCCGGTCCTGACTCATTGCTCTGAGAAGTTTACTTATTTAAGAACAATGTATTAAAAATTTGGTGGGAAATAATTTGACAAGAAATCAAATATATCAATTTTGCTTTCTTGCTGTCGATCTGGTATGGATGCGAATTGATATTCTTTTTCTATTTGTAACGATTACGGTTAGTAATAACAAACAACAGTGGAGTAGCAATAATTTTATAGATGAAACTAATTCTTAACAATCTTTCATACCTTGCCAGAGAAAAATATTCGAACGATTTGGAGGTTAAATGTTCTGTAGTGAAGAACAAACGGGGATCATTACTTGTTTGATTTGCCACAAAAGTGCTGCATTTAAAAAATAGCAATAAACAGGAATCTCATTCAATGACACTTTTCCTCCAAGATGTCTTTCAAGAGATGTAAATAGGCTTCATTGAATATTCTTTGAAACAGCAACAAAGTGTTTTGTCAGTGGTAATGTTACAGCAGTAACAAAGACATCCTAAGAAGTTTGTTATATTATTGATAATCATATGAAACCATTTACTGATACAAAAATTGTGAAGGAGTGTTTCTTAAATCCTTTTAATATAGTGTTAGTGATAAATATATATATATATATATAAAATAATTTAAATGCAAAGCGGAAGTTATAATATTTTGATCAATTTTCCACATTTTAAATTTTATCTTCGTCCTAAAGCATTTCTCCTCCCCCCCCCTTTCACCTCTTGTTGCGGCCCGTGTGAAATAACTCCCATATATATGTGGTGCGTGTGAAATAACTAACATAAGCATGCGGCCCGCTTGAAATGACTGACATATGTATGCGGACCACCAGAAAAAAAAGGTTGAGTACCACCAGTAGCGCACACAGGAATTTTTCAAGGGGGGGGGAGAGGAGGTCCGGGGTCGAAAGTTCACCATTCTTGTATCATGCTCTTTTTGATTTTGTCGATTTTCCCGAACAAAACACAGTAAAAAACTAATTTTTCAATAAATAATTAGCATTAATTAATAAAATTAACATTAATAACAAGTAATTAAATTTTACGTACTATATACTTAGAATTATAATCAATCGGGAAAAAAATCAAAGGCTTTGGGAGGGTCCGGGCCCCCAGGCCCCCCCTTGCCACTGAGTACCACCACTCAAGACGGTCATATGATAAATGCAACCACATTTTCTCCTTTAAACTCAAATTTGATATTACGCTTCTACTTCTTGTTATACTTGTGAAATTTAGGTAAAAGTTCAAGTTCAATAATTATTATCAAATACAATAATACCTTGACTTACTCTACCTTGACTTTCGTGAATCCGGAGTTACGCGATTTTCAAATCTCATCAATTCGTCTTTTGTTGAAGGAGAAAAAAAAATTGGTAAAATTGGGGAAACTGGTAATTTTTTTTTATTGTAGAATTTGCCAATATTTCCAAGCGAATAAATTTAGAAGTGAATAGTGATGACATCAAAAACTGCTGGATTCACATATTCAGAAGCTGACAATGGATGACCTCATAGAAATGCATGAGCAAAAGCAAGACATTGAAGAAGTCTGAGTCTTTCAATAAAAAAAATCGAATGATGGTCGGGAATTCGACAGAAACTCTCAGTTTGATCGAAAAAAAAGTTACAAATTTTAAGAAATATAGACCTGAATGATAAGCAAATTTTTAAACAAAACAAAGATTTAAAAAAATACTAGCATACTACGAGAGCATTTTGCGGTATAAAAAAATCTTTGAGCCGGCAAAGACTACTTTTTGAAAATTTTATGAAACGTTCTACATCAAAATAACTTCGGTAGGCGATTTTGTATTTGGGTGTGTTTATCTAAGATTTTATTAAACCTTTTTTTTTCAATTATTATTTTCTTTCTTCTCTGGCCGCAAATAAAAATAATTTACAAGTACTCATATGCGAAATCATGCCGTATTTGTATGCGAATATTGTATTAAGATTCTTCAAACTGTTTTTGTCAAAAATTTAAAAAAAAAAAACACTTTATTATTCTGTAATTTAAATCAAGTGCAATTTATTTAACTATATACAGTCGAACCTCTATATTGAAATTTTTCTATATAGCGAGAGAACTTTTTCCTTGAACCTTGAACATTTCACGATTTTCTTCGTAAAATAACCTCTCTATAGCGAAGGGCATTTTCTATATAACGAACTTTTTTCTTTTGTGATTCAATTTTTGTTCTCCCTTTTTTTAAAGTATTTCTGAAAAAATTTCAAGTTATTCCCTCTTTAACGCATTTTATGGTGGTCATAAATCTTGAATTGGTTTTATTAGATCCTAACTTGCCGAGAACAATAGAGTTCTGGGCATTTTATCCAAGAAGTGCAACCTTTAACCCCCTATTGCCCAGTTCATTAGAAACATTTTCGATATCATCTTTCACCCTCAATGGAGTTGTCCCGTGTCCCCGTGTTCTAATTATGAAATAATGTATGTTTAATATTACTTATATGCTTTAAATTATACACTGCTGGACAATTACTAAGGACGGATACCACTATCATCCATAGCAAACACAAAATGAAAGGAAACAAAATGTGGAAAATTAGAATAAGTGCGGGATATTAGTAAGAAGAAGTATGAGTATGCAAATTTTTTTTCCACGTCTGTTCATCACGTGATAGCGTTCATAAAAGCTTTAAAGGTTTTGACGCGTGCGGACAGTTGTTGTTTCAAATCAAAGTTTTACAGGAAAGATTTAATAGACGAACTTAAAATTTTTGGCATGTCTTCCCGACATCACATAGATGATTTTATGCGTGGCCGAATTATTGGAAAGATCCAAGAAGGGCGAAAAATAACAGATGTTGCCAGGGCGTTCGACATAGCTCACAGCGTTGTTTCACGGCTGTAGAAGTCATTTAAAACTACTGGAATATGTAGTAGACGGCACGGGGGAGGTCGTGTTAGAAGTACGACGCCTGCAGAAGACAGATATATCGTCCTATCAGCAAAAAGGAACAGGCGCACCACAGCTCAGCAGGCGGCAAATCCGTTTTTTGCTGCCTCAGGAAAGCAGATCTCCCGAAAAACTGTTGCCAGACGTTTGAGAGGAGGAGGACTATACGCACGCAGACCTGTTGTGTGTTTCCCATTGACCAGACAGCACCGTACTTCCCGTTTGCAATGGTGTCGTGAGCATCACAATTGGACTGAACAGGACTGGGCATGCGTACTATTCTCAGATGAGAGTAGGTTCAGTCTGTCATCGGATTGTAGACGCCAACTGATCTGGCGCGAGAGTGGTACTGCTTATCGTTCAGAAAATATCCAGGAAAAGGACCGATATCCGACATGCAGTATCATGGTGTGGGCCGGCATCATGATCAATGGCGGCACGCGCCTACATGTGGTTGCGAATGGGACTATGACGGGCCAACGATACATTGATGAAGTTCTACTTCTTCATGTTCGTGTTTTCCGTGGTGCTGTCGGTGATAAATTTGTTTTTATGGACGACAACGCAACATGTCATCGAACACTCGCTGTTCAGGATTGTCTAAACAGCGAGGGTATTCAACGTCTCGTATGGCCAGCGTGTTCTCCAGATCTAAACCCCATTGAAAATGTGTGGGATGCTTTGGGGAGGCAAGTTGCTGGTCGAAACTATCATCCGACAAACAAGAACACCCTCATCCGTGCACTCACAGAGGAATGGGATAAATTGCCTCAACAGCTGCTGGATAATGTTGTGCAAAGTATGGTACGCCGTGTGGAATGTTGCATCACACTCCACGGTGGACATATCCCGTACTGATACCTTTCTTTAAGGTGCTTGCTGACTTTTAGATGCATTGTTCCATTTCTCCGTACGCAAATCAAATGAACATTTTTTTTTCTTTCAGATGTTTCACAGCTTTTGTACTTTCCAGAACAATAAATATTCTTTATTCTAATGTCTGAACAGTGTGGCAACTATATTTTATCCTACTAGGCCTCATGTCTCGCTTATTATTATGCTACATAGCAATTTGTGATCCGTCCTTAGCAATTGTCCAGCAGTGTAAAATGTCCTTAAAATTCTTTAATTTTAGTATAAATTTCTTTTTTTAGTATTAGCTAAGTAACTTTAGTATTTAGCTAAGACCTCTGTAGAGAACCTGAACAAGGAGTTTTGAAATACATAATTTAGTTGAATTATTCATACTTTAATATATATCTGAGTAGGGATATTTTAACAAAAGAAAACACAGTTTATTATTTCGATTGATAGTAACTCTGAAAGTAATGTTTATTTTGCAAAAATCTCACTTCACACCCGGGTGCAGAAGTCTTAGCTATATATAAGCAAAATATTGTTATTACAGAAGTATTTTCCATAAAAAGAGAATGTTTTGAAAATATCATTTCCCCCTCCCCTTCATTTTTTTCCAAAAAATTGTATTTAAATAATTTTTCATTATAATAATATTCTTTAAACAATTTTAAATGTATATTCTAATTCAAATATAAAAAAACCCCTATTATACGCTTTTTTACAATCACTGCTCCAAACGTAGTCTAAGTATCTAAATATAACAGAAAAGGTTTGTTACATTTATTTGCGATTTTATGAGCTAAATTATTTGACTGTTTTAATCTTAAGTCTAAAAGAGGTTGTTGTTATAGACTTCTTCGAATATAGTTTTTTAATTTATTGTATTTTTTATTTTAAAATCTTGGTTATAAAATGCTTAAAAATCAAAAATGTTAATGTTCTAAATAAAAATAAAGATACTAAAACACACCATTCCAATATGGATAAATCAATTAAAGTTAAGAAATATTTTCGCAATTAAGACAAATTTACTTTTTAGGAAACGTTTTCTTAAAATCTAGGAAAAATGGATTTCATCTAACTTTAAGATTTCCCCTGAATAGAGCCCCCTTATTTCTCTCTTTATAAAAGAAAAATTTCATGATGCTATAATACATTTATTACGTACTATCACAACAATGCGAACGTTTAAGATAACTCGCCAAGTTTGCTGCCCCAATTTCGCTTGTGCCATACGCTCTGAATCTGCAACCATGTGCTACGTTTCATATAATGTCGCCAATACGGTTGCGAAAGTATATGATTGTAAGCTCTTGCAGATAAATATCGCAACGATTGCTTGGATTGGAATTATTGCGGGTGAAGGAAGGTGCTGTTTCATATGAAGACTAATAAACAATCTACGGAACTAGATACTCAGCGTCCAAGAAGCCGAAAGAGCTGTAGGTTTATCAAAATCTGAAGATTTTATAAATGAAGTGTTGGATGAAGCAGCTTCATTGATGAATTTTTCTGAAGAAGAGTGCCAAGAACAAATTTTGTGAAAAAAAGAGCAATTAAATAGAACTAACTACATAATGTACGTAAATTACAGTTTTGCAAATTGAGCAATGAGCATAAACAGTTGTATGGTAGTCTATCATTAGGCGGCCAGAAGATTCCCCCCCCACAGTTCCTGTAAAAGAAATTTTAACAGGGACAAGTTGAAAATTTAAACTTGGAGTAAAAAAACTCGTAATATTAATAAAGAATTTTTGCTTTCAACAATTTTTTTAGATATGTTATATTTTATTTTCAGTTCCCAAGACATTACTTTTTCGTTAAGATGGTCGCTGTTTTCCCCATAAAACAAACGTAAATCAAACAAAAACAACATTTTTTTTGAGAACTTTAAAAATTATTTTGGGTTAATTGAAAGACATTTAAAACTTTTCCGCCAACAGAAGTATTTTCCAGTATTTTGATTAAAAGTGCGTTGTTTTCGTTAAGCAGGAAGCTAGAGCATCAAACAAATGGAAATGCCTTCTACCACAAATCAAACGTTCCTTTTACTTTTTTCAGAATAATTTTTTTCTTTAATATTTCTGATTAAGATCAAAAGCTATGTAGCTATTTATATAATTGTTACTCAGAATTTTACAGCACTGTTCCTTTCCTTAACGTGCTTACTATCGCACATGTTATGAATTCCTTACGCACATGTTTAAAAAATGTCGCAGCGTTCCTATTTAAACTTTAGATATAATCATCGAAATAACAACGAAGGTAAATCTGAAGGGGAAAAAAGTAAAGTAATTTTTTTTACCGGCAATATTTTCTACACATCTAAAAGAATGGAATATTTTTTCCATTGTTCAAGTGCATTAAAGAGACGGACAGTGATTCACTGTGCTTCTAAGCGCTTATGATGAAGAGTTGCACATTTTGTATCCATCCTTCCTTCAAGTGAAAATATATATATATATATATATATATATATATATATAAAGAAAGAGAAGATGAAAAAAAGAAAAAAAAGATAAATCACCATTACTGAAATTGGCAGCTAAAAGAAACTGTTGTCATGGCAACGGCCTATCATCCAATCATACGCTCAAAGTTTCGTTTCTTCAAAATCTTTTTTATAGGAAATGACTCAAATAATGTAATTTTCTCTCTCTCTCTCGCTCTTTTTTTTTTTTTTTTTTTTTTTTGCTAATTACAAATCGCAACTTTGTAAATACTGGATTAAATCCCCATATATAAAATATAGCAATCACATTGGTTGAGACATATAGTCCTTCTTACAATACATAGGTTTCTTCATTTTGGAGATAAATGATATTTTTTCTCTTCATTTTCTATGATAAATTTGCCTGAATTTCAAAACCCATTCAAAATACAGTCGAGTCCCAATTTCACGAATTCATCGAGACCAAATACTTTGTTCGTTAATTCGGGATTATTCGTAATATCGAGGTTGAAACATAACACAAATTTTTTTCACTTTCCTTTTGGAAATTATATAACAAGAAACTACACGAAAATGTACGTTTTTAGAAATTATTCGCTTTTTATTCAACAGTTAAAAATACAATTAGTGAATTATTACCCACCCGTGTGTTAATTAGAAATTTTAAAATACTGACTTTCAAAAGTTTAAAAAGCTTTTTCTTTTCCCTAACCCTTCGTTCTTTTCCGACTTTGCGCAGAGAAGCAAATACCGCGTTTCATTTACGTCAGGGGTGGCCAACCCAAATGACCTCGCGGGTCACTTCGGAAGAAATTTACAATCCCGCGGGGTGCATATAAAAATATATATCTTATATTACATTTGGATCCATTATATACATTTGTTGGAGTGAAAATTTAAAACTGACTGATGTATTGTTATTGTTTTCAATTTTTTTCATGTATACAAACATATAGATAATATAATATTAGTAATATAGTGATCAAATAATGTTTAGTTTATTTAATTGGGGAGATATGTTTCTCAACTCTTTCACTCAGTTTTTGCAAGTCGATCTCAATGCATGTGTATTTGCGTATCGTAATTGATGTTGCAGATTTTCGTGCGTTAAGTTTGAGCACGATTTATGTTTGATAAATTTCAATTTAGAAAAAAAAAAGAGATCCGCTATAACAGGAGCAACGTGATAAAATAATAACAATTACGGGATTTATTTTTTACAAAAAAAAAATCTGTAAACAAAAATATTGTACACAATAGTCGAATTTTGTAAAGTTGTAAAGAATCTCGCGGCTGCAAAACTAATCAAGGCGGGCCGCGGGTTGGACACCCCTGATTTACGTCATACTGCATAAGGTGTGTTTTCACAGTTTCCAAAAAATGTAAAGCATTAGAAAATGTAATCGATTTGATAAGTTTCTTTATCAATTTCTGCACCTGAATCGCTATTCGTTGCCTTCCTCTAATCAACATTTTCCTCAGCTTCAGTTGCACAGTTGGGCAGTTCATCATCAAATGTAACTTAATCGTTAAAATCTTAAGATATCCCCTGCGTTGTGGAGTGAAAAGAGATAAAAGGTATTTCCTGTCCTGTTCATCCCCTTTTTCTGTCAAAATATGCTGCTGACAAAAAAAGCCTTTTTTTTTTGTGCGTGTGTGCCGGACGAAAAAGATATGTCATTTGAAAAAAAATCCAATTTTTTTTTTAATACAAAAATTTTTTTCGTATGTTGGAATAATTTGTTAATTCGGAGTTTATTATTTATTAAATCAGAGTTTTTGCTTTCATTTTAATCGGGGAAAGTGATAAATTCGTTAAATAGGGGTTCGTTAAATTGGGTTCCTACTGTATATTTATTTCCGGATATATATTTATTGCAACTAGTAGACTGGATAAGCACAAGGGGGATCGAAAGTTTTTTTCAAGAATTTCCAAACCTATGGAAAAGATGTTTTATTTTGTATATAGATGAAAAGATAAACAAGATAAAAAAAATTACTTTTTATGTTTACTGCCACGAGGGAATGACCTTTTAGGTGTCTGAACTTTTTTTTTTTTGGTGAAAAGTCAAAACAATTTTTGTTAAAATAACAGGTATTTTAGTATTTTTTAATGTACATTACAATGAAAAGCCACCTACTACAAGGTTACAAGAAAAAAAAACATCAGGTGTATTTAACTGTTTTTTTGGTATTAATTTTTTTAAACAAGCATATTATCAAAATAACAGTGCAGGATAAAATGGAAGATGGAAAAAACTTGGATCGGACTGACTAGACAGTGAGGCGAGAGAGAGCGAATGAATGAGCGTTATGTAATGTCATAAGCTACATTATACGTTATACAATTCACTACTCACTATTCACTGGTCAATAAGCATCACTTTTGGTTATTTGTGTGGTAAATAGATTCATTTTATTTTTAGCCTAAATTCATTTAAGGTATCCAACTACTTGCGACATTTTTTTTTTTTTTTTTTGAAAAAATAGAGATATAGGGATTTTTTTGGGATTTTTAGATTTATTTTGTATATTTTAAGGAAAAAAATCATAAAATTTTGAAAAAAAAATGTATTATTATTAAAAGGGGAAAAACTGGTGAAAAAGTACAAAAAATTGCATAAAAAGGGCCCGCTCTGTACAAAAATATTTTGAACAAACTCTCAATTTTTCAATTTTAATGTGTTACTTTTTTATTCATGTTTGAAATGATTTTCAAGATAATAGATATTTTAATTTTTACAATAACTAGAGCACTCTATCTTGGTGACTATATACAATTGCTTAAAAAAAAAAGTGATTATATTCACGTAAAAGACTGTAAATTTTGAAATAAAACAGTGATTGATAAATCTGAAGGTTCAAACACTTCTAATGTTATACAAAACATCCACAAGAAATTTTAGCAAATTATTTTCAAAACTTTTTGAGCAATCCCTGTCCCCGTTTGAGTTTTTCGAAAGAAAAAAAACATATTTCGAGTAAAACGCATTTTAAAGTTTGACATCTTGTGTAAAGTTATGGCAACTCGAAGATTCAAACCCTTTGTGGGGATATCAAATTTTGAAATTATTTTTATAATTATTTTTCTCCTAATCTCCATATTATAGAGCAGGGGTAAGTAACTTGTTTTATAGTTAGTGGACCACATTGTGGGAAAGGAGTATACCTGAGGACCGCACCTTTTAAAAAAAGATTGCATTTATTACATAACATTTTATAACTCAGGAAAGGTATAAATTGTGCCACAAAAATTGATAAATGTAAAATAAATAAAATAGTGGCAGATTTATTTACGACGATCAGTCACAAAATAAGTTTCCCCTGCCGACTGTGGTCACAGTTGTGTATGAAGGTCAAAACACATAGAATGAGATATTAAAGATAAGACTATTTTTCCACATAAGTACCAAGTACATTGAGAAATTTGTCATACCGCCTCATAAGATTCAAAAAGCCTTCCAAGAAAAATTCAGGACTTTGTATATGGAAGTAGCCTTCCCTTTTGCGTGGAAATTTTGAAGGTTGGAACCATCAATGCTACGTGGTACTGTGACATCCTGTCGAAATAGAAGGGGCGATTCGAAAAAAGCGGCCTGGGTTTCTCAAATATGGCGTTCTGTAGTTGGATGACAATGTGAGACCATATTCGGTTACGGCAACGCAAAACCATTTTACGACTCTTAGTTGGGAGCGCCTATATCACAGTCCTGATGTCACACCAACGACTTTCCTGCAGTAACGCACACAGGAATTTTTCAAGAGGGGGTCCGGGGTCGAAAGTTCCCCATTCTTGTATTATGCTCCTTTTGATTTTGTCGATTTTGGGGAACAAAACACAGTAAAAAACTAATTATTGAATAAATAATTAGCATTAATTAATAAAATTAATCATTAATAACAAGTACTTAATTAAATTTTACGTACTATATACTTAGAGTTATAATCAATCGGAAAAATATCTAGGGCTCTACTGCTTTCCTGTGTATCCGGCTTTCAAGAAGAATCTCGCCTGAAGGTACTTTGGAAGCAATGCTGAAGTTAAACAAGCCGTTAAACGCTTTTTCCGTAGGCAAAGCCCTGAATTTTCCCTGGAGGGCTTTTTGAAGCTTATCAAGCAGTATGACAAGTGTTTCAATGTAATTGGTACGTATGTGGCAAAATAAAGTTATGTCTTATCTTTAATGTATCATTCTATTTTTTGACTTTCATACACAAATCTGACCACAGTTGACAGGGGAAACTTATTTTCTGACTCACCCTCGTAATTTATTTATTGTGCTAATTTTATATTGTCTATAGCAGTGATTCTCAAAGTGGTCTATATGGATCCCTAGGAGTCTATGATGACTTGCAAGGGGCCCTCGACAGCAAGAAAATAGTTTGGGGGTTCATGCGGTGTAAATGGGGGTCCATGACAGTTGTTCTCATTAAACCAGATCGTGATTTTAATTTTAAAAGAAAATTTAATCAAATGGAAACCACATTTTACCTATTTAACACATTTATTTACTAAATTTAATGATGCTAATTTGCAGTTATGTGACAGCATAAATTTTATCAAAACAAGCGCCATCCTTTCAACATTTCTTGCCACAATTAAGTTCAAAAGAGTACAATATTGGACGTAACGAATTTTCCTAGTTTCTCAATTGTTCACAGAGAATCTGCCAGATAAATGATGTTTTAATTTACGTTCAACATTTAAATTTCTTTTATTCAGATTTTGAAACTAGGTTTGAGAATGAATTTACTTGATAATTACCACAGAAGGCAATGAGTTCCTGTGGTCACAGTGAAAAAAAATATCATATTATAAGAGGAACTGACCGGAATAGGAAGTAACGGAGTACAGCTTAGAAACGGATGTCAGCAATTATGGTTTTAAAGAAACATGCCTGTTATTTTCCTCGAATTATGGAGCATTGGAAAATGTGTTTATTTGTTTTTCCTAGTGAGGAGTTTCAGCGCGGTTGTCAGCTGGACACTACTAACCGAGAAAATTTAGGGTTAAACCTCACAAGATTGATGCGAAATGTTGAAAATTTGTTATTTAAGTACCAGATTCATCCCTATCATTATAAGCATTTGTTTTTTTAACCGGTTATCTTAAATTTTAAATTAATTTTTTTAACATAGGTTTCTTAAGTTTTACTCTGCACTTCAATACAGTTAGAAATTTAAATCTTTTAAAGTAAGTAACTCTTTTTACGAACTGTCATAAACACATTTAAGTTAATAAATTTGCAAAAATTCAATATTACGTAAGCAGGGTCAAGCCCAAACTGAGAAACACAGCAAGGGAACCTCTGGTCTATAGCTTCAAGATAATTCAATTTTAGAATCCATTTAATACGACAAACGTACCCTATTATACTTTTCTACAATTTTTTAATATCTGGAGGGAAATTGTATATTGAAATTCTCATCATAGCCTGCAAGTTTGAGTCAGCCGACTTGCATCTATGTTTACTCTTGTTGATCGACATACAAGAAAAAGTTCGCTCACAAATACATGTCGACTAAAATATAAAGAGCAATTTCTCCGCAAATTTCTTCACAAATGGAAATTTTACTGCTAACATGAATTTGTAAAAGTTATTATCACCGCATTAAACATTTTCTTCACACTGTGATCTAGCTTCAAGTCAATAAGTTCAAGCTGTAGTTTTTCAGGTGCTGAATTAATATACACTGCTGGACAATTGCTAAGGACGGATCACAAATTGCTATGTAGCATAGCATTAAGCGAGACATGAAGCCGGGTAGGATAAAATATAGTTGCCACTCTGTTCAGATATTAGAATAAAGAATATTTATTGTTCTGGAAAGTACAAAAGCTGTGAAACATCTGAAAGAAAAAAAATGTTCATTTGATCTGCGTACGGAGAAATGGAACAATGCATCTAAAAGTCAGCAGGCACCTTAAAGAAAGGTATCAGTACGGGATATGTCCACCGTGGAGTGTGATGCAACATTCCACACGGCATACCATACTTTGCACAACATTATCCAGCAGCTGTTGAGGCAATTTATCCCATTCCTCTGTGAGTGCACGGATGAGGGTGTTCTTGTTTGTCGGATGATAGTTTCGACCAGCAACTTGCCTCCCCAAAGCATTCCATTTTCAATGGGGTTTAGATCTGGAGAACGCGCTGGCCATACGAGACGTTGAATACCCTCACTGTCTAGACAGTCATGAACAGCGAGTGTTCGATGACATGTTGCGTTGTCGTCCATAAAAACAAATTTATCACCGACAGCACCACGGAAAAGACGAACATGAGGAAGTAGAACTTCATCAATGTATCGTTGGCCCGTCATAGTCCCATTCGCAACCACATGTAGGCGCGTGCGGCCATTGATCATGATGCCGGCCCACACCATGATACTGCATGTTGGATATCGGTCCTTTTCTTGGATATTTTCTGGACGATAAGCAGTACCACTCTCGGGCCAGATCAGTTGGCGTCTACAATCCGATGACAGACTGAACCTACTCTCATCTGAGAATAGTACGCATGCCCAGTCCTGTTCAGTGAAATTGTGATGCTCACGACACCATTGCAAACGGGCAGTACGGTGCTGTCTGGTCAATGGGACACACACAACAGGTCTGCGTGCGTATAGTCCTCCTCCCCTCAAACGTCTGGCAACAGTTTTTCGGGAGATCTGCTTTCCTGGGGCAGCAAGAAACTGATTTGCCACCTGCTGAGCTGTGGTGCGCCTGTTTCTTTTTGCTGATATGACGATATATCTGTCTTCTGTATAGGCGTTGTACTTCTAACACGACCTCCCCCGTGCCGTCTACTACACATTCCAGTAGTTTTAAATGACTTCCACAGTCATTGTGAGCGATGTCGAACTCCCTGGCAACATCTGTTATTTTTCTCCCTTCTTCGATCTTTCCAATAATTCGGCCACGCATAAAATCATCTATGTGATGTCGGGAAGACATGCCAAAAATTTTAAGTTCGTCTATTAAATCTTTCCTGTAAAACTTTGACTTGAAACAACAACTGTCCACACGCGTCAAAACCTTTAAAGCTCTTATGAACGCTATCACGTGATGAACAGACGTGGAAAAAAATTTGCATACTCATACTTCTTCTTACTAATATCCCGCACTTATTCTAATTTTCCACGTTTTCTTCCTTTCATTTTGTGGTTGCTATGGATGATAGTGTTATCCGTCCTTAGCAATTGTCCATCAGTTTATAATGGGGTAACGGTGCAAATTGAATTTTGGCTAGCGTTTCTCAAACTGTAGGGCGTGATAACTCTACGAGGCCGGATCAAACATATTGAAAAACAGAAAGTAAAAAAATTATTTAAAATATTATTAATTTGCTTAAAAGGAACAAACAAAATACATTCTGACATAATAAAAAAATAACATTTACACAGATATAATACACTTATAAACGTATCAGTACCGCACAATGTATTTCATAATTAATTTAACAATTCTAAGTTAAGAACAACTTTACTAATTACCAGTGATCCGATGGGCTTCTCATATGTAAAATTATATACAAAAACTAGCTCCTATCTTGATGAGTTGTTCGGTTTATAATTAATACCTTAACTGCCGATTAAAAGTTACGCAATTCGCCCCCAATACCGCCCTTTTCCACGTGGTGCACGAATGTGATGGATTGGGAGAAGGGAAAGAAAATGTGAATAAATAAGCAAATTCTCTGTGAAATAAGTAAATCCTTCAAAAACACCGTTAAGGTCATTTCGTTGCAGTCCAAAGTCTTCGGAATAATTTTACGGGTATCAGTGCACAGAAAAGATAGTTCTTCGGAAAGACGTATAAATATGTCCTGGGCAATTAACGCTTTGGCTGAACAAGATGTTTATACACGCCGACGGCACTAAAGAAATTAAAGTCGTATTATAGCTTTTGCGTCAAAGTACAGTAGCATTGAAGTCAATGCATCGTTTTTGTTTGGAGGGGGACGCGATGAGATTGGATCGCAAACACTGAAAGTTTGAAAAGCACTGATTTAGGCACAATTTTCATAAAACCCTGAAATCTTCTTGCGACCTAGTCCTCCAAACACTGCAGATGATTTCTTACTGGAAACACTTTCGGGTACTTTGTTTTCCTAATAGTGAAGAATAAATGAAGAATCTTTGATGGCGCACGGGAAAGAAATCTCCATTTAAACCGGATTTTCTGACTGTCTCTGCGGGCTGCTAATTGTCCACCCCTGCCATGAATCAGTTTTTTCGCTTAAATAGGTTCCAATTAGCAATAATTTTTTCTCCATAGAGCCGCTCCATTTCCCCCCAAACTCTAGTATTTATTCATAACGTAGATTTAGTACTTTTCATTTTGCTAGGTGCTTTGCACAGAAATGCTAATGCCAAAGTGTTCAACGTTACGTAAAGAGGAATAATGCAATTATTTTAAGTGTGTTGAAATATTTTTTTAAAATCTTTAATCACATCAGACATTAATTTATAGAAAATTCTGAACAGTGTATTACTTCCTGACTAGCTGCAAAATATTTGTGTCATAATACAATTTGAAATATTTTCGAAGTAAATAAATGAGTTGTTAATAATTATTGATTAGAGATTCTTATTACTATTCAATTGGCTTTAATCAGCAACTTTCAAAATAGTATTTCTCCTAATTAACTTTTCCAACTTAATGAAATAACTAGAGTAAACAAAACAACTTTTTAAATATTTTGTTATTGTTTTATTTCATTTTATTTTGTTGGTAGTTATATATTTTACTTTTATTTTATAAACATACACTCATGTCCATAAATTAAGGATAATGAAGTTCAGGCAAAGAAAGATACAGAAGTAAAACAAATTTGACTTATTTGTCAAGTCTATTTATTAAACAAAAGGTAAAGAGCAAAAAAGATGCTATATGTTTTGACATAATTAATAAAAATTGTGATTTTTACTCCCTGGAACAAATTTCAAAAAAGAACCTATTTACAAAAAACAGTATTACATGGTTAGTATGATGGTTAATACGGAGTATGTCTCCCGGAAGATGCAATACAGGCCTTACAACGCCTAGGCATGTTGAGTATCAAATTATCAATCTGATCTTGGGGAATATTACACCACTCATCAAGCAATGCCCCCCGAAGTTCCGGTAGACAAGTGGGAGGGGGTTGACGGGCTGCAATTCGTTGGCCAAGCATATCACACACATGCTCTATTGGATTCAAGTCTGGTGAGTATGCTGGCCAATCCATACGGTTGATATCCTCCGATTGAAGGCATTCGTCTACAATGTTTGCACGGTGAGGACGGGCGTTGTCATCCATAAACAGAAATTCAGCCCCCATGGCGCCCTGAAACAAACGTACATGTTGTTCCAGAATGACATCCCGATAGATGTGGCCAGTCATCGTTACACTCTTAACATGCAGGTCAGTTCTGGAACCAAAAATAATTCCTCCCCAAATGAGCCATCCTGCACCACCGTAACGGTGTCGTTCAATGGTGTTCTCTTGGTCGTAACGGGTACCTGGCGCTCTCCATATTAAAGTTCAGCGAGAATCAGACTGCAAACTAAACCTGGACTCGTCGGAAAACATCACACAAGACCACTGTTGTGGTGTCCACAATGCATGCTCTCTAATCCAGGTTAATCGCAGGTGACAGTGAGTTGCGGTAAGTGGAACACATCCGACAAGCCTACGAGCATATAGACCAATGTGCCCTAAGCGTCTGTACACGGTCTGCCTTGAAACTGTCATACCGGTAGCTGAAGAGAACTGACCAGACAGGGGTGTGATGCTGTGCTCCGTCTGTTTCCTTTGGCAGTAACTGCCAAATACCGGTCCTCATTCGGCGATGTTACTCGGGGGCGACCTGTGCTGTAACATCTACTCACATTATCATTATCTTGGAATCGTTGTCAAAGCCTGGAGATGACACTCTGGTTGATTCCAAGTTCCTAGGATACTTCCAGCTGGGTACGTCCACATTCCAGTCGTCCAATAATTCTACCACGTAAAAAATCATCCAAATGCTTCCTTTGTGCCATAACTATGCTGTTATTGCACTGAAAGGCTTTTAAAGCGCTTGTGAACAATTTTACTTCTTTGCCACCATTCTTTATATACCCCTCTCTTACACTTTCGTCATTGTAACGTACTTTCCGCGCCATCTGGTGGTTTCCTGTAAATTGCATATTCTTCTTCAAGATGTGTGTGATAATTCTACAGGTGAAGTTTTTATTTTAGTTTTCAATTTCTGTGTGATTCTGAATTATCCTTAATTTATGGACATGAGTGTAGTTAGATTACATACGAGTATATCCAATTATTATCTGTGATATAAGACTTAATATAAATTTAACGACGAAAAAGTTTAATTTTTCATACTTAAGTGAATTCATAATATATTCTCTTGATAAATATTTTATAAAATATTTTTTCACTCTTCAAAATATAGAAGACGTTTTTTATTTATGGTAAGGTTTCACGAAGCTATATAAATAATGTTAGACAAATTTTTTTTTATTCGTTTTATTGTCCAAAGGCCTAAATTCATATGACGTCATAATTAAATGATAACGGTATTCTCTCTCTCTCTATCTCTCGCACACTTATTTCCGACCAATCAGATCGTGCGTTCCTCTGTTTTACCGAAACTTTCTCTTAAAAAGTACAACTTTGTTGATAATAACAACACGCAAAGGTAGACAAAATGCATTTAATTTAAAAAATACACGTATGAAATAATTTTTTATAGTTTTGAAAAACCTTTTTGAAGAATTTTAATACATGAACATATTTATCAATATATATATATATATATATATATATATATATATATATATATATATATATATATATATATATTATGAAATTTCTGATCTTATCTAAACTTAACAAGTGGTACAGCAAATATAAGTCTACAATGCAAGTTTTAAATTTAATGAAGACCTCGTGATTGCATTTATCATCTAACCGTCATGAATTTAGCCCATTGAATAGAAAAGAAAGGAAGACTAAGAAATATATATTAAATCATTTTATGCCGCTGCATATTTTTTTATAAAACTTTTTAATTCAGTATATACTTTTAATACTTGTTTTTTTCCATTTTAGGTGCCATTGAAGTTGAATACAATGTGTCTACAAATTAGTTTAGCCAAAAGAATAATTAATTGTATGTAACTTACAGGAAAGGAATTAAAGTATATATTGTTGTAAGATATAGATAAATATTCATAGTTTACTATTATCCCGAATGTTCAATGCGGCTTCCTTTCAATACTCTGCAAATGTCATATCGGTAAATCAGTTCTTGCGGCAGATTTGTCAGCTCTATTCCGTCGATCAAATTAACACTAGAACGTCCGGGATTTCGATTACACTTAAGCGTCTACCGTGATATGAAATATATAAAATAATTGTAATAACTAAACAATTGCAGGATAACTGTTCAGTAGGGTTTAGTTTTAAGACACTTTTTAATATTATTTCATATGTAATTAACATATTTTATGACCCCTTATATCATAAGAAACTGACGTTGACATAATGTTTCACGAAGCTTTTGGGACCACGCCTTAGTCGCAAAACATTTCGAGTCGCAAACCTGCCAGGAACATTACTATTATGCGGTATCTATTCTGTGCCATACCTAGCGATATATATATATAGCGAGATTTTTTGGAATATTATAAATTATATATCTGCCTTTTCTTTTAAGATTCTTCGTGGTCACTTTCACTCAATCTTATGTCTTCATCAGAATCTAAATTAGAGCAAGGCAGCTCACCACCATCCTTTTCATTCTCAAAGATCTCTCGGAATAAATTTGCAATTTCATACGGGGGGGGAGAGAAATGTATTAAGACAAAGACAACATTGAAAATTTAAAATGTGAAAAATTGATCAAAATAGTATAACTCCTGTTTTTCTTGTTTTAATGTAATTATTTTTTTTATTTTTGTCACTAACACTAAATTAAATGAATTTTATAAACGCTCCTCCACGATTTTTGCTTCAGTAAACGGTTTCAAATGATTACCAATAATATGACAAACTTCATAGGATGTCTTTGTTGCTGTAGTGATATTACCACTCACAAAACACTTTATTGCTGTTGCAAAGAATATTCAATGAGGCCTATGTACATCTCTTGAAAGACTTCTTGGAGGAAAAGTGTCATTGAATGAATAATTCTTTTTACTGGTATTTTTAAACACAGCACTTTCGTGACAAATCAAACAAGTGCTGATTCCCATGTTTGTTTTTCAGTACAAAACAGTCAACCTCCAAATCGTTCGAATATTTTTCGCTTGCAAGATACGAAAGATTGTTAAAAATTAGCTCCACCCATAAAATTGTCGCTACTCTACCGTTGTCTATTATCACTATAGAAAAAGAATATCGATTCGGAGTCGTACGACATCAACTACAAAAAAGCAAAATTGATGTATAAATTGATTGATAAAAGCAAAATTGATATATAAATTGATTGATAAAAGCAAAATTGATACATAAATTGATTGATAAAAGCAAAATTGATATATATTTGATTTCATGTCAAAGAATTTACCACCAAATTTTTTAATACATTGTTCTAAAATTAGTGAATTTTTTAAGCAACGAGTCATAACCGAGACTCTTAAAAAGCCTCGCAGGGCCACATGCGGCCAGTGGGCCGCAAGTTGAGCATCGCTGACCTAGACCTTTTCTACGAACCATCGCTTCAAGGTGTCTGCTATGCACATGGTTCGAAAATAGAATGAAATTTTTTAATGATCAGATAACCAAATGTTAAGTAACGAGACACTTAGATAAAATAATTTTAGAAAAATAGATTCTTTTCCGCTGTTTACCCAATAACACTGCACTCAAGGTCAAATAAATGAGCGACAGTACTTTAAGAAGTTTGTTTTACTAATCGTAATGATGAACGACAGCTATTTATGAGGATAAATTGCCTTGGTGTCGAAATGACACTAGCGGACGTTCTAGATATATTTAATTGTAAAATTTCTCCTAATTAATCTAGAACCACAAAAATTTTATTGTGTATTACCATGGATTAATTAAATAATTAAAAGTCACGAAAAATTTTCAAATTCCCTGCAAAAATACTGAGAGAACAAACTGAAGAGGCTCCGTTGTCAAATTCACACCGATGGACGTTCTAGTGTTAAATGCAGTGCAGATTCGATACCATACCACAATAGTATCTCTTTTTGGGGCTGGTTTCTTGTATTCTCTAACAACACTTCGTCTTACTTGCACAGCAGAATGATTTTATTGAAACCAGAGACAGTATTTCGCTTTTTCCAGCACTGTACTTCGTCTCTATTATCGTAATGATGAACAAAGAATGATTACCGCTCGTTAAAAGATAGCATCAGTTGTGATACTTAATGTCATCTATGAATAAATTTAGGATATATTACAACTAGTCTTACTTAAAACGGGTAAATTTCATCTAATAATCCGAAAGTTTTTAACTTACGAAATTGTCCAACAAAATGGTAGACACCCTGTTTATGTAAGAAAATATCAGCGGTAACAATTGCCCAGTTAATTAAATGTTAAAAATTATGTTAAAAAGCATCAAAAACTGTATCAAATCTGATTTTAATTACCGAAAAATCCGACGTATAACGCGCACCGCCGTATAACACACACACACAAGAATCTATACTTTCAAGTTGCTTTTAATTTTTAGGTATATTCGCCGTATAACGCGCACCTCATTTTTAGGAAGAAACCTGAAATGTACGTTTGCAGTGCTCTTACGTTTTGAAAACGTTTATTCCAGGTATAATCACAGGCTTTTGAAAAAATAGTATACTTCTAGACAGTAGCGCACACAGGAATTTTCCAGGGGGGTCGGAGTCGAAAGTTCACCATTCTTGTATCACGCTCCTTTTGATTTTGCCGATTTTCGGGAACAAAATACAGTAAAATCTAATTATTGAATAAATAATTAGCATTAATTAATAAAATTAATCATTAATAACAAATATTTAATTAAATTTTTCGTACTATATACTTAGAATTATAATAAATCGGAAAAAAAATCAAGGGCTTTAGGGGTTTCTGACCCCCAGGACTCTCCCCTTGTGTGCGCCACTGCTTCTAGAACTATAACTCTTGCCATTCGTAAAGTACGCCACTTCTTTAAAATAAGTATTTCGATATGAGTAAAAGTTTAATTTTTTTTACGCTTATCCTTTTTTTTCCCTTCGAAGCTATCTTTTTTTCTATACCCGGCGTAAAACGCGCACTCATAAATTTTTCGATCTTATTTTTTGTGATAAAAGTGTGCAACAACAACAAAAACTTTCAAAATGATATTTTAAAGAAAATTTAATTCCTTTTCTCTGATCTATATAATTTTTGCGCGCGTGATAATGGTTTCTTAACAAAAAGTTATAATCTTGAAGCGTTGTGTTGTGGTTTCCAGAGGATATATTTGAACATCATTTTCCGAAGTTTAAGAATAGTGCACTTTAGAGAGAGATAATGGTAAGTTTCAAAATAAAGGTTCTTCAAAACTCTTGAGTTTGTCATCTTCACTTTTAGCACAAGACAGTCCTGTAATATGTCTAAGTCATGATAAAGTAAACGACACGTTTCGCCAGGGCGATAATTTACTCTTAAAACTTTCTATCATAATAGAAAGATTAAAACGACCACCAAAGTGTTTGAAGATAACATTTTATTTTTACTTTACAAGGAACACAGTACAATTACCTGCAAGAAACAGAAGTCAAAGAAGGAGCCCTCTTCATCAATATATCCATAACTATAAACAAAGTAACATAAAAAAAATTAAGTGAGTTCCTACTTAGATCAATAAAGAAAATTTTTATTTTAGCTACTTTTTATTAAAGAGTTACAATTAATATAAATATGTATACACATATGACAGAATCACAACATAGAGTGGTAATTAATTTTTATTCATTATCATCAAAGAGTATCGTATTGTCATCCAAGATAATCGTGTATATAAAATTTCAGTTAAACTGAATGCTTTAAAACGTGAGAAAAAAACCTTTTCAAGTTTTGACACAAGTCGCCAAAATGGTTGCCAAAAATAATGCGAACGTGGCTGTATTTGTAATTCTTTAAATAATTAGTTTTAATCAACTAATTTTATTAATTATAATTAAATTATTGTATTGTCATCCAAAATAATCATGTATATAAAATTTCAGCTCAGTTGAGCGCTTTAAAATGTATTTTATTAACGATTGAAAATACCACCAAGGTAAATAAATAGTCGTGGGCCTTTGCCGATCAGGTGGCATTTGTAACAACAACAACATTATGACGTATTGGGAAAATTGATGCGTAGCGTGAGACTTAAGGAATAATTATTGATTTATTACGTCTGTCGCTATTAATTATAATTTTTACAGTTAGATACAAGTTATTCATACTGTTGAGTGTTGTAATACAACAGAACACTTTTTTTGGTGAAGGACGAGGGCAAAATACGTCTCTTTTCCAGTGTTTCAAGCGGTCTTCCTCTTCATTTTCTTGGGATAGGGCGGTCTCTTCGATTTCCACTTGAGGTTCGGCTTCCACGTGGAGTGCATATGTTTTGGTTTTTCGGCTACGGCTGCTGGAGTGATGTCAAATGAGAGGGTCCTGCAATGTTTTAAGGGTGCACGTTTGGATAGGAACGGCGTAATGTTATTTGCATAGAAAGGTCAATGTATTAGCTGCGAGGCTCTGGAAAATGTTACAGCATCAGTAACTCTACACGGCGAGTCTTCAGCGGCACTGAGGCTCGAGGTCATGACATGCCAGCAACTACAAGGCTACTACAGCCTATTTCACTAAGAGAGCAATATCTGTGATTAATGATTTTCTATAACTTAGATTATCTGTGAGGAAAGTGTTGCCAGTTTGAAGATTCCTTTTCCTCTTTATATTATTTCCGCAAAAAAGCCATCATTTCATCGAGTACTTTTCAAATGAAGGAAGTAAATCCCAATGCGTTCCTTTATATTGACCATGGGTACTTCAATCTACGATTTCCTGAAACCGAACAAATCACCATTAATAGCTGTAATTTGCAATATAAAGTGCATAAGAACCCACTTGATATGCAGAATAAATTTTATTCTTATACATTTCGATTATTCCTTTGTAATAAATAAAGCTTTACCCTGTACATGAAATTAACATCTTTTTAACAATTTTGTCATTGGGCGAAATATTGAGTGAGTGAGAGTTTTTTTTAACGTGTCGCAGTATTAAGCGTATTAAGCACAACAGATCTTGAAATTTTAAACTTCGGTCAAGTGATGAAGACGACACGTGAGCTGGTACCTATCTCCAAACTACCACACCGCAACAACGGGAAGATTTTGAGCCTCTACGCTGTGGGTCTTCAGTGTCACCAGGACTCGAACTCACGACACACCAGCCACGATTTCGTGGCTATGACCCCTAAACTACCTCGTCTTAGGCGAAATATTAAGATGCATATTTTAAGATGTATGTTGACAGATTTCAAAATAGTTTGGTCGATTCATTAATATTTTTCATAAAAAGGTTACTAATTATGTTTTTTTTAAAATAAATAAATAAATAAAAAACCTTCGTTATTTTATTTTAACTGTTTTCATAACTAAAATTTGCCCCCAAAAAGGAACACAAAATAGCTGAGTTGTATGTAGCTAATAAGAGAAACTGATTGCAATGGATACATTCAGTAGCGCACACAAAAAATTTCAAGGGGGGGTCCAGGGTCGAAAGTCTACCATTTTGGTATCTTGCTCCAATACGCCGCCCAACATATTCTTTTGATTTTGTCGATTTTCGGGAACAAAAACAATACAAAATTAATTATTGAATAAATAATTAGCATTAATTAATAAAATTAATTATTAATAACAAATACATACTTACATTTTACGTAATATATACAGAGGATTATACCAATCGAAAAAAAAAATCAAGGGCTATGAGGGGGTGTCCGGACCCCTAGGACCCCCCCTTGTGTGCACCACCGGATACCTTCTCAATATACTACTTAATTGCATCATTTAGGTTTTTTACATCTACTGTGATAATATTTTCTGTATAAGTAGAAAAAAACCCCGTAAGTTTCTCACCCCTGAACAATAGGATAAGGTGCAGTAAAAACTACAGATTTTAGTGCTTTTAGTAACTTTGGTTGCCGTAGAGTATGTTGTATCAATCAAAAAGCGTTATTTACTTAACATATTACTGCGATTTTCTGCTCGCTTGCACAAACACTTTTTGCTCTTCTTTGACTATTAGTCTGTATAAGTAAAAAAAAACCTGTAAGTTTTACCCTTCAGAACAAATAGGATGAAAACTATAGACTTTCGTGGTTTTATTAACTTTGGTTTCCGTAGAGTATGTTGTATCAATTGAATATTTATTTTTTTCGAAGGTATTTTTCACAAATTTACTAATTAGAACTATGCTGTATTTACGAAAATTTCGTAATATATAGATCCTAATCTAATCAACATAATTTTATCTTCAAAATGTATTTAATTTTGGCTGAAACTCATTCCATTAGTTTAAGGAAGAATTCCCTGTACAAGTAAAAAGTCTATATATATGTTCTAAGAATTAATGTCTTATATTTTTGTTAATATATTTATATTAGTTATAATAATTAAAATTTAAAAGAAGAATGTAACGTTTTGTCTTTTAAAAAGTTATACATTAATGTAAAAGAACAGAAGTAAGTTTGGTCTATAGTTATATTTTTAAAAAATGAGAAGAAAACATTGCTTACGAAACATATTACTGCGATTTTCTGCTCGCTTGCACAAACGCTTTTTACTATGCCTTTTTGGTTATTTGTCTGAACTTTTTTCGCCTGTTACACACGCTACTTTTAGTGTTTCAGTTGATTATTTATACCGAATTGAAATTTCAGAAACTGGAAAATACCTCGAAGATTTAACAGCATTTATGAATCTTGAATGGCTTAAAAATGGATTGATGGCCTAGAAAATATCTAGTTTTAAGAACGAGGAATTGGAGAACACTGGCAGGAAGAAGGCCGGCCTGGAAAAGGCTTCTTGAGAAGGCCAAGGCCCACCCTGGGCTGTCGTGGTACTGAGGAAGAAGGAAGGAAGGAAGGAATGACTTAAAAATGTGCTCCTAAATTTGAGAAAAAATATTACAGTTTCTTAAAGAAAAATTGCGTCAGAACTACATTTAACACTTTGGGCTATACTGACATTAAAAAAAATAATAACATACATTAAAAAAAGAAGTATTTAATTCTAAAACAAAAAAAGAGCTTGTTTTATAAATACATATTTAATTTATTCCTTTGATAGAACTTTCTTTTTTCAAACAAAATTAAATATACAGTAAAATCCCGAAAACTTGGCATTCGATAACCCTACATTCCGCATAACTCAGCGACATCCTTGCATGTTGAATACCGTACAAGTCATTATGTTCAATGAAGAAATTATTGCTGGTGCTGCTGTGTGTGTCTACACCAGTTAATTTGAAAATGTCGGAAAAGACGTTAACGCGCGTTCAGGACACTGTATAAACTCCTAAAATATCATATAGTGAGAGATTAAAAGCTGTCAAAACCATCCTTCGGTATTTTGAGCAACAAGGAGGTGCGTCGATAATGAACTTAATATTTCTTCGTTGTCTTCGTGATGAAACAGCAAAGCACATTAAGGAAGACAACAGAACATCATGCATTTCTTTAAAATAAAGTAGTCAGTTTTTACAAAGTTGGCTTCTTAATTTTCATTATAGACAGTTTTATGCATTCATAAAGTATTTTTCTGAGGTGTGTCTAATCAGGTAAATTATTGAATACTATATGTATTCATTAATTTTCATTTTCATGTAGTAAAGACTCCATTTCATAAAGTACGTACTTTTTCTTTGTTTAAGGGTATTAGAAGAGTTTATTTAGTTGTATTCTCAAGCAAACGATACATACCAGAGCAGTACGATATTTTCAGAGGAAACACTCGTATTTATTCTTTTTAACAAGCTTTTATAAGTTTCACTTGCATGTAACGCAATCTTGAACTCGATTTTTACCCACTTTAAAAGGTCAGATTAATTCAAAATTTTGTACACTTGTCAAGGATCGATGACAATACAATAATTTCATAATTTTATTCCTTCGTCTTGAACAGGATCATCAGGAGACAGGATAATCCAGATTTGGCGACTAATTCATTGTACCATTTCCAGATTTGGTGACTAATTCCATATACCATTCCCAGATTTTGCAACTAATTCTATATACCATTTCCAGATTTGGTGACTAATTCCTGTGATCCCATTTCCAGATTTAGCGACTAAAAGATTAAGAGTGACCCTTAAAGCGAAAACGTTTTTTTGCGTCAGCAATTTCTTATCATAATATAAGCAATTGCCCAGTCTTTCTGAAAATGAAAATAACAACATAAAAAAAAGACTCGTGCATGTGAAATTTTTTTTTCTAACTCAGGGATGGGCAAACTTTTTGCGCTATGGGCTAAAAATTAAAAAAAAAAGTGTATGAATAAATGATCGTTAAAAAAACTAAAAACACATGCTTTTACTGAAGAAATGAAAAATAAATTATAGTTTAAAAAAAACTCAAAAACACGCTTTTAGGGTTAACCAAACTACGAAGTAAAATAATAATTATTAATATAAGAATAAAATGAATTATGAGGAAACTAATGTCTCATTGTGGTAAAAGCGTGGGGTGCTTTGAACTACATTTTTACTCTAACTCAGCATTTCGGAATAGAACTAGTAAGAAATTATAACAATTGATACAGAGCACCCCACGCTTTTACCCCAATGACATTAATTTTTTCGTAAATCATTTTATTACTTTCACAAACTTGGCCACCCTTTAATTTACATTAGGTCGAGGTTTCAGGACTCTACTATACTGCGAGCTGACGTATCACGCTAGCGAAGTCAACTGTTGAAACTTGTGTCTGACGAATTTTTGTTTGTTTGTTGTTGTTGTTTTTTCTATTGCCGTTTCTATGTAAGTGGATGTTAAAAATCAAATGCGTATTCAGAATTCCGAGAGATTCATTATCAACAGTTTAAAATATTGTAATGATTACGTGGAAATTTGTATGAATATTTTAACAATTTCGATTTGCAATGTTTATCTTTCCGCCCTCGGACGGAAAATTCCGATACAGATAAATTGGAATACAACCAAATTAAAATCTCACCTAAACGAAATTAGTGTAGTAATTTTTTAAGTATTGCTGCATTAGAGCACAACTAGAGCTATTGGCAACAGACCACATATTTATGAAACATGATAAAAAAAATCAAGATAGCACCAAACAAAGACTTTCAATTAAATCCATTTTAATTCAGACTGTAAAGAAGGCAGTTTTGTTCATGATCGCGAATTCATGGTCGGCTTTGTCAAGTCGTGGATTTGAAACCAAATGCCACTGATGACTCAACGTGTAGAGGATCTGATGGATGTAATATCTGTCAAGGCTCAAAGTCCTCCGAGGACGTAGTGAGGAAGTTTGGAGATAGGGGCGCCAATTCAAGTTTTGTCCTACTGAAGCTCAAAATTATGATATCCATCTCCAATAGTTGTGGTATCCCCTCCAATGGGGATACTCTTTCTCCACTACTCACGCGACCTATGTCTGAGGGAAGGAAGGGAGAACCACTAAATTCTGTCATACTAAAATCAGTTTATTATTATCTTAGTTTATATACAAAAACTACAACAATACTAGTCTATGAGGATGATGATCAAGAGTGAGAAGACGCAACGCGTATTACTGATAAATAGTGCAATTAACACTGAATCCATCTTTATAGATTAATTCCTATCCTAATAGTAACCACTCGATTCTTAAAGTTTAATTCAATAAGCTTACCACTAATTTCTTGTACGCACAGCTACGGTCCGTAAATCTTCAAGCTAACTTTTAATCTGGCTTGCTCTGGCTAAGGCAATGCTCCTCTTGTCTCGGGTCCACTTGTAATTCAACTAGACTGGCATTACAAGACGACGCACCGAATTAAGACTTTTCTCTTAGAACCTTAACTTACTTCACTTAGTTTACTTAGCGCTCAGAGCTTCGCTTAGCGATCCCTTCTAGCATTATTTCTCTACTTAGCGATCATCGCGAATGCTAACATTCCAATATATATGATTCCTAATCTGCATAAACACACTCTCTTTTTGGGTTGATTGGAAAGAATTACCACACACACACACATTCGGCCCCCCAAAATCCCAAGAAGTCGCGATAAAGTCTCGTCACATAGTTTTCGTGTTGCTTCAGAGCACGACTTAAATTAAAAATAAAATCAAGCCAGAAATGAGTGGAGCATTGAAATATGTTTTTCCTTGCCCATTGTCAAAATTGGAATAAAATAATAACATTGGAACACTTTTCTCTTTCAAAATGCGATCCAGGAGTGTTCAAAAGATATCTGATCGTCATTTTCCGTGCTTAAATAGAGGAAGCTACAGTTGCATGGTTTGGGGCACGAATGTAGACAATCCAAATGCGCACTTTTGAATTTTTCCTTCCAACAGAAAGCAATCAGTCACAGGCAGACTGGTAGTGAGTGAAGGTGTGTAAATGTGCACGCACTGTTTAATTTTTTTTCCTTGAGAGAAAAACTTTAAGAACGCCACAGCATTACAATTTGGGCAAAGCTGGTGCTTTCTAGAAAATCAATTAAGAAAATTAATAGAAAAACTAACTAACAAAAAAAAATTTATCGCCAAGAGAATACATTCAGATTGATCGATTATTTATTAGCGTCTCATTCTGTCGCAATACGAAAGCTATTGGTGATTTACGTCATAATTTTGATTCACGGTCAAGTGAAGAGGTGAACACCCAAGCTGGTATTCCATCCCGCCAACATGAGGTTTTGAGCCTCGGCGATTTAAATATGAATTAGTCTTTCTGTGGGGTGGGTCTTTGGGATTCTTACCCATCATTCGACTAAAGTAACGATGGCTGCGAGTTCGAGACCATGACCGGCACACGCCCCCAGAATGCAACGGATCAATTGTGCTTAATATCAAAAGAAACGTTAACATGCTGCTTGCGATAGCTGCTTAATTGTTGTGAAAAGTGAGTGTAATTAATTTAAGTTTTAAATGAATATCAATCGGGTATGTTGTTGACACGTAAATCGACAATAAAAGTAGACAGACTTCGTATGATATACAATTTTAACTCCTTAACACATACATTTAAAAAAAAAACCCGGCAAAAATTCAATTTTTTTATTTAAGAAAACTAAGTCCTTGTTTTGGAAGGGGAAAAAATCAATAAAAATTTTATTTTAATTTTGGATTTTGATCTACATTGTAGATAAGAGCAGAACAGTACAAGCTTGCACGTACATTAGCTTTTATCATATTTCATTTCGAATAGCTGTTTAAAAAAAATCATTTTTATCACCAAAAATATTTATTTTTACTTTTTCAAAAGAAATAATAATAATAATATTAGTATTTACTTTAAAAAAAAAATTCAAAATCTTCTTTTATTTGATACATTTCAAAAAAAGGTTCAGTACATAGTCCAAAATATTATAATTAATGTATAAATAACGATTATCTTTTTCCTTTGCTATTCCTTTTGGGTCAACACACAGCGCGGTATTTTGTGGAAGTGTTTTGTGTGTGCTGGTGGAACAAATTCGGGAAAACGCCGTTCCATTAGTCGTAGAATTCTAGAAGATTTTGATCTGCTCAATTTTTTTTTAATATTTGAATCACTATAATAGTATTGTATAAAAGAGTCTTTCTGCTAATTTTTTTTTGTTTCTGGAATCTAAATTTTTTCACCTCCATATTTTATACAAAATACATGCGATCAAATGGATGATGTCTAGTAAAAAATCATAAAATATAAGAAACACACAATGGCCTTTATCTAAATATACTAAATCACGACAATAGATCGCAGACAGTCTCACGAGTGTACATGGCGCTCGCTTATATTCGAGTGTAAAAATTACAGCAGCATAAAATGCGACTCCGCTCGAGTTTTCTCGATTGAGCACAATTTGTCCTGTTTAAACTCGAGATACCATGTTAAGTGATTAATAGCCGATTTTTCCATTTATACTGAAGATTATCCTTAAAAAATAGCATTGCAGTGACGTAAATATTTTAATGTAAGATAACTACAAAGACGCACATAAAATGTATCATTCTTGACTACATGAAATAATTTAATGTAAAATAATTACAAAGATATAAAATGTTTCATTTTTGACTTTATGAATTATAATTCTTGATCGAATCATTAGATATTGATTGTTTTTTTTTACGGTAGATGGCTCTCGTGTAGATCAAAGTGTTACGCTAACAAGCAATCAAGCAATCGTTTCTTATAAAGGGTGTTTCTTTAGAGGTATAGAACTTTAAATTGCAATAAAACAACGATGTATTATTCGATTGACATGAATTTTTTATTCGAAAGATAATCTTGTGGCATTACATTTTAAATATGATTTCTGGCATAGGAGTGCCACGGCTGGATCGGATGTAGTCCAATCTGGACGTCCAATTTTCGATGACTTTTTCCAACATTTGTGGCCGTATATCGGCAATAACACGGCGAATGTTGTCTTCCAAATGGTCAAGCGTTTGTGGCTTATCCGCATAGACCAATGACTTTACATAGCCCCACAGAAAATAGTCTAGCGGTGTTAAATCACAAGGTCTTGGAGGCCAATTCACAGGTCGAAAACGTGAAATTAGGCGGTTACCAAATGTGTCTTTCAATAAATCGATTGTGGCACGAGCTGTGTGACATGTTGTGCCGTCTTGTTGGAACCACAGCTCCTGGACATCATGATTGTTCAATTCAGGAATGAAAAAGTTAGTAATCATGGCTCTATACCGATCACCATTGACTGTAACTTTGTGGCCTTCATCGTTTTTGAAGAAGTACGGACCAATGATTCCACCAGCCCATAAAGCGCACCAAACAGTCAGTTTTCTGGATGTAACGGTGTTTCGACATACACTTGTTGGATTAGCTTCACTCCAAATGCGGCTGTTTTGTTTGTTGACGTAGCCATTCAACCAGAAGTGCGTTTCATCGCTAAACAAAATTCGCTTATGAAAATCGGGAACAACAGCAATCTCGTTTTGGGCCCATTTGACGAATCTACGCCTTGCTTGATGACGTTTTGATGAATTGCCAAACCAAACTGAGAATAAATCACTTGACAGCTGTTAAATCGGTCGCCATTTTGGAAAGTAATGCCAACTTAAACTTCTATACCTGAAAAAAAAAACACTCTTTAGTACAAATTTCAACACAAAGAATTAGTGTTTCATCATGCAATACAGTTTTTACAAAAATAAAATTTTCGTCATCAAAAGAGAGATTTTAAATCCTTTGAAAAATAGGTCAATTCACCTTGAAAAAATAATCCAGGGAAATATTCTTTCTTGAGCTTGTATATTTCTTTAAAGTCCGCTGATCCAGTCCCCCCTTCCTCCAGCTTCGCATCAAAATCCTGGAGCCCGGTGTAAGGGGGGAGAAGGTAGCTGGATGCGATGTTAATCGAATAAACAAATAAACAAAATCCTTGGAATCTTAAACATAATTTCGTGTGTGCTTTTTTTTTTCACCTTACTCTACTGACTTCTGCTAAGAATTAAAAGTCAGCGAAATAAGGATTTTTGTAAACAAAGAACTGCAACGCAACCCAGAAAGTAAATAGCATGAAAGAAGCAAGAGTCTGGACGACTGACAAGTGAATTGCAATTAAAGTTGCTTAATTATCAAACAATGCAAACTGTTTTGCATTTCGCATGATTTCTGTGGGTATGTCCATTGTCTGCGGCTTCAAACGTAATGTGTTTCCTTTAAGAAATTGCAATTATCGTTACTTAATGCTTCAAAAATTGCTAAAAGTTGTATGAAGAGGAAAAGGGGAGGGGGAGGGGAGGATATTCTAACGCAATGTGTGTGTATGCGTGTTAAAATCCATAAGACAATTGATATTGGTTCAAAATGACAAGATCCTCAACCATCAGTCCTCGTATTATTTCTAAGTGTGTCGTTAATAAAAGCAATCAATAAAAATAGAAAAAATATTAAATATTAAATCTATTTTATTGATTAAAAGTTGTTTATTATGCTTTTTACTTTAATATTACTTAAAAAGATGAATCTGGTATAAATTAGAGACATCCAGTAGTTTTTCCCGGACTTCATTCGGGGTTTAATTGTTTAACGTGTAAAAAAGTAAAATTTAAACTCAAATCCTCACCCCCTTTATTTTTGCAGGCAGAAATACGCCTTAATCATCATGAAATATTGGGTATAATAACATAACTATTCGTTAACTAAGCCATAACATAAAATGTAATATTTCTCAAAGAATAGACCATAAAGAAAATTAACAAGAATATTAACATAACATTCACTATGTCATTTTAGTAGTGTTATTACAGAACGAACGCGCGTCTAGTATCCGACTGAAAAAATTTAACAGTTTTGTAAAGGATGCAACAACGACTTTTGGGTTACCGTTAAAGCATGTAATTTGGTTGTTTCATAGAATACATCTAGGTATTTCTTGAAATAACTAACCAATTAGATTAAAATAAATGCGTGATAAATTCATAATTTCAAACCTTACCTAGTTATTCTATAAAATAACTAGGGGTTTCAAATGAGTTAACTGTTGAAAGGATGTTAATGAGAAAAATAAACAATTTGTCATTAAAACAAGCGTGTTGTCTTATAAATTAATTGACGGTAAATATTTCGTGTGTCAAAAAATACTTTTCAAAACAGGGATGAATTAATTCATAAATAATAAAGAAAACAGAATAGATATTATAGTATTGCTGGATTAATTAAGGTATCCGACTACGTTCGGAACAGTGATTTTAAAAAAGCGCATAAATGGATAATTTTCATGATATTTAGTGTCACTCAGATTAGAATACATGTATAAAATTGCTTTAAGGACATTTTTTAAAAATTATTTAAATAGGAAGCGCTATGGCAAAAATTAACTTAGAATAATCTTTTTTCCAAGTGTTCTCCTTTTGTGGAAAATGCTTCTATTAGAATAATATTTTGTCTGTATATAGATCAGACCTCTCTACAGAGGCTCAACTAGAATTTTTGAAAAATTGACATTATTTTCAGAGTTACCACCAATTTAAATAATTATTGGCGTTTTTTTCTTAAAATTTCTCCCCTCTGTTGTCGTAAAATATGAATAAACCCACTTCTAAGTTATATATTTCAAAAATTCTAGCTGAGCCTCTGTAGAGAGTCTCAGAGCTATATACAGGCAAAATATTATTCTAATAGAAGCATTTTTCACAAAAGGAGAACATTTGGAAAAAATATTATTCTAAGTTAATTTTTTGCCAAAATGTTGTATTTAAATAATTTTTTTTGTAAAAATGTGTCCTTAGAACAATGTTTTATGCATATATTTTATTCTAAGTTAATTTTTTGCCAAAATGTTGTATTTAAATAAATTTTTTTTGTAAAAATGTCCTTAGAACAATTTTATGCACTAAGTGTATGTTAACTGTACTAAGTGACACTAAATATCATGAAAATTATCCATTTATGCACTTCTGAAAATCACGGCTCCGAACGTAGTCGGATACCTTAAACAATTTTTATAAAACAATAAATCACACTGCAGCAATAGTTATATTTAAATTTATGTAACTTTTGATTAAATAAACCATAAGCGACTGAGACCAATTATAACCGTTTCTAACAGTTTTCACGTGGCATCTTATTCCTTTAAAAGCTAGAGACAATCGTTATTTTATAAAATACAATTAGTTATAAATTGTACAATTCCATAACTTTATATGATTTAAACGACTTGGTTGGATAATTAATTCAAGAAATGCCTAGTTATTTTTATGAAATAACGCATCCCGTGCGTTAACGGGGTAACACTTATACTAAAATCTAGTTATTTAATTACAGTTTGTAGTTTTTCTCATCTGTTGGTTTCGTATTTAGCTAATAATTTTAAGGTAGTTTTCTAAAATAGGCAAAAATGGTTTCTTATTTTGATTGCAAACTGACACATTTTCGGATGAAAGTATGCAATAAAAAAGTATAAAATTTATTTTCATACTTTCAAGTGAAACTCTGCTTTTAAAAGGGGAATAATTAATTTTTGCTCGCGTCACTAAATTCAACATGTATTTCTTGCGTATCAGACGAGATTTTCTTTAAACCTTATTATTTTAATAATAAATGAAAAATAAGAATTCTCCTTCTTTTTTAACCTAATGTAATGAGTGCAAATTATGACTGAGGGGAAACAGGAAAATAAATATTTATAAAAATTTCTTAGATATCATAATTTGATTATTTTTTTTTCATTTTATTGATTTTGTTATAATCAAAATAACTTGCCCAATAGTTGACAACAAACAATTCTGCTGTAAAGGCGGTAGGCGGTGCAGGCGGTTGCAGGCGGTTGTAGGCGGTTGCAGGCGGTTGTAGGCGGCTCAATAGTGCAGAGTTGAGTAATTTCGTTCCTTATGACTGTTGAGTTGTTTCATTCCTAGCAGGCGGTATTGCATTGAATGAACAAACAAGTTCTGATACATTAGTTTTTAATTTAAGTATTCAATATTGGTCCATAATTTGTTGCAAAAATGCTTTCTTATATTGCATTGAATGAAACCTTGGTATCATTACTGATATAACATGTATTTTTGGGGGAGGAGGGATGAATTCTAATTAGATAACACTAGTGTGTTTATTCTAGCTCTTTTCTTTGAAAACTATTATAATTATTCAGATTAAATATTGTTCTTAATTTTGTTGCTTTATGTAAATATTTATATTCGATTTACCCGCATTTAAATTTACTTCCTTCAATCAAATATTAAATGCATAATTGTGTTAAACTCTTCATGTTTATAAATGACGCATATTAAATATATTATTGTATTTATTGGAATCTAAGTATGTTTTTTTCAAATGTTAATGCTATTGAAATTTTGGTGCTGCTTAGAATCGATGGCGAAAAAATTCGTTGGATTGAGGAACATGATATTGACTGTTCGAACAATTACAGTTTTATGTATACCTTTAAAAGTTTTTAAAAAGGAAAAAATAAATTAACTATTCACTTTTTATTAGTTCTCAATTTAAAGTTCAGAAATATCAGATCTTGATAAACCTTTTTACACTATTTTTTTTATTTTATTTTTTTCACAAAATCGTGTTGAGAATTAGGGGTGCAGCTTAGATTCGAATAAATACGGTATAAATAGCATATTTCAAAGCGTTGTTTGCGGTTTTCCACTGCATATATCCCACAATTTTTTTGGAGAATGCAAAGCACTTTTACTTGCTTAGTTCAAATTTTCTATTGACTTTAAAAGCTCAAAAGTTTTCCGAGAACTCCTCGAATATGTTTCAGTAAATAAACATTTCTTGCCATTAGTCTCTTCAAAAACAATAGAGTTATTTTAAATTCCCGCAAAGAAAAGTCAAACGAAATCTTAAACACCAATCATTTTTTTTAAAAAAAATAAAAATAAAAAGCTTGATTTATATAAAATGCATAACTGTTTAAAAACAACATTTTTGTTTATATATTATTAGATAAGTACGACTCTCTTTCAGTGAAGTTTCCGAAACATTTAAATCTCACTAACTCTGAAAACAACAGAACTTTAACATCGGATTCCTATGTGTGTGTGTCTCTAAAGTAAATCTTCAAAAACTCTTCTCCCTTCCTACCTTCCTCACCCCGGCAATAGTGGCTCCCTCTGTACGCCTCCATGTCCGACTACCGACCAATAGGAAGCTACCATTCTATCGAACTGGGTGTGGCAGACGCTTTTACGGTAGCTCGAAGGTGTCTGCCCCACCCCTACGAAGAAAATGAAGGCGGCCTTTCACTCTGCGTGTAATAAATCGTGGCCTGGCTTCAGGCGATACTAGGCTAGAGAGGGTGCGCCACGTACAAAAAGATACCGCGTTAGATACTCTGCTGCCTGTTCCTAAAGAAAGAGATAAGGAGGAATTTATTTAGTATGGCGGTTTGACTCAAAGCTGCAAAAAAACCCATTGAAGAGAGATCCTATTCCTTAGTTGAGGGAATAAAAAAAATGTGTTCTTTGTTTTAAGGCTTGAGGTTAGAAGTTATATGCAACTGTAAATCAATTTTATTTATTAGTTGTCTGTTTTTTAATGCTTTGTGGACAGCTTTCACGTAAATGAAAAGTTTCAGGGTGTGCTCCTTCTTTTTCTTTTTTTTTTTTTTCTTTTCAATTTTATTGTAGTTAGTGTGAGTAAAGTCAAAGATCACTAATGTAGTGAAATTTAATTCAATATATGTATAAAAACTTTCATTTGATGTCCGTCTTGCAAGCATAATTCAACGACAACTTAAAAAAAAATAGATGACTCGGATGCAATTTTAAAAAAATAATATACATCAAACATATATATAGGTATATGTACATTTAATAAAAAAAGTTTTTATTTTTTTTCAAAATCAACTATTTAATTAGTCGATCTCTTCTGCTAAATAAATACCTGAATGTATAAAAAAAAGCGTTTAGGGAAGTCTCAGTATGTCAAAACATACTTAAACGAAATTACAATCAGACTAAAGAAAGTTGAATTAATTTTGATAATTTTATGCTCTCAAAGTGCGTACAAATTGAAAAAAAAATCTCTACAAAAATATGGCTGTGAAATTTTTTAATGAATACATATCTGTAATCTTTTTAAATAACTCGGTAGCGAAATACAAAACCTTTACATAATAATTAATATGTTCTTACATTAAATAAACGTCGATTTTAAAAATTGCTACGTAAAGGGAATTTCATTAATGTAAAAATTTTCACGAATATATATCTATCTATCTATCTATCTCTCTCTATATATACCTATCTAAATATCTATCTATCTATATATATATATATATATATATATGATGAATCCTCAGCCCTTTATGTGTCAGTTGGGAGGTAAACTTCCTACCAGGACAACTCAACCCACCTCCCGCATAAGTACTTTGACTTCTACTTCGGCGGACTTACTGAAAACACGTGAACGAACGAGTCGCTCGCTGTTGAACGACGCTAAAATTGGACTTGTTTCTGTTGGCTTGGAGTACGAACTGTTTTACTGAACGTTGGAATAAAATATGATATGATAAACGGCTGCTATTTACATTTCTCAATCAATCTTTAAGGTGCTCATATATATATATATATATATATATATATATATATATATATATATATATATATATATATATATATATATATATATATATATATATATATATATATATATATATATATATATATATATATATATATATATATATATATATATATATATATATATATATATATATATATATATATATATATATATATATATATATATATATATATATATATATATATATATATATATATATATATATATATATATATATATATATTTAAATACTCCAATACATTATATATATATATATATATATATATATATATATATATATATATATATATATATATATATGTGTGTGTGTGTGTGTGTGTGTGTGTATTGGCCGAGTGGTAGATTTTTGTAGAGTGTGAGCAGGTTTTCATTAAACACATCTTCAGTAAACAGATATCTTCTTTATTGTGGCGCACACATCAAAGCTTAGGACAAAATTATAGTACCTTTTCACATCGACGAGACAAACAAATTTATGATGATATTAAAGCACAGTGGACAAGAGACAAGCAGAAGTGACATCTTGACGGACACAACACAAAAACACTGAGAAACAGCTATATTCAATGTCACATTATAATGGCAAAAAAAGGAAGAGCGACGAACGACAAGGTGTTTTTGTTCCTTACCAACAGTGCAAGTGCGTGATGATTACGTAATCATAGCTCTGATTGGATAGAATGTGCGGGACAGGAATTTCTGATGTAATAATATTCATCGATTACGATTAAAATCAGGGTGTTAGTTTTGAACCAAATAATCAAAATATTATTTCAATATTGTTAAGAGTTAATTAAAAGGAGGCTAGAGGGAATTATTACATATATATATATATATATATATATATATATATATATATATATATATATATATATATATAAATTCATCATTTAAAAGCACTTACTGCATTGTTTTCGACTCAAAATATGTACGTTCCAAATTTATTAATTAAAAAGCAAATAACTTAATACGGTGCTAATTTTATACCGGTACTCTACGTGCTTTCCCTCTAAAATAGTTGTAAAGTTCCACCTAGTTGGAGCAGTAACATTAGACTGGCCGCCAAAGATCTATTCATTCGTCTCGCTTTCAAAATAACGACAAAATCCGATGTCAGATTAGTTCCATTATACATATGTGATAAATGCCCAGCCCTTTATATGTCAGTTGGAGTAAACCTCCTGGCCAGTACAATTCAACCCACCTCCAGTATAACGACTTTGACTTCAACTTCTGCTGACTAAGTCAAACCACGTGAACAAATTGCACTCTCTCGTGATCGACGCTTAAATTAGGATTCCTTTCTAGTTATGGTTTGAGGGGGTAGGGGGGCAGAACAAAATGTATAATTCCCGGAATAAACTATTATATAATAAACAGCCCTACTTTTTATTACTCTTATCAATCACAACACGTCCACATAGAAGTACTCCAATTCAGGTTATATATATATGCATAGAAATAAAATCCATAATAATAATAACAACAAACAGCTATAAACCTAAATATAACTATTCAGAACATAATTAATATCGAAAGTTCCCCATTCTTGTATCATGCTCCGTTTGATTTTGTCGATTTTCGGGACAAAACACAGTAAAAAACTAATTATTGAATAAATAATTAGCACTAATTAATAAAATTAATCATTAATAACAAATACTTAATTAAATTTTACGTACTATATACATAGAATTATAATCAATCGGAAAAAAAATCAAGAGCTTTGGGGGAGGGTCCGGACCTCCAGGACCCCCCCTTGTGTGCGCCATCCGTTAGAGCCGTGGGTAATCTAGAGGTTAGAGCATCGGACTCCAGACCGAAGGTCCTATGTCCGATGCCCGATACCACCAAATACCCTTCTACACACGGAGTACGTGCTCGTAAAATCAGTGGCTCCGGAAATCTTATGGGTGGTCGCAGCAGAAACCACGGGTGCAGGAGGCTGGAGAATATTTCCCTCCCCTCCAGTCCATGCCTAAATTATGGAGGTGGAGATAGGTGGTGTCGCCATCTATCGTGTAGAACAGGGGTACTCAACCTTTTTCTTACT